>JAMPIV010008759.1:0-245344 GCA_024509875.1 Oreohelix idahoensis
TCAATCAGCAAACGTGTTTGCCCTCTGTGTTGAACAGTTGCATAGCTAATGAATCCACGTGAAAGAAGTCCCGTTTTACAAGAAGTTACAACAAAGTTCAGGGTCAGCCGAGTTCGTCCATCACAAACATGCACTAAGGCAAGTTCCAAAACCAGTGATACACATAGATAAAATTACTCCTCACGCCTGCCACTACTCTAATTTTGATCACAGGGGTGCCGACTGAGGAAATCTGCACCGACATTCAATGACCCTGGGATGTATTCAATACTAAACTGATAAGGTTGCAATAATAAAGACCATCTCAACAATCTAGCATTTTCATGCTTAGCCTGAGATAAGAATACCAGGGGCTGATGATCCGTCTGGACCAAAAAAGTCCTACCATACAGATAGATTTGGAACTTTTTTATTGCCTAGATTAACGCTAAACATTCTTTTTCGCTTGTGGAATATCCTTGCTCCGCTTTATTCAATTTGCGGCTTGCATAAGCGACTGGGTTCAGTTCCCCATCGGGTGAAGATGACCGTTGCAACAGAGCCGCCCCGAGGCCTACATTACTTGCATCTGTTCTCACCACGAAGTCCTGTGTCAAATCAGGCAATTTGAGAATAGGCTTGCTAGTGAGTTTTTCCTTTAACTCTTGAAAAGCCAATTCACATTGCGCAGTCCAAACTATTTTATCTGGATGTCCCTTGCGAGTCAGATCAGTCAGAGGAGCACATATAGAGTTAAAATTTTTGATATATTTTTGGTAAAATCCACATAACGACACGAATGATCGCACGTCCTTTTTTGTTTGTGGTCTAGGTGCTCTCTGCAGTTTTTCCAAGTTCTTGGGGTCAGGGGTCATGTTACCCTGATATACAGTGTGTCCCAAGAATTCCAACTCTTTGCATCCAATACAACATTTTGTTGGTCTAGCAGTTAAATTCGCCTCCCTAAGCCTATCAAATAACATTTTTAGGGAGTCAATGTGTTCTTCAAATGTCTCTGTGGCGACGAGAATATCATCCATGAAATTCGTGATACATGGCTTATTTAGGGGATCCAACAATTTGCGCATCATCCTTGAAAATACACTCGGAGCATTTTTCAATCCGAATGGTAGCATGTTGAATTCATAATGTCCTTCCGAGGTGCTAAAAGCTAAATATGGTCTAACTTCAGGCTTCACTGGAATCTGGTAATAGCCTTTGCTAAGATCCACCTTCGAAAAGTATTTTGCCTTGTTTAATCTGGCAAATAACTGTTTTGTGTCTGGTAATGGATCCACTTGTCCTTCTGTGACAGCATTCAGTTTCCTGTAATCTATGCACAGTCTATGTTCCCCAGACGGTTTCCTCAACAAAACTACACTGGAGCTAAAAGATGATTCACTGTGTGAAATAATCCCCTCCTTCAACAAATAATCTATTTCTTCTTTTAATGCCTTCTCCTTCGCGAACGGAATAGAATAGGCTCTCATACAGATTGGGTTTGAGTCTACCAGTTTCATGTCATACTGTAGCAAATTTGTATGTCCTGGTTTATCTGTTAATATATCTGTATGTTCCTCCATAAAGCTATGAACTTTTCTAACGAGACCTTTGATATCATCTTGAACGGGGAAAAACTACAGAAAGCTGAAAGTTTCAATTATTTAGGCAGTAAAATGACTCAGGATGGTGACACAACAAGAGAAATCCATACTAGAATTGCTTTGGCAGCTAGCGCCTTCAATAGATTATCTAACATTTGGAAATTACGATCATTGAATATGCATACCAAGCTTCGTCTGTTTAATTCAAATGTTATCTCAGTGTTATCATACGGCTGTGAGAGTTGGAAAATAACAAAATCATTGGAGAACAAGCTGAATACATTCGAGAACAAATGTCTTAGAAAACTCATGAACATCAGTTGGAAAGAATTCAAGACTAATCGACAAATAAGAGAAGACTCTAGGCAGAAATATGTCTCCGACTATATAAGGAAAAGACGATGGTCATATATCGGTCATGTCCTACGAATGCAAAACTACAGAATACCACTACAGGCGCTCACTAGGGTTCCTGAGGGTAAGAGGAAAAAAGGAAGACCAAAAGAAACACTTAGAAGAACAATAATAAGAGAAGGAAGAACGTTGGGCCTAAATAATGTGCAAGAGCTAAGAGGAGTGGCGTCACAACCAACAACCTGGAGAGCACTGGTTTCTGCCTTATGCGCTGTGTTTGGTGCTTAAAGAATTTATTATTATTATTATTATTATTATTATGTTCCTCCAGAACCTGTTGAACTCTCTCCCTCTGATTTTTAGTCAGGTGCTTACTGACTTTTACCTGTGCGGCTGTTTCACAAGGATGTAATGGGTATTCATGTGAGGTGAGTGGTTCCTTTTGCATTTGAGTTGCGATTGCCAAGGTCAGTAAGGGGGTGCTTTCCTGGAGTGGTCTGTCCAGATACTTCTTTAAAAGGTTTACATGATAAACTTTCTCCTTCCCCTTTTTGTCAATTTTATAGTTTGTTCTAGACACCTTCTCTAGAACCGTATATGGACCTTGCCATCCAATTTGTAATTTATTCTGGCTGCCGGGTAGTAGAAGAAGCACCTTCTCTCCCACAGCCAGTTCTCTGTCCTTTGCCTTCCTATTAAAATATGCTGCATGTTTCTTCCTGGCTTGTCTCAAATTATCATTTGCCAGTTTCCATCCAGCTTTCAGACGAGTGGTCAGTTCGTTCACATATTGATACGATGAGGTAACAGTCTCTTCTGCCTTCTCATCTGTCCAGGTCCTTAATAATGCTTCCAATGGACCTTTTATTGGCCTCCCAAATAGCAGAGCTGCGGGAGCCATCCCGGTTGAACTATGTGGTACCTCCCGATACGCAAACAGCGCGGCGGGCAGAAATGGATCCCACAGATCCGGTTTTTCGTGTGCCAGCTTCCCCAGGATAGAAATGAGAGTCCCATTGAACCTCTCTACCTGGCCGTTCCCTTGTGGATGGTACAGACTACAATGAAAGTGTCTGGCTTGAAATAGCTTAAAAACTTCTTCCGTTAGTTTCCCCTTGAACTGTGAGCCATTATCAGTCAAGATTTGATGCGGGAATCCTAATCTTGTGAATATTGTAAGTAGTGCCTCTGCTACATGTTTTGAATCAATTGATGGCAGGGCTACCGCCTCTCCCCACATAGAACAAGTGTCCACCAGAGTAAGGATGTAACTGTTCCTCCTCTTGGTCCGAGTGAGAGGTCCCACAATATCCACTGCAACCCTCTCAAAAGGTGTTCCCACTATGGGCATTTCCCCTAGAGTTGCAGGAGCAGTCCAATGCTTTGGAGCTACCCTTTGACATTCTGGACAGGATTTGACATATCTTTTTATATCCTCCGTTATCCCTGGCCAGAAGTAATGACAAGCTATACGCTGTCCTGTGGCGCTGATCCCCATGTGACCACTGAAGGGAATCGCATGCCCGAGTTCCATCACTTTATCCCTATATGAAGTGGGAAGAACCAGCTGGTTGTGACCATTTGTTCCAGTTCCGGCCTTCCTGTATAATAATTTGTTCTTCATAAAGTACTCTCCCTTGCTTGGAGGTGTGTGGCATTTGGGCAATTTTTTAAAACATGGCTTGAGTGTCCTATCCTCAGCCTGCGCCTTCCTCATCTCCTCTGGATGAGCATTTATAGGTTCACCTTCTTCCTCCTTTTTCTGTGTCCTGGTCTGCACTGTCGCCATGATCACAGGTCTCTCGGGATTCCCCAAGAAGACGTACCTACACCCCAATATCAGAGGGTAGATTGGTTCATCTATCACTGCTGCTCTGATTTCTCCTTCCACATAGCGAGTTTTCACCGTTATCCTTGCGATGGGAAGTGTCATGAGTGGTATGTCCTTAGTCGCCCCTTGTATCTCCACTGTTTCTGTGGTATACTGACTTGGGTCCACTAGGCTAGACTTCACAACTGAATCATAATCCAAACCTGTATCATAAAGGCACCTTATGGTGACCCCATTACAAATAACATCCTCACAAACTGGGGGGTGATAAGGTTCCTGCTGTCCATTAGGATTAACCTTTAATCTTTGAGTCCCCGACTTCATTGCAGCAATGTTTGAAGGTTTCCTTCTACAAAATTCGGTGTTATGGTTGTCTTTCTTACACCATTTGCACCATCTTTTTCCTTGGTTAAACGGTTTTCTTTCATTATATTTTTGGTCATTGAACTGTGAGTTTCTGTCACGATAGTCATTTCTTGGCCTATCAAAGTTTGTCCTGCCTTTATTACCCTGTTCTCTGTTATCAAATTTATTAAATTGCTGTGGAGCTTTAAAATTGTCTATGTGCTTCTTTTTAGTGCCACTTACCTCTGCCTGGGCTGCCTGATACCTCTCAGCGACATTTAAAACCTCCCCCAACCTCTCTGCACCTTGTTCCATGAGAAATTTTCTCAAGTCTGGAGCCATGGACTCTCTTAATTGCTCTATCATGATCATCTCTTTCAGATCTTGGGTCTTCCCCAGAGCAGTCCATTTCTCCAAATAGGTTTCCAGCCTGGCAGAGAATTGGTGGTATGTCTCCCCAGACAACAGTTTGGCATTTCTAAATTTCTTACGATAAAATTCACCATTTTTTTTCGTATCTCAATAACAAAGCCTGCTTTAGCATGTCATAATTGTCTTGGTCTTCTCTATTCATTTTAGCAAAGACTTCATAAGAAGTACCTCTCAGTCCCTGTGATAACTTTAGACTCCACCTCTCTCTCTCTCTAACCCATATGTAGTAGCTAATAATTCAAATCTACTGAGGTACCCCTCGATGTCATCGTCTTTCTCAACAAAATGGTCTAAATGAAACCCCATAGCTGATGTTGAGGCTCCCTGACTAGGCGTAGCATCTGAGGCAAAAGGGCTGGCACCATTTTCAGGAGCATGGCCTTGTAATTCCAGCTCCCTTAGTCGTAATTCGTGCTCCCTTTGTAACCTTCTATCTTCTGCTTCCCTTTCGGCCTTTTGGGCTGGGGACCTAGAGCGAGCACTTACTTGTCGTAATCATTTTATATGATATGGCAGTATCAATCACTCGAAATATTAAAATATACAAAATAAATGCTTTCATTCTTACCAGAATTCAGAATTGAGAACACAGTTAATTGCTAGCAAAACTCAGCTGAGCTGCTGGCTATATGATGGCGTCCCACTAAAATGTATGTAATATCTTCTGGGAAAAACACCACAGGCAATAACCGACTGTGTCCCTGGACAGAATTGTATCAAATGGCAAAAATGCGCTTCTCTGTCCCGCTAATATGATTCATATTCATAACCCTCCACTCCCAAAGGAGCATAGGCCTTCAACAAACACATGCCAAGTCCTCCTGTCACGTGCCATCATCTCAAGTTCTTTCCATGTTTTCCTCATCATTTTCACCTCTGTTTCCAACTCTCTTCTCCATGTACTTCTTGGTCTTCCTCTGCCTCTCTTGCCCTGGGGGTTCCAGAACAAGGACTGCCTTGTAATGCTATCAACAGGTTTCCTCAGTGTGTGTCCTATCCATCGCCATCGTCTTCTTCTCATTTCTTGTTCCTCTGGCACTTGTCTAGTTCTTGTCATCAGTTCCACATTGGTAACCTTGTCATACCATTTTAATCCCTCTATTCTACGCAAGCACCCATTTATGAAAGTCTGTAGCTTTTTGGTTGTTGTCTTTGTTGTTCTCCATGTCTCTGAGCCATACAATAGGACTGACTTCACATTTGAGTTGAAGATTCTTATTTTCGTGTTGGATCCTATTTCTCTTGATCTCCATATATTTCCCAATGCAATGAAAGCTCCTCTTGCCTTTTGTATTCTTATTTTGATATCGCTGTCTGTCCCTCCAACTTTGTCTATATTACTGCCAAGATATGTGTATGATTCTACATCTTGTATTGGTGTTTCTTCAAGTTCAACCCTGTTATCATTACCTGCATTTATTCGCATTATTTTTGTTTTTTCCCTGTGTATTTTCAGACCCAATTGCTGTGACCTCTCATCGAGTGTTTTCAATTTGTCCTGCATCTGATTACGGCTATGGGACAGAAGAGCCAAGTCATCAGCAAAATCCAGATCATCCAACTGCTTAGTCAGAGTCCACTGGATTCCATTTCTGTTGTGTGTTGTCGATGATCTCATAACCCAATCTATTGCCAGCAAGAAAAGAAATGGAGACAAGAGGCATCCCTGTCGCACTCCTGTTCTTATCCCAAACGGTTCTGTAAGCTGTCCTTCGTGAAGAACTCTGCATGTCATGTCTTCATATGTTTTCTTCATTAAATTGATGATCTTCAGGGGAACTCCATAATGCCTCAACAATTTCCAAAGTGATTCTCTGTCTACACTGTCAAATGCCTTTTCGTAGTCCACAAATCCGATGTATAGTGGTGAATTCCATTCCAGACTTTGTTCAACTATTATTCTCAAAGTGGCTATCTGGTCTGTACATGATCTGTTTTGTCGAAAACCTGCTTGTTCATCTCTCAGTTTCTTGTCTATGGACTCTTTTAATCTCTCAAGGATAATCCTGTTTAATACTTTTCCTGGCACTGATAGTAACATTATTCCTCTATAATTTGTGCACTCTTGTAAATTTCCCTTCTTAGGCAACTTAACCAGATATCCTTCCTTCCATTCTGCTGGTATCTCTTCCTTTTCCCAGACTTTACCAAGTAATTTATATAACATCTCTGTAGCCGTGTCGATATCTGCTTTGATGGCCTCTGCTGGAATGCCATCAGGTCCAGACGCTTTTCCATCTCTTAGAAGCTTTATGGCTTTCTTTATTTCCTCCTTCGTTGGTCTTTCACCGTTAATTTGCAGCTCTTCTTCTGCTGGCTGGATGTCCGGCGGGTTTTGTGGAGCTGGTCTATTGAGAAGGTCCCCAAAATATTCTGTCCACCTCTTCATTTGCTCTTGTATATTGCTGAGCAGTTTCCCATTCTTGTCTTTTATGAGGCAACTTGTTTGCTTGTATTTCCCTGTTAGCTTCTTTGTGCTGCTATACAGTTCTCTCATATTTCCTTTGGCTGCAGCATCTTCTGCCTCTCTTGCCAACTCCTCAATATACTTCCTCTTGTCTCTTTTGATACTTCTTTTTACTTCTTTGTTTGCTTCTGTGTACACTTCTTGAGCCTTGGCTTTGGAACTTCTGGTTTTGCTTGTGTTTAACTCTGCTTTCTTGTTTTTCCGTCTTTTATCTTATTGATGGTTTCTGTTGTTATCCATGCTTTTTGTTGTCGTTCCCTTTTCCCCAGTATTTCTTCACATTTCTCCTTCCATACAGTTTTGACCTGCTGCCAATAGTCTTCTGTATTCTCTACCTCTTCCAGCTGTTGGAGCACTTGGAATTTGTTGGATACTGTGACCGCAAATTTATCTCTTGTTTCTTGATTTCTTTGCTGTCCTACATTTTAGCAAAGACTTCATAAGAAGTACCTCTCAGTCCCTGTGATAACTTTAGACTCCACCTCTCTCTCTCTAACCCATATGTAGTAGCTAATAATTCAAATCTACTGAGGTACCCCTCGATGTCATCGTCTTTCTCAACAAAATGGTCTAAATGAAACCCCATAGCTGATGTTGAGGCTCCCTGACTAGGCGTAGCATCTGAGGCAAAAGGGCTGGCACCATTTTCAGGAGCATGGCCTTGTAATTCCAGCTCCCTTAGTCGTAATTCGTGCTCCCTTTGTAACCTTCTATCTTCTGCTTCCCTTTCCGCCTTTTGGGCTGGGGACCTAGAGCGAGCACTTACTTGTCGTAATCATTTTATATGATATGGCAGTATCAATCACTCGAAATATTAAAATATACAAAATAAATGCTTTCATTCTTACCAGAATTCAGAATTGAGAACACAGTTAATTGCTAGCAAAACTCAGCTGAGCTGCTGGCTATATGATGGCGTCCCACTAAAATGTATGTAATATCTTCTGGGAAAAACACCACAGGCAATAACCGACTGTGTCCCTGGACAGAATTGTATCAAATGGCAAAAATGCGCTTCTCTGTCCCGCTAATATGATTACATTTGCCCAATCACAGACTTCCCCCCAAACTTTTTCAAATCTACAACCAAAAGTCAAATTTCAGTCAGATCTCAGTCAAGTATGTATTATTGTCTGTTGGTCCGTCTGTCTCTACTTGTTTTTTCATAAAAAAACACGCTTGGTTCTTGGACCAACTTCATGCAATACCCTGCACAAATCTGCCTCCGAAGTTATTTTTAGCCACAATTCTCCACCTTCCCCCTCTCTTTCATTACAGCTTGATTTTTGCATTTGCGTATCTCAAGGACGAAAATTTGAAACTTTAGTGAAAGTATGAACAGTACAGTTGCTAGTCTGATATGAACAATACAGTCTTTTGTCAATATCTTCCTTGTTATTTATCCGTCTGTATAATTTAAAGTATATTAGTTCTCTGCTTAAGATGGGCTATCAAACTAGCTAGGTTTTATATTCATAACTCTATTATTAAGAAAAAACATATTCTTTCTCAACTTAGTTTTTTTTGAAATTTGTTATCGAGCCTTCCCCACGGCGTTTGCCGCTGAATTCAAATAAAACAACCAAGTATCGAAAAACGTCCAAGAAATGACTGTTTCGAATAAGAGCTACGGGCTTTTTTTGTCCATTTCCTTACATTGTGTCAACTAGTGACGTGAATTTTTTTCTTTTACTACCAATTGCGTCTTTTAGCCTTGCTAGATTCAAACACGTGTTCAGTCATATTTTTCCTTTTTTGATCTCCGTTTCCCTCCCGTCTACAAAGGGTAAACCGTTTCGACTGCACGTCTAACTAGTTAGTTTGACTGGCGGTAGGAAATGCGGGCATGGGCGAGCATGTTGTGGTAAAGTGGGATGTTATAAATATTTATAGGGGACTTAGTGTACTGACTGAGATCAGCTGTGAAGGTATCTGTATCTAATAAGTATGGTGTATTACAGATGACCTTACTTGCTACCACATTTATACCTCAGTCAGAATTATTCTGGAATATTGTGATGAATACGTTAAATGTCTAGGGTTATGAAAATGATGAAGTGTAAGTCACAACAACAACAGACAGATAAACAATTTAATTTATTCCACAACACTTTACAACACTGTGACACTCACACACATATAACACTCTATAAGACTATCTTAAATGAGTCAAGTGTAAAGTTTCAAATATATATGTAATGATTCTTTTCAATAATGGATATCCTGATTCAACTACACAGTGAACCAGGAATCACAATCAAATGTAATTACAAGTAGTATGTACACAGTTTATAAATATAATCTTTGTATTGACATATTTTATTATTCTTATCCTATGTGTGTAAGTTGTGAAGTAGTAATATGAGGTAATACTGGTTTGTTCAAGCTTGGTTGTTGTTTCTCATCATGACTTCAAGTGTTTGATTATCGTGGAAATAGTATTGGGAAAAGTTCACAGTTCCTGTCATTTGAACCAATTTATTGTCCCTCTGTGTTTAATATAAAGTCAATTTTAGAAGGGGGGGGGGGGCATAATGTTGAGCTGCTCTGGCCACAGAAGCTTATCTTTCGTGATGGCGGCAGGAAAAGACTCCTCTGCTCGATTGCTTCACTGTGTTCTGGAGACACCTCACTGGTCGCTATCTGGACCAAGGAGTATGCTGTCAGCCTCTGGATTCAGCAAAACTCAGACCAGGTGCTGCTTCAATAACTTAGGACCACAGTCCCTGAAACAAGAAGGTTGTACCTCCTACTTCAGATCTAATTTATCATCTATTTCCACACTGAACACAATACATAACAAACACTGAGTTCAGAGCGGTAGGCCAACTGCTATCTTCATCTGAAACAATTTACACCAGTATACTCCTCCCTAATGGTTACTACGCCTCTGCAATTCCAGCATTAGTTCCTTCTAGTCAATAAGATAGGTGTTAGTGTACTATTTGGCAATTCCATGCAGTTTTCTTTTCTCCGACACGTCCTGTTCAGGTTGGAGCAATATTTAGGCCTTGCCTCATGTTCGCTACTGAACCACGCACATATACAGACATAAATTATCAATTTACATTCAATTTTCATTAAAAAGATATCGAATATGTCAAGCTTACCACAATTCATGGAAATAGTAACAAATACGTTGACTGGCGATGAATAATGGCACAAATTCCGATCTGCCTCTGTCCCAGACTTTTATTTAGAAAAATATGATCTGGATCTCAACGCACTGTTTCTTAGTAAGTTTATTTTAAAATGTGGCACTGAACTGACGCTCCTAATTGACTATATTGGCGGGTCTAACCAATCGGGCCATGTTTACACAGCTTTTCAAAAAAAGTACTCCTACTACCGTTTCCCCTAACAACAAAGAATCAGTATTTGTAGTCCGACTAATCGTGTTCAGCCTTACATTTACTTCTATCCAATCAAATAGGATTTTACATGGTGGCCCATTTCCCGTAAAATAGTGGTTTCAAAACATGCCACTGTGCGAATATTATTTGGTGTTGTCTGACACCCTCACTATTTTCTTTTGGCTATAATTTGTTAATTCCTAGACTATTTGCGTAACACTTAACATATTCTTTGTCAGCAAGTCCTAAGGCACCCAAATATATAAGTTTTAAGGGAGCTAAGTGGCTGCGTTCAAAATATGCATTTTCTTCTAGGATAGCCGTGCTGTTACCACCTCCTCACTTCCAAACTTTAGGGTGTCTGCTGTACTGTCAGGCTTTCAAACGTAAACCAGTATAATGTCATGTTTCCTAATAAGCATTTTTCAGGTTTTTAAACCTAACTCTCGTATGGGTAGTGTTTTTTATCACTGTCGATTTGAAAAAAAGTTAGTGCTTCAGGCCTTTCGCGTGTTGGGGGTGTCATTAATTGTATATCGCGAGACGCGTGTTAGTGTTGCATGCGTTCCTGCTTTCAGCCCTCACTCGCTCTATCCTAATTCCATCTGTCCTTCCGTTTATGTTAACGTAGTGTATAAAATGAAATTAATGGAAGTATTAATTTAGGTCATTACGCAGTGTGCCTAGCTCAAGGTTTTCTTAGAAATGCAGTACACGTTTTATTGTTTTGTGGACACGCGTGTATGCTGCTATAGGCTTTACTATCAACGTAGAAGCGTTTCAATATGCAGACGAAGTAGAAAAAGGGGGATCTCGAGTACAGTCATTGTGACAGCACTGTTCTTTACCATTTCTCTTTCCTTTTATTGAATTTATGTGTTAGGCTTTACATTTACCTTTTAATTTATATATGTGGATGTAGGATTTCACGACACATGTCTCCTAGTATCTTACGCATTATTTTTATCCCTACATTTTATCCTTATATTTGGAGATATTTTAACGTTGTATCACGGTAAATTCATCACAGTGATGAAATAACAGCTGAAATGATACAGGCAGGAGGGGAAGACAGCGCTCGTATATGCCATGCATTATGCTGCAAGATCTGGCAAAGCGGAATTTGGCCCAAGGAATGGAAAAGATCAATTTACATACCCTTGCCAAAAAAGGGCAACCTGAAACTGTGCACAAACTACAGAACTATAGCTCTTATAAGCCATGCCAGCAAAATACTATTACAAATCATAATGAAAAGGATGCAACAAAAGCTAGAAACAGAAATAAACGAAGTACAGGCGGGTTTTCGACTAGGTAGAGGCACTAGAGATCATATATTCAACATGAAGATCATCATAGAAAAGTGTAGAGAATTCAACGTTGACCTACATACTTGTTTCATCGATTACACCAAAGCTTTCGATTGTGTAAAACATCAGCAATTATGGGCTATTATGAAAAATATGGGATTTCCAAACCACCTTATACAACTCAACGCACTGCTGTACCAAGAACAACAGGCAGCCGTAAGAATAGAGGGGGAAACATCAGAATGGTTTGAAGTACAGAAAGGAGTAAGACAAGGCTGTACCCTTTCCCCTTACCAGTTTAACATTTATGCCGAGAATATCATGAGAAACGTAAGAGATGACCAAGAACACACAGAGTTTGACTCATTTAACATCGGCGGGTACCAGATCCCGGAAATCAGATATGCTGACGACACAGTCCTCCTATCGACCAACCCAGAAGGACTTGAACAATTAATTCTGTCCACCAAAAAACACAGCGAGGACCAGAATCTATACCTAAACACCAAGAAGACCAAAGTATTGACAACAGACAAAGTAAAGACCAAACCAGAAATTGAAATTGATAACGAAGAACTGGAAAGTGTTAATGAATTCGAATACTTAGGATCAATCATCAACAGCTCTGGCGACTGTGCAGTAGAAATTAAAAGAAGACTTGCAATTGCTTCACATAAACTAATACAGATGAAAAAACCTATGGCAAGGCACAAGCAAAGAAACAAAGTTACAACTGATCAGAGCATGTATATTCCCAGTAGCAACATACGGCTGCGAGACTTGGACACTCAATAAAACAGTTGCAAAAAAGATTACATCATTTGAAATGAAATGCTACAGAAGGATGTTGAGAATACCCTGGACAGAAAAAAAGACCAACAGAGAAGTACTGCACTCACTAAACGTACAGGAACATTGGCTCCTAAATACCATCGCAATAAGGAAGCTGAAATTTTTCGGTCATATAAAAAGACATAATAGTCTGGAAAAAACAGTGATGGAAGGCATGGTCCCTGGAAAAAAGGGGAAGGGGTCGACCTAGACGACGGTGGACCCAGGACATCACAGAGAGTCTGAACTTGTCTTTGGCTGATGCAGGTCGACTTGCCCAGAATCGTGATGCGTTCAGGGCAACTACCCAATAGTTGACCATATATCTATTGTCCAGTGTGTGTGTGGGGGAGTGGGATGTGTGTGGTGTGGCGTGTGTATATAATTTTTTTCATTTAAAATAATTATGTCTTCATTCTCTTTTCAGTCACATCCCTACTTTTCTAGCGTAAACTGGAACGGAGAAGAAAGCATTGAGGTCGTCCTTGAACAGGATATGCGGGTAGTCTCCAGGCAATATATCTCGGTGTATAAAAAAGTGCTTCACATCCTAGGCATGCATAATCATCCTCTCTTTGGAGTTAGTGAAGGGGCTCGTGAGAGTGACCTGTCCCTTCTGAACCCCCTGTTGGTAAGGGACTTAGAGTCTCGAAATATTGCTAGAAAGCTCACCGACTTTCTGGCTTTAGCAGGTCCAGATCCAAATAAAACTGTTATTAAAAGTCATAAACGCTCTTTGATGGAGACAACAGTCTAAATTGAGAATATGAATAACTAATCATGACAGAAAAACTGCTGAATGTTTTCAGTGTTATTTTGGTGTTCCCGTAATTAAAATGTTAAACAGTAAAGAATATTTAGGACACCAACCAACCAGACATTGTTTCGCTCATTTCAAAGCAAACTTGGCTTGTTCGTAATAGTAGATGATCTTTCATTTATGTCTACCTTTGATCATGTCACCTTTTTTTTTTACCTATGTAGAACAGAAGCATTTAGATGTTTTCTATTCTAAGCGTTTGCTTCAGGTTCTCTGTGTCTTCTTTGCAACTCTCTCGTTCTTTGTTTCTGTTTATCTATCTCTTTGTCTGCTCTGTCTGTCTGTCTGTCTGTGTCTCCCTCTCTCTCTCTCTCTCTCTCTCTCTCTCTCTCTCTCTCTCTCTCTCTCTCTCTTTCTCTGTCTTTCTCTCTCTTTTTCTGTACTCACTTCACATGTCTATGTTGTCCAGTTATGAAATTTTACTTTATAAATATATGGTTTCAAGTTCATGCAGAAATTAAAACAGCCTGAAACATCTTAGTTTTAGTGTACAGATGTCTGTCAACAAACATTGGCCAGGATTCTGTTGTTGGGAAGCTATTAAACCAAACGAAAGAGCAGTTTTCACTAAATTCCCCAATCCCAGACTCTAGAACATTATCCATAAACATGAGGTACCGTATTTATGTGTACTTAATCTCGAGTCATGTAACCTTTTTCGTGTATATACTCTGTATATATAGTCAGCCGAGTCACACTGTGCACTATTATTTTCATTTTTTTAAAATAAAGTAAGGTTAGACCTTCACTTTGGTGGGCCAAAAATTAAGCCCCGTAGATAATTTATTAAATTATATTATTTGTGTGCGTGTTCCAGATTGATACACTATAGCTTATAAATTGACAAAAGAAGAAAGAATAGAGATTGTTCTAATGAACGGAAAGGTCGGTGCCACTTTGTTGTTTCAGCAAGATGAGCTTCACCACATTTTGCAAGTATTATCCGGAACTTTTTGCAAGTATTATCCGGAACATTTTGCAAGAAACGTTTTCTAGGCAAACTGGACGACATGGGCGCAATGAATGGCCAACGCCAGACCTAACTCCTACGGATTACTTCTTATGGGGCCACCTCATATCGGTTGTTTATATCAGGCCATCCAGAACACTGCATGTTCTAAAGAAGGATATCACATTAGAATTTGCGAACGTCAGAGAAAATGTTACTTTACTTAGGAATGTTCTAAGGTTGTGCGTAATCTGGGTAAGACAAGGTTTATATGACAATAAGCAGTCTATTCGAACATTTAATTGTATTTATATAACCAATTGCCTGTGGGGCGTGACTTTTGACCCACCCTGTATGTGGTAGTATTTGCTATGGCACCAACTTTAACTTTTGTTTTTTAATATAGGAATGCGAAACTTAATAATTTGTTTAATTGTGTGAGTGAGGGGTGGACAAAGCACAAGTTAGTGAGGTAAAGGATCCCGTTACACGTTCATTGAGGCATATTGGGAATATGGTGAGGCCTATCAGTGAAATAAGTCACTCATGAGTTGTCTGATAATCATTACTTGTTCAATGAACTATCAAATTATTCCGTGATTCGAAACCTTGTCTTTCATAATTCATTATATTTTATTAACTGTTAAAAAAATGTTTTTTTTTTTTTAAATAAATGACATTATTCAGAGAAAATTAAATGCTATGAAGTGATAGTTGTAAATTTAAGAATAATGATCACGTTTTTTTTTTCTAACCTTTGAAATATCATGTGCAAATTAGTTTTTTTTTTTTTTTCACTGTTTAACTGGCATTTGCATGTTTTCATTATAAAGTTATTATTCTGTATTGATAGGAGAGAATTGCGCCTTGTATTTTGCCATGTTATGTATATTCATAAGTTTGAGGATCAGCATAGTGTCCGGAGGTCTCGATGGAGTCACATACAGAATAGGACTACTGACTCCTCAGTCGTCATAAGAGACAACTAACATAAGGTGTGCATGGGGCTAGCAACCTCATCCTGTAAAACAGACTGCTACAAAAACTACCACTGTTACAGACAAGAATGTTGTGGGTGAAAGTTTTGTACAAGGTAACCATCTGCAGGGGTGATCCCATGCTCCATAACGAGCGAAAGGGGATATAAAAGTAATGATGAGTTGAAGCTTATGATAATCCTCAGTAAATAAAGTATCTGTTTTAGGTGCTACAGTCAGCCGAGTCACACTGTGCACTATTATTTTCATTTTTTAAAATAAAGTAAGGTTAGACCTTCACTTTGGTGGGCCATTTCTTTTTTCATCATTATCGTCATCATATTAACTGCTATCATCATCAATCCATATAGTTCCTCGTGGAACATTGGATGGTTCAATCATGTCAACAGGGGTTTTTGGGTGGTGGGGGTTGGTTTTTTTATGGGGTTTTTTTGTGGGGGGGGGGGGGTTTAATTGTGGTGGGGGGGGGGGGTGGTGTTGGGGGGGGGGGGGGGGGTTGGGGGGTTTTGTTTTTTTTTGGTATTTTTTTTTGTGGGGTAGTTTGGTAGGGGGGGGGGGTGGGGTTGTTGGGGGGGGGTGTTTGTTTTTGGTTTTATTGGGGTTTTTGGGTTTTTTTTTGTTTGTTTTGGGGTTTATTTGGTTTTTTTTTGGGGTTGGGAGTTTGGGTTTTTTGTTGTGGGGTTTTTTTTTTTTTGTTTTTTTTTTTTGTGTTGTTTGGGTGTGGTTGGGGTTTGGGTTTTTTTTGATGGGGTTTTTTGGGGTTGGGTTTTTTTTTGGTGTGGTGGTTTGGGGTTTGGTTTTTTTTGTGTTTTTTGTTTTTGTTTTTTTTTTTGGGGTTTGGGGTTGGTGTTTTGTTTTTGGGGGGGGGGTTGGGGGTTGGGTGTTTGGGGTGGGGGGTTTTTGTTTGGTTGATTTGTTGGGGGGGGTTGTTTTGTTATGGGGATTTTTTTTTTTTTTGGGGGTTTTGGGGGGTTGGGTGGGTTGTTGTTGTTGGGGGATGGTTTTGGGGGGGGTTTTTGAATTGGGGTTGTGGGGGTGGTTGGGGGTTTTGGGGGGGTGGGGTTTTGGGGGGGGGGGGGGGGGGGGGTTGGGGGATTTTTGGGGGGGGGGGGGGGTATGGGGGGGGGTTGGGTTATGGGGGGTTTTTTTTGGGTTTGTGGTATTGGGGATTTTTTGTGTTGTGTTTTGTTGGGGGGGTGGGGGTGGGTGTTTTGGGGTGGGGTGTGGGGGGGGTTTGGTTTGTTGGTTGGGGTTGGGGATTTGGTTTTGGTTTGTTTGTTTTTTGGGGGTGTGGTGGTTGTTGGGTTTGGGGGGGGGGTTTTTTTTTTGTTGGGGGGGGGGTTTTGGGGGGGGGGGGGGGTTGGGATTTTTTTGGGGGTTGGGGGGTTGGGGGGGGGGGGGGGGGTGGGGGGGTTTTGGGGGAATTGGGGGGGGGGTTTTTGGTGTGGGGATTTTGGGGGGGTGTGGGTGTGTTGTTTTGGTTTTTGGGGGGGGGGGTATTTTAATTTTTTTGGGGTGGGGATTTTTGGTTGGGGGGGGGTGATGGTTTGGGGTTGGTGTTTGGGATTTTTGGGGGGGGTGTTGGGGGTGGGGGGGTTTTGGGGGTTTTTTTGTTGGGGGGTTGGGTTTTTATTTTTGGGGGTGTTGGTTTTTTTTGTGGTTGTTGGTGGGGGGTTGGGGGGGGTTTGGGTTTTTGGGGGGGGGTTTGGGGGGGGGGGTTGGTTTGGGGGGTTTTGTTTTGTTGTTGGGTTTTTGGGGGTTGTTTTGATTTGGGGGGGGGGTGTTTTTTTGGTTTGGGGGTTTGTTTGGTTGGGGGTGGGGGGGGGGGGTTTTTTGGGTTTGGTTTTTTGGGTTTTGGGGGGGGTTTGGGGGGGGGTTTGAATGGGGGGTTGGGGTTTTGGGGGGGTTTTGGGGGGGGGGGTTGGGTTGGGGGTTGGGTTTTTTTTGGGTTGGTTTTGTTTGGGGGGTTGGGGGTTTTTTTGTGGGGGGGGTTGGGGGTTTTTTTTGGGGTGGGGTTTGGGGTTGGTTATGGGGGGGGTGTGGGTTGGGGGGTTTTTTGGGGGGGGTTTTTTTTTTTGGTGGGGGGGGGGTGTGGTGGGGGGGGGTTGGGGGGGGGGGGGGGGGGTGGTTTGGGGGGGGGGGTTTGGGGGGGGGGGGATTTTTTTTTGGGGGGGTTTTTTTGGGGGGGAGGGGGTTTGGGTTTTTGGGGGGGTTTTTTGGTTTTTGGGTTGGTTTTTGGGGGTAATTTTGTGTGGGGGGGGTTTTTTGTGGGGGTTTTTGGGGGGGTTTTGGTTTTGGTGGTGGTTTTGGGGGGGGGTTGGGGGGGTTTGGGGGTTTTTTTGGTTTGGGGTTTTGGGTTTTGTTTTTGGGGGGGGGGGTTTGGGGGGGGTGGGGGTGGGGGGGGGTTTGGGGGTTGGGGGGGGGGTTTTTTTTTTTTTTTTGGTGGTTGGGTTTATGGGTGGGGGGTTTTTTTGTTTGTTTGTTGGTTTGTGTTTTGTTGTTGGGGGGGGATTGGGGGTTTGGGGTTTTGGGGGGGGGGGGTTTTTTTGGGGGTGGGGGGGGTTTTTGGTTTTTGGGTTTTTGTGTGGTTTTGTGGGTTGGGGTTTTTTGGGGGGTTTTTTTTTTTTTTGGGTAATTGTGGGTTGGTTTGTGGGGGGGGGGGGGTTTTTTTTTTGGTTTGGGGGTGGTTTTTTTTGGTTGGGGTTGGGGGGGGGGGTTTTTTTGTTTTTTTTTTTTTTTTTGGGGGGGGGGGGGGGGGGGGTTGTTTAGTGTGGTTTTGGATGGTGGGTTTTGGGTTTGTTGTTTGGGGTGGGGGGTGTTTGTTTTGGGGGGGGGGTTTGTTTGGGGGTTTTTTTTTTTGGGGGGGGTGGGTTTGGGTGGGGTTTGGGGTTTTGGGTGATGGGTTTTTTTTGGGGGTTGGGGTGTTGTTTGGTAGGGGGGGGTTTTTTGGGTTTGTTGGGGGGGGGGGGGGGGTTTTTTTGGGGGGTGTTTGGGGGGGGGTTTTGGGGGGTTGGGGGGGTGGTGGGGGGTGTGGGGGGGTTGGTTGGGTTTGGGGGGGGTTTGGTGTTGGTTGGGGGGGGGGGGGGGGGGTTTTTGGGGTTTTTGTTTGGGGGGGGGGTTTTTTGGTTTGGTTTTTTGGGGGTTTGGGGATTTTTGGGTTTTTTGGTTGGGTGGGGGGGGGGGGTTTTTTGGGGGGGGGGGGTTTGGGGGGGGGTTGTGGGGGTTTTGGGGGGTTTGGGGGGGGGTTGGGGTTTTTTTGGGGGGGGGGGTTTGGGGGGGAATTTTGGGGGGGGGGGGGGGGTTTTGGGGGGGGTGTGGGGGGGTTGATGGTTTTTGGTTTTTTGGGGGGGGGGGGGGTTGGGGTGTGGGGGGTTGGGGTTTTTTTTTGTTTGTGGGGTTTTGTTTGTTTTTGTGGGGGTTTATTGGGGGTTTGTATTTTTTTTGTTTGGTTGGTTGGGTTTGGGGGGGTTTTGGTTTTTGGTTTTTTGGTTTGGGGGTGTTTGGGGGGGGTTTGTGGGGGTTTGGTGTTGGGGGGTGGGGGGGGGGGGGGGGGGGGTTTTGGGTGGGTGGGTTTTTTTTTTTGTTTTTTTGGGGGGGGGTTTTGGGGTTTTTTGGGTTTTGGGGGGTTTTTTGGTTTGTGTTTTTTTGTGGGGGGGTGTGGGGGGTTTTTTGTATTGGGTTTTTGGGGGGGGGGGGGGGGGGGTTTTGGTTTTTGGGGTTTTTTTTTGGGGGTTTGTTTTGTTTTTTGTTGTGGTTTGGGTGGGTTTTTTTGGTTTTGGGGGGGGGGGGTGTGTGGGTTTGGGGGGGTTTGGGGGGGGGGGGTTGGGTTGTTGGGGTGGGGTGGGGTGTGTTGGGGGGGGGGGGGGGGGTTGTTTTTGGGTTTGGTGGGGTTGGGGGGGGTGTTGGGGTGGGTTGGGGTTTTGTGGGGGGGGGGTGTTTTTTGGGGGGTTTGGTTGGTTGGGGGTGGGGGGGTTGGGTTGGGGGATGTTTGGGTTTTTGGGGGGTGGGGTGTTTTTTTTGGGGTTTTTTTTGGGGGGGGGGGGGGGGGGTTTGGGTTTTGGGGGATGGGGGGTTGGGGGGGGTTTTTGGGGGGTTTTATTGGGTTTTTTTTGGGTTTGGGTTTTGGGGGGTTTTGGTTTTTGGGGGGGGGGGGTTTTTTTTGGTTTTTGTTTTTTTGGGGGGGGGGTTTTTTTTGTTTTTTGTGGGTTTGGGGGGGGGGGGGGGGTGTTTTGGGGGGGGGGTTTGGTTTTGGTTTTTTTTTTGGGTTTTTGGGGATATGTTGGGTTTTGTGGTTTGGGTTGGGTTTGGGTTTTAGTTTATGGGGGTTGGGTATATGTTTTTTTGTTTGGATTGGATTGGGTTTTTTTTTTTGTTTTTTGTTTGGTATTTTTGGTTTTTTGGGGGGGGGGGGGGGGGGTTTTGGGGATAGGGGGTTTGTTTTTTGGGGTTTTTTTTTTTTTGGGGGGGGGGGGGGGGGGGGGGTGTTTGGTTTGGGGGGTGGTTTTGGGGGGGGGTTGGTTTTTGGGGGGGGGGGGGTTTGGGGGGTTTGGGGGTTTTTTGTTTTTTTTGGTGGGGGTGGGGGGTTGGGGGATTTGGTTTTTTTTTGGTTTGGTGTTGGGGGGGGTTTTGGTTTTTATTTTGTAAGGGGGGGGGGGGGGTTTTGGTGTTTTGGTTTTGGGGGGGGGGGGGGGGGGGGGGCTTTTTTGGGTTGGGTTTTTTTTGGGGGGGGGGGTGGGGGGTTTTTGTTGGTTTGGGGGGGGTGGGGGGTTTTTTTTGTGTTGGGGTGGGGTTGTTTTTTGGGGGTTGGGTTTTTGGGGGTTTTTGGGTTAAAGTTTGTTTGAAGATTGTTTTTGGGTTGTTTTTTTTTTGGGGGTTGTTGGGTTTTTGGGTTTTTTGTTGGGGTTTTGGTTTTGGGTTTTGTTTGGGTTTTGGGGGGTTTTTTTTTTTTTTTGGGTGGGGGGGGGTGGGGGGGTTGGTGGTTTTGGGTTGGGGTTTTTGGGGGGGTTGGTTGGGGGTGGGGATTTTTGGGGGGTTTTTTTGGGGGGGTTTGGTTTTTTTTTGGGTTTGGGGGGGGGGGGTTGGGGGGGGGTTGGTTTTTTTTGGGTTTTGGGTTTGGGGGGGGGGATTTTGGGGGGGGGTATTTTTGGGGTGTGGTGTGGTTTTTTTGGGGTGGGGGTTGGGGGGTGGGGGATTGGGGGGGGGGGGGGGGGGGGGGGGGGGGGGGGTTTTTTTTTGGGGGGGGGGGGGTTTTATGGGGTTGGGGGGGGATTTTTTTTGATTTGTTGGGGGGGGTTTTTATATTTTGGGTTTTGTTTTTGTGTTTTTTATTATGGTGTGGGTGGGTTTTTGGGTTTTTTTTTTTGTTGTTTGGGGGGTTGGGATTTTTTGGGGGGTTGGGGGGGTTTGGGGTTGGGGGTTTGGGGGGGGGGTTTTGTGGGTTGGTTTGGGGGGGTGGTGGATTGGTGTTTTTGGGGGTTTTGGGGGGGGGGTTTTTTTGGGGATTTTTTTTTTTTTTGGTTTTTTGTTTGGTTTGTTGTTTTTTTTTTTTGGGTGGATTGGGTGGTTTTGGGGGATGGGTTTTTTTTGGGGGGTGGGGGGGTATTGTTTTTTTTTTTTTTTATGTTGGTTTTTTTTTTTTTTTGGTTGGGTGGGGTTGGTTTTTTTTGGGGGGTTGTTTGGGGTTTGGGGTGGGGGGGGGGGGGGGGGGGTTTTTGGGTTTTGGGGGTGGGGTTGTTTTTTGGGGGTTATTTTTTTTTTTGGGGGGGGGGGGGGGGGGTTGGGTTTTTGTATTTTGGGGGGTTGGGGTTTGGTGTGGGTTGTGTTTTGGTGTGGTTTTTTGTTTGGGTTAAGGGGGGGGGGTTGTTTTTTTTTGGTGGGGGGGGGTAATGGGTTTGGGGGGGGGGATTGGGATGGGGGGTTTTAAATGTTTGGGGTTGGGGGTATGGGGGTGTTTTTTTGGGGTATGGGGTTTTATTTTGTTTTTTTTTGGTTTTTTTTTTTTGATTAAGGGTTTTTTTGTTTTTGGGGGAGTTGGGTTTTGTTTTTGGGTGTTTTTTTTTTTGGGGGGGGTTTTTATGGTTGGGGGGGGGTGGGGTTGGTTTGTGGGGTTTTTGGGGTTTTTGGGGTTTTTTTGGGGGGGGGGTGTGGGTTTGGGGGGTTTTGGGGGGGTGTTTTTGGTTGGGTTTGGGGTGGGTTGGGTGGTTTTGGTTGTTTTTTTTTTTGGTTTGTTTTTTTTGTTTTTTGGGGTAGTGTTTTTTGGGGGGGTTTGGGTTTTTTTGGGTTTTTTGGGGGGGGGGTTTGTTGGGTTTTTTTTTTGTTTGGGGGGGGGGTGATTTTTTGTTGGGGGTGTTTTTTGTGTTTTTTTGTTTTGGGTTTTGGGGGGGGGGGGATTTTGGTGTATGTTGTGGGGGGTTTTTTGGGGGGTTTGGGGTGGGGGGGTTTGGTGGTGTGGTTTTTTATGGGGTTTTTTTGGGTTTGTTGTTTTGGTTTGGGTTTGTTGGTTGGATTTTGATTGATTTTTTGGTTTTGTGTTTTTGGTTGGTGGGTTTTTTTTTTGTGGTTATGGGGGGGTTTTTGGGGTTTTTGGGTTTTTTTTGGGGGGTGGGTATTGGGTTGGGTTTTGGTTTTTTTTTTTTTTTGTTGGTATGGGTTTGGATTGTTGGGTTTGTTTTTTTTGGGGATTTTTGGGATTGTTTTTTTTGTGGGGGGGGGTTGTGGGGATGGTGTTTTTTTTGGGGGGGGTTGGGGGGGGGGATTGTTATTTTTTTTTTTTTGTGTTGGTTTGTTATTTTTTTTTGGGGGGGTTTTTGGGGTTTTTTGGTTGTGGGTGGTTGTTTGGGTTAGTGGTTTTTTTTGGGGTTTTTTTTTTTTTTGGGGGGTTTTTTGGGTTTGGTTGTTTTTTTTGGTTTTTTTGGGTTTTGAGATTTTTGGGGGGGTTTTTTGGGTTGTTGTTTTTTGTTGTTTTTGGGGGTTGGGGGGTTTTTGGTTTGGGGGGGTTTTTTTTTTTGGGGAAGGGTTTTGGTTTTGGTGTTTGGGGGGGTTGGGGGGGTTGTGGTTATGGTTTTAATTTTGTTGGGGTTTTTATATGGGATTGGGGGGGTTGGATTTTGGTGGGGGTTTTTTTTTTGGTTTTTATTTGGTTTGGGGATGATTTGTTATTTGGGGGATGTTTTGGGTTGGTTTTTTTGGTTAAAGGGGGTGTGTGGTGGGATGGGTGTTAATGGGTGGGGTTATGGTGTGTTGGGGGATGGTTGATTTTTTATGGTTTGGGTGGTTTGGTTGTTGGGTGGTTTGTGTTATGGGGGTTTTTTGTTGTTTTTTGGGGATTTTGGGGTTTTTTTTTGTTGTGTGGGTTTTGGGGTGGTTTATTTGGGTGTTTTTGGGGGGGGTTTTTGGGGGTTGTTTTTTGGGATATTTTTAGTGGTGTATGGGGGGTTTTTAGGTTTTGGGAATGGTTTTTTTGGGGGGTATGGGTTTTTGGGGTTTGGGGGGGGGTTTTTTGGAAGGGGTTTGGGGGGTTTTTTAAATGGTTTTTGTGGATTTTGTTTTTTGGTTGTTTGAGTGGGTTTTGGGGTTGGTGAATGAATTTATTTTTTGGGGGGTTTTGTGTTGGTTTTGGGTTGGTTTAGGGGTTTTTATGTTTTGATTGTTGTTTGGGTTGGTTGGTTGGGGGTTTGGGGGGTTGTTTTTTTGGGGGGGTTATATGTTGGGTTTTTTGTGGGGGTGTTGGGGTATTGTTGTTTTTGGGGGGGTGGGGTGGGGGTTGTGTGGGTTGTAGTGGGGGGGGTTTTTGGGTTTTTTTTTTAGATTTTTGGGGGGGGTTTGTATATGGGGTTTTTTTTTTGTTTGGGGGTATTATGTTATGGAGTTTTAAAGTTTTGGGGGGTGATGGTTTTGTTTTTTTGTGGGGTTTGGGATGGGGGGTTGGGGATGTTTTTTGGGGTGGGAATTGTTGAATGTGGTTTATTGGTTTTTTGGTGTTAGTTTTTTTTATTTTTGGGTTTGGGGGTAATTTGTAATGGGGGGGTTGTGGTTGGGTGTTTTTATGGATTTGGGTTGGTTTTTTTTTTTGGTTTGTTTTTTGGGGGTGTAGTGGATTTTTTTTTTTTATAAGGGTATTGGGGGGTTTGTTTGTAGTTTTTTGTTGTTAAGGTTTTTTGTTGTTTTTGTTTTTGTTGGGGGGTTGTTGGGGTTTTGGGGGGATGGTGGGGTTTAGGTTTTGGGGGTGGGGGGGGGGGGGGGATTGTGTTTGAGGATTTGTTTTTTTGGGTTGGGAATTTGTTTGGGTTTGGTTTTTGGTTTTTTTTTATTTTTTGGGATTTTTTTTGGGGTTGGGGGTAAGGATGGGTTTGGGTTTTTGGATGGATTGATAATTGTTTTTGGTTTTTTGGGTGGGTGGGGGATTTGATTGTTTTTTTTTTTGTTTGGGTTGGTAATGGTATTTAAATTGGTGTAGGGGGGGGGTTGTTTTTTTGGTTTTGGGGGGTTGGTTAATGGGGGATTTGGTGTATTTTATTTATTATTGGGGGGGGGGTTTTTTTGTAAATGGGTTTTTTTTGGTGGTTTGGTTTTTGGGGTGGGGGTGATTTTTTTGTAGGGTTTAGTTGGGGGGGGGGGTGGTTTGGGTTGGGGGGTTTGGGGTTTGATTTTTTTTGGTATGATTTTTGTTTTGATTGTGTTTGGGGGGTTTTATAGTTTGGGTTTTGGGGGTTGGGGATATTGTTTGGGGGTTTTTTGGGTTTATGGGGATGGAATTTTGGTTTTTTGGGGGGTTTTTTTTGGTTTTGGGGTTGGATGTTTTTGGGGGGGGGGGGGGGGGTTTTATTTGTTGGGTTGTTTTGGGGGGGGTGTTGTTTTGGTGGGGGGGGGGGGGTTGGGGGGGGGGTGTGTTTTTTGGGTTTATGTTATGTGTTGTTGGTGTGGGGGGTTGGGTTTTGGATGTTGATGGATTTTTGAGTTTAAGTTGTTGGTTTTTTGGGTAAATTGGATTTGTTATGGATTTGGGTTTTTGTGGTTTGGAATAGTTGATATGGGGGGTGTTTGTTTGGATGGTGTTTTTAGGGGGGGTTATTTGTTGGTTTTTTTTTAGTTTTGGGGTGGTTGGTTTTTGTTTTTTTTGGGTTTTTTGGGGTTTTTTTTTTTTTTTAAGGTTTTTTTGGGTTTGGTTTTTTTTGGGTTTTTTTTTTTGGTGGGATTGGTGTTTTTTTTGGGGGGGGGGTTTTTGTGGGGTTTTTTGTGTATGTTGGGGGATTTGGGGGGGTTAATTGATGTTTTTGGGGGTTATTTGGTTTTGATTTTTTGGGTTTTTTGGATTGGGGTTTGGGGATTTTGGTTAGTTTTGTTGGGATTTTTGGGGGTTTTTTATGTGGATTTTTGTGTTTGGGGTTTAAGGGTTTTTTTTTTTTTTTTTTTTGGTTTTTTTTGGAAGGTTTTTTTTGGGGATGTTTTTTTTTTTGGTTTGTTTTTTTTTTTTTATGGGTTTTTTTTTTTGTGTTTTTTTTGGTTTTTTTGTTATTTTGATTGTTTTTTTGTTTTTTTTGTGTTGGTGATTGGGTTTTTGTGGATTGGGTTTTGGGGGGTTTTTTGGGTTGTGTGGGGGGGGGGTTGTTTTTTTTGGGGGGGGGGGTTTGTTTTTGGGGATTATGTATATTGATGGGTTTAGGGGGGTTTTTTTTTTGGGGGGGGGGGTGTATGTTTATGTTTGTGGGTTTTTTTTTTGGGGGGGGGGGAGTTTTTTTTTTTTGGGGGTTTGGGGGTTATGGAATTTGGGGGGATGGGGGATTGGTTGGTTTTTTGGATATTGGGATGTTGGATTTTGTTTTTTTTTTTTTTTTGGTTTGTGATTTTTGATTTTGGGTTTTGGTTTGGTGGGATGGTTTTTGGGGGGGGTTAATGGTTTATTTGTTTATTGTAGTTTTTTTTTTAGATTTGGTTGGGATTATGATATGTTATTGGGATGGGGATGGGGTTTTAATGAATTTTTTGGGGGTTGTTATGGGTTGGTTTTGATTTTTTGGGTGATGTTAAAATTTGATTTTTGGGGGGGGTTTTTTTTTTTGGTTGGTGGATTTGTTGTTGTTATGGGTATGTTTTTTGATTTTGTTTTTTTTTTGGGGGTTTTTTTTGGGTTTTTTTGGGGTTTTTTTTTTTGGGGGTTTTGGGGTTTTGGGTGTTGGGGTTGTGGGGGGGTTGGGGTATTGGTTTGGGTTTTTTTTTTTTTGGTTTTTTATGGGTGGTTTTTGGGGGGTTGTTTTGTGGGTGATTTTATTTGGGGGGGTTTTTGTTTGATGATGGTTTTGGTTGTTTTTTATTATTTTTTGGTTTTTTTTGGGTTTTTTATGGGTTTTTTTGGGGGGGATGGTTGGGGGGGTAATTTAATGGGGGGGGGTGGGTGTAGGTGTTTTTTTTTTAGGGGGTTGTGGGGATTTTTTAGTTTAGGGTTGGGTTGTTGTGTGGGGGTTTTGGTTGGTTATTTTTTGTTTTTTGGGGTGTTTTGTTATTATTATTTTGTTTGGGGTTTTATATTGGGGGGGGTTGTGGGGGGGGTGTTTGGGGGGGTTTGTGATTTATGGGTTGGTTGGTTTGTATTATGGGTTTTGTTTTGGGGGGGGGGGGGGGTGTTTGTTGTGGGTTTGTGGGGGGGGTTTTTTTTGGGGTTGTTGGGGTTTGGGGTTTTTGGGTTTGGTTTTAAATGGGGGTTTTTGGGGGTTTTTGATTGGGTGGTATGGGGGGGGTTTGTTTTTTTTTGGGGGATTGGGTATTGATGGGGGGGTTTTGTGTGATTTTGGGTTGGTATTTTTTTTTGGGGGTTTGTTTTTAGGGGGGGGGTTTTGGGTTGGTTTTGTAGTTAGTTTGGGGTTTTGGTTTTTTTGGGGTTATTGGTTTTTTTTTGGGGGGAATTTTTTTGGTTGATGGTTGAAATTTTTTTTTTTGGGGTTTGGTTTTTTTGTTTTTGTTTTGGGGGAGGGGGTTGGAATGATTGGGAAAATTGTGGGGTATGTTGGGGGGGTTTTTGGGGGGGGTTTGGTTTTTTGGGGGGTGGGGGGGTTGTGGTGGGGGTTGGGGGGGGGGGGATTATGATTAGGGTTTTTTTGATTGGGGGGGTGGGTGGGGAAGGTTTTTTTTTTTTTTAGAAGGTTTGGGAATTTTGTATTTGATTTTTTGGGGGGTTTTAGAATTTTTGGATATTTTTGTTTGTTTTTTTGGGTTTTTTTGGGTTTTTGGGGGGTTTTTATTTGGGTGGTTAGTTATGGGTTTTTGGGGGGGGTTTTGGTTAGGGTGGATTTTTATGGTTTTTGGGGGGGGGTGGGGGGGGGGGGGGGGGGGTTTGATTATTGGTGTTTGGGTTGGGGGGGGGATTTAGTTTGAGTGTTAGGGTATTTTATTTTTAGGTTGTGGATTTTTTTGTTTGTTTTTTTGGATGGGGTTGGGTTTTTGGGTTTTATGGGGGTTTTATTGGTGGTTATATGTGTT
Organism: Oreohelix idahoensis; assembly: GCA_024509875.1. Classification (NCBI taxonomy): domain Eukaryota; kingdom Metazoa; phylum Mollusca; class Gastropoda; order Stylommatophora; family Oreohelicidae; genus Oreohelix; species Oreohelix idahoensis. The sequence goes on from JAMPIV010008759.1 coordinate 26,746, forward strand.
GGGTTTAATGGGGTATTGGTAGATAAATTGGGTTTGTGTATTATTTATTTTGGGAATTTTTTTGGTAATATTTTTTGGGGGGGGGTGGTGTTGTGGGGGGGATTGGATAGGGGGGGGGGTTGGTTGAAGTTATTTTGGAATGTTTTGGGGTTTTTGGGGGAATGGGTTTGGTTTGGGGGTAAATTTTTAGTTGGAATGTTTTGGTAATTTTGGTTTTGGGGTTTTTTTTATTTTATTGGTTTTAGGGGTGGGTGTTTTTTTTTTTATGATTTTTATTTTTGGGGGTTTTTTTTGGATGGTGTGGGGGTTTTTGGGTTTTGGGGTTGTTTTGGGGTTGGTTTGTTGATGGGGTTTGGTTTATGGATATGGGTTATATGGTTTGGGGGTTGGTTGTGGTGGGTTAGGTTAAATGTGGGTAAGGTTTTTGGGTTTTTTTTTTTTGTTTGTTTTTTTTTATAATGGTTTATGGTATTATGGGTTGTGGGGGGGATTTTGGTTTTAGTGGTTTGGGGGGTTATTTAAGGGTTTTAATGGTTATTTTTTGGGGGTTTTGTTTTTGTTTTTTTTTGGTTTAGGTTGAGTGTGTTTGTTATGGTATGAATTTTAAAATTTTTTTGTGAGTTGGGGTGATAATTTGGGATTTTTGATTTGTATGGATTATGGTTTTTTTTATTTTTTGTTAAAAGTTGGGGAATTTATTTGGTTTTGGTTATTGGTTGATGGTATATGGTTAATGTGATTTGTTTTTTGAATTTGGTTTTTTGTTTGGTATGGGGTTTTTTTTGGGTTTGTTTTATGTGGGTGTTTTGGTGGGATTTGGAATTTTTTTTTTAGGGGTTAGTATTTTTTTGTTGGTTTTTTGGGTTTTTAGTTTGTTATTTTAAATTTTTGGGTTGGGTTTTTTTTAGTGAATTTTTTTTAGATTGGGGGGGGTTTGATGTGGGGGGTTTTTATTTTTGGGATTGAATGATTTGGGGTTAGTGTTTTGGTATTGGTTATATAGTTTTGATTTTTTGTTTGGTGGGTTAGGGGGGTTGTGTTTTTTTTTTTTTATTTTGGTTTTGGGTTTTTTGTTTGGGGGGAGGTTTTTGTGTTTTTTTTTGGTTTATTTTTGGGTTTTTGGGGTTTAGGGGGGTTTTTAGGTTGATAGTGGTTTAGGGGTTTTGGGTTATTGGGAGGGGGATTGAGTTTGGTTGTTTTAGTTAAGGGGTTTTAATTTTTTTTAGGTTGGTTTTAGGGGTTTTTTTTGTGGTTTTATGGTTTGGTATGGTATGTAAGTTTGTATGTTAAGTGTATGAGTTTTTGTGTAAGGGGTTAAGTTATTAGGATTTTTGATTTTGTTTGGGGTATGTTTTTTTTTGGGGTTAGGAATTTGGTAGGATGGTTTTATGGGTTTTTTTTGTTAATTTTTGGTTGATTTGGATGGTTTTTTGGGGTGGTTGTTTTTTTTTTGTTTTTGGGGTTGGTTTGTTTTTTTGGGGAGTAGGTTTGGTGTGGGGTTTTTTTGGGGGTGTTGGGGGTGGAATGGTTGAATTGGTTTTTGGATGTGTTTGAGTGTTATTTTTTTTTTGTTGGGGTTTTGATTATTTTTTTGAGTTATGTTTTTTGTTGGTGATATTTGTATGGTTTTTTTTGGGGATTTTTTTATGATTTTTGTTTTGTGGGGGTTGTGGGTTTATGGTGTATTGGGTTGGGGGTTAAGTTTTGGATAAGGAAATGGATTTTTTTTTGTTGTTTTTTTTGGGGTTTTTTTATGTTTTTATATATTGGAGTTATTGTTTGTGTTTTATGTTTTGGGATTTTTGTTTTTTTGTTAAAGTTATTTTTTGGGTTTGGTTGATTTAGGGTATGTTTTTTGTTTGATTTTAATTTGTTTGATTTTATAGGGGGTTTATATTTGGTGAGGTTTTTTTTTTGGGGGTTGGATTTTGGTAGTATTAAGATGCTCAGGGGACTCCAATTGGAGAGATGTTTAAAACAGACACATAAATATTTTGTAGGGGGGGATAAGATGTTCAACCCTTGTCTGTTACTTTATAAGTCTTAATCGTTACCAATGATTGATAGGGCTGGGATTCCCGCTAATGTGACCCTTGGTAACCACTAATCGGGTACTTAATTGTTCGCTTATCAATTTTGGATAGCTTTTATTTTCGCGCACTGGCTTTATTATTTGGGTGTGTGGTAGGGTTCATATTAGTGGGTCCTTAGGGTGGAATCTCATTAAACAACTTGATGTTCTGTGGGAGATTTTGACTGTTTTGGCGTCTCCTTTCTGGCTTGGTTGGTTGAGGAAGCCTATGCAGTCAGGGTGTTAGATTATGGTCGCAGACGGAACCTTGTTATGCTCGTATCTGTCCGCATGTGGAGAAGGGTGTGAAGGGTATTGGTTGAGTGGGGGAGGTTTGTATGGGGGGTATTAGAGAAAGGTAGTTTTTGGATTATAGTGCGATTTGGAGGTGAAAGGGGTTGCGTGTGATGGGGTGTTATGTGTAATACCCACTCTATAGGGGGGAAAGACCATGCGGGTAAATATTGTTGGTGGGGCGTGCGTTTGGCAACTTGTGGGAGTTGGGCGACGGGGAGGGGTTTTTTTGTTAACGTTGGCCATGGAGATTGAAGGCACTGGACGTATCTCGATTTTATACTGAGTGGAGGTAGAAAATGTTTGGGAATATGTTGGTCATGGGACTAGTGACGGCTCTCCAAGTTTCAGGTGGTTGGGTTAGGACGGGCCACAGAGACGAACAAACATTTTAATAAGTAAAATTTTAACGGGGACTTATCAAATCTCTTCTTCTCTTCTTCCGTCCTTAGCCGCCGACTGTCAAAGCAGTCAGTGGCCATTACGCCTAGTGGCGTCTTAGGGCAACAGCAGATAGGTTTTCTTTGCCAATGTTTCCCATCACGCCTATTGGCATCTTTAGGGCAATGGCAAATCAATCCATTTGCTGTTGTTTCCGTAATCGAAGTGACTGGCAAACGGGTGATCAGCCCGTTGGTGGACTTATCAAATACCCAGATATATTTCTTGCATTTTATCAGCCCATTGTGGTGAAAATAACAATAACTGTTCTCCCGACTTCTGATAGTCGTTTTATTCCAAGAGGATATTTATCCAGACGAATCACGCTATTTCAGAATCGGCACCCACCAGAGTTAGCCGGTAGGATCTACCTAATCAATCGCATACCAACATCAGTAACAATTTGTAACAACTAGCTGTGTCCAAATACCAGAAGTATTCGTTTTCCATTCCTTGTGGTGAACACTATATCTCGATTCTTCTAGCATTAACTAGTCCAGGGGACAATATCGATCCAGGATTACCTCACCAAACTTGGCGTCCACCTTTATAAAGTTACTGTTGAGGCTGGACTGGGGCCAAGTTTGCCACTGAAACCTGGCATTACCAATATCGATAACTGTATCCAGGATAATTATACATGACTGGAAATGACATTAGATTAGGTAAGGAAAGAGAGAACGTGGCCACGTAAGAGAGAACGTGGCCACGTAAGAGAGAGAAAGAGAGAGAGAATATTTTCTTGTTGATGTAGCTTGTACCAAACTATCATATTTGGCTTTAGCAATTGTTTACTTTACGGGATAGCACGTATTAGGAATTTTGCTCACTTTACTGTCTATATGTCGTAACCTATCGCTAACCTTTTTGACCTTTGGGGTTATTAACTTGGTAGAGTTCTTACCATCTCACCGAGGGGAGGGCATAGGCATTCTGTTAATTCTCTATATGTAATTTTGATGTATTTGATTCTTTTGATATTCGATGTTGTGAAGTTTTAAATGATGATAAACAACAAACTAACTAAACTTTGTGTGTTGGTCAGACCCATACCCAGTAACCATAGTTTTTCACGGTTGTGTGTCTTGTAGTCACATATTTGTGTGTGTGTGTGTGTGTGTGTGAGTGGTTAAACGTATATGTTGCATGTATGGAGAGTAGGATTGTCTTATAATAAACTACAGTCGTAAAGATAGGCTGGACTAGAGTATCTTCTCAATCCAGAGACAGATTCTACCCTTAAACTATTCACTCGTGAAATCTATTTCTTATACCTTTAACCTCATTTATTTACCACTGTCACATCTGCTCAGACGGGACCATAAATATCTTCTATCTTTATAAATCTACGACAGGAGGAAATCACAGAAAATCACTAAACAAACAAGAATATACGTGGGGCAAAATAAATGCGGATCTACATAACAATATTGAAAGTGCCTACGAGCAGGGACGTACTTAAAGAATGAGGCACCTGGGCGGATCTTACCTTGGGACCCCCGCTCCCCCCAAATAAAGAAATACAAGTATATTTTAAACAATAAGTACTGTCATAATAGTGTCCGATGGCTGTCACCCAGTGCCGACTGCACCTCCGGGACCACCCTAAGTACGCCAATGGTTGAAAAACAAAAGCTGATTGAGGATTTCCTTAAAGCGACCAGCGCGCAAAGGAAGATAATAACGCGCATCAAAAAGGGAAGGAAGGAAGCAAGCAAGGAAGGAACGAAGGAAGAAAACGAGTCTACATTTCAAACAACATACTAAATTGGCGGAAAAGAAACAGAAGACGTTAATAAAACAAAATACTAAACATCTTAACATCGTTACACAGAAAACATTAAACAAGAGAAAATTTACAGGAAGAGACAACAATTTGTTGAGCAACATCATCGCCTCCGCTAATCGGCGTTGCTCGTGAAACAAAAAAGAAGAATCGAACATTCTGACGTCAAACACAAAAAAGAAGAATCGAACATTCTGACGTCAAACAAGATAGAAGTATCGAACATTCTGACGTAAAACATAAAAAAAGAAGAATCGAACATTCTGACGTCAAACACACAAAAAAAGAATCGAACATTTTTTTTTTAAAATAAAGTTTTGCCTCGTTTTGGCGAAGCGCGTCCTGTTCAACCTAGTCGGTTATATTAGGGCGCATGTCCAAACATAAAAGACCCTTAGGTCTAGGGTATATCATGGTTTCGAACATTCTGATGTCAAACACAAGATAGAAAAATCGAACATTCTGATGTCAAACACAAGATAGAAAAATCGAACATTCTGATGTCAAACACAAGATAGAAAAATCGAACATTCTGATGTCAAACACAAGATAGAAAAATCGAACATTCTGATGTCAAACACAAGATAGAAAAATCGAACATTCTGATGTCAAACACAAGATAGAAAAATCGAACATTCTGATGTCAAACACAAGATAGAAGTATCGAACATTCTGACGTCAAACACAAAAAAAGAAGAATCGAACATTGTGACGTCAAACACAAAAAAGAAGAATCGAACATTCTGACGTCAACCACAAAAAAGAAGAATCTAACATTCTGATGTCAAACACAAAACATAAGAATCGAACATTCTGACGTCAAACACAAAAAAAAGAAGAATCGAACATTCTGACGTCAAACACAAAAAAAGAAGAATCGAACATTCTGATGTCAAATACATGATAGAAGAATCGAACATTCTGACGTCAAACACAAAAAAGAAGAATCGAACATTCTGACGTCAAACACAAAACATAAGAATCGAACTTTCTGACGTCAAACACAAAAAAAGAAGAATCGAACATTCTGACGTCAAACACAAAAAAGAAGAATCGAACATTCTGACGTCAAACACAAAAAAAAGAAGAATCGAACATTCTGACGTCAAACACAAAAAAAAAAAAAAAAAAAAAGAAGAATCGAACATTCTGACGTCAAACACAAAAAAGAAGAATCGAACATTCTGATGTCAAACACAAAAAAGAAGAATCGAACATTCTGACGTCAAACACAAAAAAGAAGAATCGAACATTCTGACGTCAAACACAAAAAAGAAGAATCGAACATTCTGACGTCAAACACAAAAAAGAAGAATCGAACATTCTGACGTCAAACACAAAAAAGAAGAATCGAACATTCTGACGTCAAACACAAAAAAAGAAGAATCGAACATTCTGATGTCAAACACAAAAAAGAAGAATCGAACATTCTGACGTCAAACACAAAAAAGAAGAATCGAACATTCTGACGTCAAACACAAAAAAGAAGAATCGAACATTCTGACGTCAAACACAAAAAAGAAGAATCGAACATTCTGACGTCAAACACAAAAAAGAAGAATCGAACATTCTGACGTCAAACACAAAAAAAAAGAAGAATCGAACATTCTGACGTCAAACAAACATTCTGACGTCAAACACCAAAAAAAAAAAAAAAAAGAATCGAACATTCTGACGTCAAACACAAAAAAGAAGAATCGAACATTCTGACGTCAAACACAAAAAAAGAAGAATCGAACATTCTGACGTCAAACACAAAAAAGAAGAATCGAACATTCTGATGTCAAACACAAAAAAGAAGAATCGATCATTCTGATGTCAAACACAAGATAGAAGAATCGAACATTCTGATGTCAAACACAAAAAAGAAGAATCGAACATTCTGATGTCAAACACAAAAAAGAAGAATCGATCATTCTGATGTCAAACACAGGATAGAAGAATCGAACATTCTTATCTAGTGACACAGACACGTGCTTCTAAATGTCTTCTTACAATACAAAAATGTTTTTTTTTAAACTATGTTGTGTAGGTGTTAAAGATGATTATTATATATTTTACATGTTGGCCTCACTTAGATCTGTCAGCAGTTTAAATCTACGCGGTAACATTTCTATCTGGAGTCAACATGATATGTTTTGCACCATTATTAATTGTAAGTGAACGCGATAATAGGTTGACGTCACTGGGCGATGATGACGTAATTATGTGCCGCGGTAATATATTCAAACGGTCCATCTTGGCCTTTCGTTGTAGAATCCGTCGAAGCAAGACGTGATATATTTCGCTCCCATATTAATTGGAGTTTTGATGATGTTTCTCCTACGTGGCAGTATAGTACGAAGGTCGCCACATGTATTCAAGAAGATGCCGAACGCAAGTATATAAGTTCGAGGATAATTAAGAAGAGGAGTCTTTTCGGGAACTATCAAATATATTTTAATCTCCGTATTCTGATTATCGCTGCTTAGATGTTTCCGGTTGCCGGCGTCTCTAGTATATAGGCCAGAATATGTGACGATTCATCAAGGACTGTAGGAGATGCCATTCTATGCATGTATTGATGATTGCCATGAACATTTGAAGTCTGTCTTACGTAAAATAAACGTGTCTGTAATTATGGACCCAAATTAACCAGTCGTTTCGGAGTCCATGTATGAAATCATACTTCTTGACCACCCATACCATTCGACAAAATCCAATAGCACGATGCTCACATGAACATTATCTGTCCAACTACAAACCCCCCTTAACAGTAGGTCATATGTTTTTTTTTAACGAAAACAAGAAAACACAAAATTAATCTGCAGCACAGTTTGTATCATCGCAGAAGCGCGTCAGCCTATCATTTGTATAGTCAGCTAATCGTCAAGCGTAGAAAAGGTTACTTCTACTTTCATAGACGTCAACTTGAATATGTTCAAAGAAAGCAGTGGTCAGCTAGAGGCTATTTCTATCTCAATAGAGTATTTCCAGGAATGGTACTGCTGACGGACATATGTGCTTTCTCTGTTCCTCGTGTGTTGGGCATCTTTGAAGTATAAAGATATAGCGGCAGACAGTGGCGTAGCTAGGGTGAGGCAGCTGGGACACGTGCCCTAGACGCCATGTTTGGGGGGGCACCATTTTTATGGTTAAAAGATGCAAACATTCCACTCATTGATGACAATCCCATTTATCCATTTTCACATTAATGTAACACTGGCCTTCTAAAGATCTACTTTACATATATATATATATATATATATATATATATATATATATATATATATATATATATATATATATATATATATATATATATATATATATATATATATATGTGTGTGTGTGTGTGTGTGTATACGCGCGCGTATGTGTGTGTGTAATTTTAAGCGGTAATGATGAACATTACAAAGAAAAGATCACGTTCCTATCAATAGCAGTTCACAAATATATTTTACTGGCCAGCTCGAGAGATTTCATTGTGAATGCGGAAAAATACCTTTGATCGCCGCGATTTTAAATGCCAGCAGGAGAGGTCTAACACAAAAATTCCCTAGTTTAAAAATTGGTTTCCCCCTACCCTGCAGTCGCCTATAGATCTATCACATCATCCACAATGAACTACCCGTAGATAGGGATCGACTGGTTGCCGGCAACTGGTATAGGGTATGCCAAGAGTCGGCAACCCATGACCTTTTGGGATCTACTTTAATAACACTGAGTCCTTTAAAGATCTACTTTAGTAACACTGAGTCCTTTAAAGATCTACTTTAGTAACACTGAGTCCTTTAAAGATCTACTTTAGTAACACTGAGTCCTTTAAAGATCTACTTTACCTTTTATCTACGGTGTCTACGCCACATCCTTGATATTTCGTGGAAGGACGAAGTGACAACTGTCGAGGTGCAGTCACGCGCTGGCCTTCAAAGCATGTATACTCTGCTTATGCAGCGCAGGCTACGCTGGCTTGGTCATGTCCGCCGCATGGAAGATGGTCGCATCCTTAAAGATATCTTCTACGGACAACTGGCAGATGGCAAAAGAACAGTTGAGCGACCGATGCTGAGGTTCAAAGATGTGTACAAGAGCGATATGAAGGCACTGGACATAAATCCAGCAACCTGGGAGGATGAAGCTACCGATCGCAACAAGTGGCACCACCTGAGATTGGGCGAAAAGAAGTTCTCACAACAAGCAGAAGAGAGAAGAACACGCTGAAAGGAACACCAAACAGAAAATGTAGCTTAGGGCTATCACCTCAGAGGCGCATTATCATAGTCCGTCATGACTGAAAGGGCCTATTACGGTTCCTATCTCGTCCACTTTACGAATATATTTTAGAATTTCGAGTTTTCATTGGTGTAGTGGTTTTGATGGTATTGTATGATGGTGATATTACTAAGTGTGATGTATGAGGTCAGCTGTGAAGGCTCCTGAGATAAAATGTAGCTGTGAATTTTCAGAAGGCCTTTCTTGCTACCACTACGACCTCACACCTATCTTTTTTTCTAATGAATGTGGCTACGTTAAAATCTAGGGTACTGAATGTACTGTGTTGTATTGACATATACAAACACACACACACAGATATTAAATAATATAATATTATCAATAAAATTTAGAACACAATGAACTAAATTCAGCTGGTGAAATTTTAGAAAGTAAATCTTTTTTTAAATTTATTTGTTCTGAACCAAGGTTTTATTTTGGCCAGAACATATGAAAGATTTTGGAATTTATGAGTGAATGGCATGAATAAATGACATGATAAATAAAAGGTGTGTACGTATATAATTTTCACGATTTGTTAATATTTCTACAGTTCATAATTTTATTTTCCCTGGGAGAACGATGAATAGATGTGCTGTTGGGGTGGCTTCATCCCTCCCTGTCTAAGCCTACCAAATATTGTCCATTAATGATGGAAGGAAATGGGATGTTTTAGTAGTAATTCACTTTGGGTGCTATGTCTATGAAGTTGGTGTAAATCCAGCAGACCAGCCTGCTTACGTAACTTTGAAAGAGTAGTTCTGGTGCTGGAATCTGGTGGCCCCACCTCTCCGTGCTTGGGGGCAATATATCGGGTGGCCCCACCTCTCCGGGCTTGGGGGCAATACAAGGCTGTTCTGCCGAGATGCGACACTGCACGGGTCCTCACTGTCAATTATTTACCCAGCATTTGACACCGCCTTTTGGTGTCAACATAAAAAAACTCACAGCTCTGAAATAAAGTATTGGTTTGGGTTCAGAACCTTACCTAAGGAGCCACTTCTACACGTAACAATTTACAATAACACCATTTAGACAGGGTCAGATCTCTCTGACCATACAACACATCTTACCAAGTTGGTTTCACATAGGATAAGTTCTCCCAGACTACATATTCCGAAATATGTTTATTAGCTTCTTGCCCTAGGATAGGATAGGTGATATGTTCCACTGATCTCAACACTTGATCTGTCCTTCCTAATCCTTGCTGGAGTTTATATATATTGTTTGTCCCTAGACCCTGAACTAGGGCGGGGGGTCTAGAGCAAATCCTTACTTGTTTGTAAGGCTAGATTTCGATATGGCAGTATCAAATCACTCGAAACATTAAACAATATTCAAAATATACAAAGAAATAATTTCAATCTTACCAGATTATGAATAAAGAACACAGAAATGCTAGCAAAACTCAGCTGAGCTGCTGGCTATAGTATGGCGTCCCTGAACTTATTTCTATTTACTTCATTGGAAATCACCACACTTAAAATTTACTGTGTCTATCACTGGACAACTATTGAGGAATGGCAAAAAAAGCGCGTCTGAGCGCTGATAATATGATTGTCTGTGGCCAATCAATGCCTTGGTTTTTTTCAAATTCAAATTTCCTACACTAAAGTCATTTCAGTCATGCTTCAGTCAAGTATGGATTTTTATCTGTTAGTCCGTCCGTCTCTACTTGCGTTTTCACAAAAAACGTACTTGGTTTTTGAACCAACCTATCCGTCCCCTCTACAAATTTTGTCTTTAAAGTTATTTTTAGCCACAGCTCCCACCAATGTCCCTTCTCTTTCATTCTAACTAGATTTGAACACTTGCGTCTCAAGGTCGCGATTTTTGTGCAAATTAGTGACATGTTTGATTCAATGCAGTCTTTCGCTGATGTGAACAACACAGTCTTTTGTCAATGTCTTCATTATTATCTATCCGTCTGTATAAATAAAAGCATATTATTTCACTGCTCAGAATGGGCCATCCGGCCAGCTAATTTTTATATTCCTAACATTAATATTAAGAAAAAGTTACTTTTTAAATTTTGTAATATTTCAAGCATCTGCGTTTGCCGCTGAATTCAAATAAAAGGCTTGGTATCGCAAAAGCGTCCAATAAATGACTGTGGCGTATCATATCCAAGGTCCCTTCTGTCGATTTCCTTACTTTATGTCAACTTGGGGAACGTGACTTTTTCCTCCCCCCCCCCCCAATTGCGTCTCCTTAGCCTTGCTAGTTTCACGCAATTTTTCAGTCATATTTTTTTTTCTTTTGATCCGCCGTTCTCATCCCGTTCAAATGGTAACCGTTTCAGCAATTTAATTTCCATGGCGGGTGATGACCCGCGGCGTGGGCGATCAGCCCTTCTAGTAACTTACGCATTCTTTTTATCCCTACATTTTATCCTTTGGAGATATTTTTACGTTGTATCACTGTTAATTTTATGACACATCTCCCCACTTGAAAACATGCCTACGGCAAGTTCTAAAACCAGTGATACACATAGATAAAATCTCTCCTCACGTCTGCCATTACTCTAATTTTGATCACAGGGGTGCCGACTGAGGAAATCTGCACCGACATTCAATTTGCCTGGGATATATTGGATACTAAACTGATAAGGTTGAAGCAATAAAGACCACCTCAGCAATCTTGCGTTTTCATGCTTAGCCTGAGATAAGAATACGAGAGGCTGATGATCCGTCTCGACCACAAAAGTCCTACCATACAGATAGATTTGAAACTTCTTTATTGCCCAGATTAACGCTAAACATTCTTTTTCGCTTGTGGAGTATCCTTGTTCCGCCTTATTCAATTTGCGGCTTGCATAAGCGACTGGTTTCAGTTCCCCATCAGGTGAAGATGATCTTTGCAACAAAGCCCCTCCGAGTCCTACATTACTTGCATCGGTTCTTAAGACAAAGTCCTGTGTCAAATCAGGCAGTTTGAGAATAGGCTTGCTAGTGAGTTTTTCCTTTAACTCTTGGAACGCTAGTTCACATTGTGCAGTCCAAATAATTTTATCTGGAAGTCCCTTGCGAGTCAGATCAGTCAGAGGAGCACAAATAGAGTTAAAATTTTTGATGTATTTCTGATAAAATCCGCATAACGACACGAATGATCGCACGTCCTTTTTTGTTTGTGGTCTAGGTGCTCTCTGCAGTTTTTCCAAGTTCTTGGGGTCAGGGGTCATGTTACCCTGATATACAGTGTGTCCCAAGAATTCCAACTCTTTGCATCCAATACAACATTTTGTTGGCCTAGCAGTTAAGTTCGCCTCCCTAAGTCTATTAAATAACATCTCTAGAGCTTCAATGTGTTCTTCAAATGTCTCTGTGGCGACGAGAATATCATCCATGAAATTCGTGATACATGGGTTATTCAGGGGATCCAACAATTTGCGCATCATCCTTGAAAATACACTCGGAGCATTTTTCAGTCCGAATGGTAGCATATTGAATTCATAATGTCCATCCGAAGTGCTAAAAGCCAAATAAGGTCTCACTTCAGGCTTCACTGGGATCTGGTAATAGCCTTTACTAAGATCCACCTTTGAAAAGTATTTTGCCTTGTTCAGTCTGGCAAATAACTGTTTTGTGTCTGGTAATGGATCCACTTGTCCTTCTGTGACAGCATTCAGTTTCCTGTAATCTATGCACAGTCTGTGTTCCCCAGACGGTTTTCTCAACAAAACGACACTAGAACTAAAAGATGATTCACTGTGCGAAATAATCCCCTCCTTCAACAAATAATCTATTTCTTCCTTCAATGCCTTCTCCTTCGCGAACGGAATAGAATAGGCTCTCATACAGATTGGGTTTGAGTCTACCAGTTTCATGTCATACTGTAGCAAATTTGTATGGCCTGGTTTATCTGTTAATACATCTGTATGTTCCTCCAGAACCTGTTGAACTCTCTCCCTCTGATTTTTAGTCAGGTGCTTACTGACTTTTACCTGTGCTGCTGTTTCACAAGGATGTAATGGGTATTCATGTGAGGTGAGTGGTTCCTTTTGCATCTGAGTTGCAATAGCCAAGGTCAATAAGGGGGTGCTTTCCTGGAGTGGTCTGTCCAGATACTTCTTTAATAAGTTTACATGATAAACTTTCTCCTTCCCCTTTTTGTCAATTTTATAGTTTGTTCTAGACACCTTCTCTAGAACCGTATAGGGACCTTGCCAACCAATTTGTAATTTATTCTGGCTACCGGGTAGTAGAAGAAGCACCTTCTCTCCCACAGCTAGTTCTCGGTCCTTTGCCTTCCTATTAAAATATGCTGCATGTTTCTTCCTGGCTTGTTTCAAATTATCATTTGCCAGTTTCCATCCAGCTTTCAAACGAGTGGTCAGTTCGTTCACGTATTGATAAGATGAGGTAACAGTCTCTTCCGCCTTCTCATCTGTCCAGGTCCTTAATAAAGCTTCTAATGGACCTTTTATTGGCCTCCCAAATAGCAGAGTTGCGGGAGCCATCCCGGTTGAACTATGTGGTACCTCCCGATACGCAAACAATGCGGCGGGCAGGAATTGATCCCACAGATCCGGTTTTTCGTGTGCCAGCTTTCTCAGGATAGAAATGAGAGTCCCGTTGAACCTCTCTACCTGGCCGTTCCCTTGCGGATGGTACGGACTACAATGAAAGTGTCTGGCTTGAAATAGCTTAAAAACTTCTTCCGTTAGTTTCCCCTTGAACTGAGATCCATTATCCGTCAAGATTTGATGCGGGAATCCTAATCGGGTAAATATTGTAAGTAGTGCCTCTGCTACATGTTTTGAATCAATTGATGGCAGGGCTACTGCCTCTCCCCACATAGAACAAGTGTCCACCAGAGTAAGGATGTAACTGTTCCTCCTCTTGGTCCGAGTGAGAGGTCCCACAATATCCACTGCAACCCTCTCGAAAGGTGTTCCCACTATGGGCATTTCCCCTAGAGTTGCAGGAGCAGTCCAGTGCTTTGGAGCTACCCTTTGACATTCAGGGCAGGATTTGACATATCTTTTTATATCCTCCGTTATCCCTGGCCAGAAGTAATGACAAGCTATACGCTGTCCTGTGGCGCTGATCCCCATGTGACCACTGAAGGGAATCGCATGCCCGAGTTCCATCACTTTATCTCTATATGAAGTGGGAAGAACCAGCTGGTTGTGACCATTTGTTCCAGTTCCGGCCTTCCTGTATAATAGTTTGTTCTTCATAAAAATATTCCCCCTTGCTCGGAGGTGTGTGGCATTTGAGCAATTTTTTAAAACATGGCTTGAGTGTCCTATCCTCAGCCTGCGCCTTCCTCATCTCCTCTGGATGAGCATTTATAGGTTCACCTTCTTCCTCCTTCTTCTGTGACCTGGTCTGCACTGTCGCCATGATCACAGGCCTCTCGGGATTCCCCAAGAAGACGTATCTACACCCCAATATCAGAGGGTAGATTGGTTCATCTATCACTGCTGCTCTGATTTCTCCTTCCACATAGCGAGTTTTCACCGTTATCCTTGCGATGGGAAGTGTCATGAGTGGTATGTCCTTAGTCGCCCCTTGTATTTCCACTGTTTCTGTGGTATACTGACTTGGGTCCACTAGGCCAGACTTCACAACTGAATCATAATCCAAACCTGTATCATAAAGGCACCTTATGGTGACCCCATTACAAATAACATCCTCACAAACTGGGGGGTGATAAGGTTCCTGTTGTCCATTAGGATTAACCTTTAATCTTTGCGTCCCCGACTTCATTGCAGCAATGTTTGAAGGTTTCCTTCTACAAAATTCGGTGTTATGGTTATCTTTCTTGCACCATTTACACCATCTTTTTCCTTGGTTAAACGGTTTCCTTTCATTATTTTTTTTGGTCATTGAACTGTGAGTTTCTGTCGCGATAGTCATTTCTTGGCCGCTCAAAGTTTGTCCTACCTCTATTACCCTGTTCTCTATTGTCAAATTTATTAAATGGCTGTGGAGCTTTAAAATTATCTATGTGCTTCTTTTTAGCACCACTTACCTCTGCCTGGGCTGCCTGATACCTCTCAGCGACATTTAAAACCTCTCCCAACTTCTCTGCACCTTGTTCCATGAGAAATTTTCTCATGTCTGGAGCCATGGACTCTCTCAATTGCTCAATCATGATCATTTCTTTAAGATCTTGGGTCTTCCCCAGAGCAGTCCATTTCTCCAAATAGGTTTCCAGTCTAGCAGAGAATTGGTGGTATGTCTCCCCAGACAACAGTTTGGCATTTCTAAATTTCTTACGATAAAATTCACCATTCTTCTCGTACCTTAATAACAGAGCCTGCTTTAACATGTCATAATTGTCTTGGTCTTCCCTGTTCATTTTAGCAAAGACTTCATAAGAAGTACCTCTCAGTCCTTGTGATAACTTTAAACTCCACCTCTCTCTCTCTCTAACCCATATGTAGTAGCTAATAACTCAAAACGTCCTAGGTACCCCTCTATGTCATCGTCTTTTTCAACAAAATGGTCTAAATGAAACCCCATAGCTGAGTTTGAGGCTCCCAGACTGGGCGTAGCATCTGAGGCAAAAGGGCTGGCACCATTTTCAGGAGCCTGGCCTTGTAATTCCAGCTCCCTTAGTCGTAATTCGTGCTCCCTTTGCAACCTTCTATCTTCTGCCTCCCTTTCGGCAGTCAATCTTTTTTTCTTCTGCCTCCCTTTGCTGTCGTTTGTCTTCTGCCTCAATCTGCAGCCTCTTAATTTCTCTATCCGCCTCAATTTGTAACCTCTTCTCTTCAGCTACCTTTCTATCTTCCCTTTCAATATATTTATCACATTCAGCCGTTACGTATTGAATTAAAATCTGACCATCCATTCCCATCTCCTTTGCGGTCAGCACAGCAGCTGATCTAAATTTTGCCAGCTCCGCCATACTTTCTAAACAAATCTAGCAATAAGCAAAGTAAAATTTCCAATCACTAAAGTACTTATAATTACTCTAGACTAAAATAATTCTAATTAATTAATTAACTAACACTGGCTGTGAAGATTCACCAACTTCTAATTGCCCTTTTAATTTAAAGGGACACTTTTAATTTTAAGGGAATTTTACAATTTTGTTCCCCTAATTTTATTTCTCCCACCAGGAGATCCTTATATTACTGTTTATGCTAATTATCCCTGGACAAGACCCCAATATATGTAGTGGTTTTGATGGTATTGTATGATGGTGATATTACTAAGTGTGATGTATGAGGTCAGCTGTGAAGGCTCCTGAGATAAAATGTAGCTGTGAATTTTCAGAAGGCCTTTCTTGCTACCACTACGACCTCACACCTATCTTTTTTTCTAATGAATGTGGCTACGTTAAAATCTAGGGTACTGAATGTAATGTGTTGTATTGACATATACAAACACACACACACAGATATTAAATAATATAATATTATCAATAAAATTTAGAACACAATGAACTAAATTCAGCTGGTGAAATTTTAGAAAGTAAATCTTTTTTTAAATTTATTTGTTCTGAACCAAGGTTTTATTTTGGCCAGAACATATGAAAGATTTTGGAATTTATGAGTGAATGGCATGAATAAATGACATGATAAATAAAAGGTGTGTACGTATATAATTTTCACGATTAGTTAATATTTCTACAGTTCATAATTTTATTTTCCCTGGGAGAACGATGAATAGATGTGCTGTTGGGGTGGCTTCATCCCTCCCTGTCTAAGCCTACCAAACATTGTCCATTAATGATGGAAGGAAATGGGATGTTTTAGTAGTAATTCACTTTGGGTGCTATGTCTATGAAGTTGGTGTAAATCCAGCAGACCAGCCTGCTTACGTAACTTTGAAAGAGTAGTTCTGGTGCTGGAATCTGGTGGCCCCACCTCTCCGTGCTTGGGGGCAATATATCGGGTGGCCCCACCTCTCCGGGCTTGGGGGCAATACAAGGCTGTTCTGCCGAGATGCGACACTGCACGGGTCCTCACTGTCAATTATTTACCCAGCATTTGACACCGCCTTTTGGTGTCAACATAAAAAAACTCACAGCTCTGAAATAAAGTATTGGTTTAGGTTCAGAACCTTACCTAAGGAGCCACTTCTACACGTAACAATTTACAATAACACCATTTAGACAGGGTCAGATCTCTCTGACCATACAACACATCTTACCAAGTTGGTTTCACATAGGATAAGTTCTCCCAGACTACATATTCAGAAATATGTTTATTAGCTTCTTGCCCTAGGATAGGATAGGTGATAGATAGGATAGGTGATATGTTCCACTGATCTCAACACTTGATCTGTCCTTCCTAATCCTTGCTGGAGTTTATATATATTGTTTGTCCCTAGACCCTGAACTAGGGCGGGGGGTCTAGAGCAAATCCTTACTTGTTTGTAAGGCTAGATTTCGATATGGCAGTATCAAATCACTCGAAACATTAAACAATATTCAAAATATACAAAGAAATAATTTCAATCTTACCAGATTATGAATAAAGAACACAGAAATGCTAGCAAAACTCAGCTGAGCTGCTGGCTATAGTATGGCGTCCCTGAACTTATTTCTATTTACTTCATTTGAAATCACCACACTTAAAATTTACTGTGTCTATCACTGGACAACTATTGAGGAATGGCAAAAAAAGCGCGTCTGAGCGCTGATAATATGATTGTCTGTGGCCAATCAATGCCTTGGTTTTTTTTTTAAATTCAAATTTCCTACACTAAAGTCATTTCAGTCATGCTTCAGTCAAGTATGGATTTTTATCTGTTAGTCCGTCCGTCTCTACTTGCGTTTTCACAAAAAACGTACTTGGTTTTTGAACCAACCTATCCGTCCCCTCTACAAATTTGCCTGAAAAGTTATTTTTAGCCACAGCTCCCACCAATGTCCCTTCTCTTTCATTCTAACTAGATTTGAACACTTGCGTCTCAAGGTCGCGATTTTTGTGCAAATTAGTGACATGTTTGATTCAATGCAGTCTTTCGCTGATGTGAACAACACAGTCTTTTGTCAATGTCTTCATTATTATCTATCCGTCTGTATAAATAAAAGCATATTATTTCACTGCTCAGAATGGGCCATCCGGCCAGCTAATTTTTATATTCCTAACATTAATATTAAGAAAAAGTTACTTTTTAAATTTTGTAATATTTCAAGCATCTGCGTTTGCCGCTGAATTCAAATAAAAGGCTTGGTATCGCAAAAGCGTCCAATAAATGACTGTGGCGTATCATATCCAAGGTCCCTTCTGTCGATTTCCTTACTTTATGTCAACTTGGGGAACGTGACTTTTTCCTTCCCCCCCCCCCAATTGCGTCTCCTTAGCCTTGCTAGTTTCACGCAATTTTTCAGTCATATTTTTTTTTCCTTTTGATCCGCCGTTCTCATCCCGTTCAAATGGTAACCGTTTCAGCAATTTAATTTCCATGGCGGGTGATGACCCGCGGCGTGGGCGATCATGCCTTCTAGTAACTTACGCATTCTTTTTATCCCTACATTTTATCCTTTGGAGATATTTTTACGTTGTATCACTGTTAATTTTATGACAATTGGGTATGCGGGAAAAGTACCATTTGATCCCGGGGACACCTCGATTTTAAATGCCGGCAACAAAGGAGTTATCCGAAATATCCCTAGTTTAAAAAGTGTTTATTTTTTTTTCCCGCAGTCACATAAAGATCTATCAACTCATCAACTGAGATTACCGGTAGATTGAGATCGACTGGTTGCCGACCTTTGGGGAATGCCTTCCTTCCTGGTGTAAAACGTTCTTGTCGCAACGTATGCTGCGTTGTAGGCTACTTGCGATTATATCTAACAGTTTGTGATCTATTTTTGGATCACTTAATATTAATCTTGAAGAGGTTTACAGGTAATTTCATGAAGGAAACATCTACTTACCAGAATAGTATGTCCCTTTAAACTTTTGCCAGTTGACGCATACGACTCTGAATGCTTCGTCCATAAGAAAGCTTTGTCCGTCAAATTCATGGCATTCGGCTGCACATAATTGTTGAGGGAAGAGTCTGGAGATTCTTCCGCTCCAGGATTCACCTCCGAACTGTCAACAGATTGAATGTTAGCAGATTAAATGTTCAACGTTCAGTACACACAAAAGTGCAAGTAAATTAGTATATAACTGTATGTAGTGCATGTATAATGTAATAATAATAGCCCCTTCAGTCATAACTGACAATGGGAATACTCCCCTGAGGTGACAGCTGCTTATTTAACTGGTGTTCCCTTGGACGCCCTCTCCTCTCCGCAGCTTGCCGCAGAGACTCCTTTCGCTCAGTCTGAGGTACTTCCGTAGAGAGCATCGCCACCTGGTGCGATCAGGTTGCTGGTGTATGTACTGTATTTTAGTAGTACAAAAACATATAGCTACTTTTAAAATTTTAAACTTAAAAAGAAAATGTAAAAAGTATAAGTATAAGTAGTCCAAAATAAAAATAAATAAACAAAGTTGGACTTACTCAATGAATCTAATGAGAGGACCTGCCGCAGATTTTTTGTGATTTTGCTCTAATTAGGTGTTGAAATTGATTACCGACAGCAAATTCCTGCCGAAGCGTCAGGTCTCCCCGTTTTTACTCGCAGGAAATGTGACAACTCACAGAATGATTTAGCAAATCTACAGTAATCACAAGCTCTGCCAACTGTTTCAATCCCGAACCACAATACACGACACCACGCGAGCTGCGTACTGTTGTATTTCTATCAAGCAGTATAGGCCGGTAGGTTTGGTATTGTACAAACATTTATGTCAGCCGTAAATTAATAGAGAACATCAGGCACTCGCAGGTTCTGTAAACATATAAACTTTTATACATAGTTTTCCCTCCCTTATTTTGTAATAAATGTTTGCTGCCGATGTTCTAATCTGGCCATAAGTAGGAACTTCGGTAAAGACATTTATATATTTATAGAGTAACATCCCCTTGTATTGTCGAAACTCGTCTGCGATACATGATCAAGATAAACATAAGGAAAAGTCCCTCTATAATATAAATGTCTAAAGAGAACCTTTACCAGAACTTCTACTATTCTCCCCCACTTCCGAATAGAAGTAAGAATTCTATAAATATACATATATCATAGATAAAATAAATGAATTCGCAATTTAGCTGATAAACATTTTACTAAAAACCAAGCACTTGGAAGTCATCCATTTTGAATGCAAAGCCTGAGCTCTATGAGGCACCCTCGGGTTCACGCATACCACCGGTTGAAAAACCACTGCGTTTATGCATCGTTTAGAAAACTTCTTGAACATTTTTGCAATAAACTTGTGTTTTCATATACGAAACATATTGATCTTCTCTGTGTTGTTGTTGTTGTTGCTGCTGTAACTGATAAACTAGGGCTGCTGGGCTTCTCGCTCTTTTGCTGCCAATATTAAGTTAAAGACCTCTTGGTATTATCTACACTGTAGATCTTGGCTTTTCCTGTGGCTTTTCTGTCATTCCGAAATGTGAGTTGAAGTCATGAGCTCCAGTTTCTCCAGCTTGGCTTGCATTTAAAAGATCATCACATCTGGTCCCAAGCTAGGAGGAAGAAGCCCGTGACATACTGTTCATTTCTCGCCATCCAGGGAGGCTCTCCAAATATGCAAAGCTAAATTACTGTGCTCTGGTGCTGGGTTCTCCCCGGGAACTGTCATGTCCTGCACACAGACCCACTTATCAGCTCCCCCTGCCTATCGTGGGTCCATAGTGAGATCCTCCTGCATGCAGCCAACCAGGTAAAAGCCAGAATTACGGATGGGGCTCACGTGACTCCTCCAAGCTTAGTGTTGGGTTCTCAACATGTTTCACCACAGGGGGAATCCTTGGAATCGTGTAGATGATTTCAAGAGTCAATGAGGGTGTGATTAGCCTCACAGACAAAGGTTCACTTCTACATCTGTATACTATAGCTTTGTGCTTAGCTGGTGGTCATATAATGATGACTCCAGATTTACCTCCATGTATGTCTTCTCTAGGTAGTTGTGGCCTCCCATATTAAAGAAGGACTGAAATGGTATGACAAGATCACGAATGTGGAATTGAGGGAAAGAGCCAGACAAATACAAATGAAGCCAAATGTGAGAAAACGATCCAGGAGATTGAGTAAGACACACTTTGAGAAAACGAGCAGATAGCATTACAAGACAGTCCTCAATCTGCAATCCCCGGGGTAAAAGACAACAGGAAATTAGTCAGAGACGTAAAGTGGTTAACGAGGACGTGGAATGACCTTGAACAGATAGCACAAGATCAGGAAGGCTTCGCGTTTTTTTTAGCTGAAGGCAAGTGCTCCATAGGGAACTGAAAGATAATAAATAAAAGTTAACAAGAACTAGTAAAAACAAAGGTCAAGGTAGTCCCATAACAGATACTGTCGTAGGTGAGGGAAGTGTTAGAGACATCACTATAGTAGGTCCAGCTTTATAAGGTGGGTGATCAGTTCATTTCCTCGCTGTCTTTGCCTTCCCTAACTCAAGAGCAAAGTTTGGTACCTGTTTACAGCTGAGTAGACTAGAGCGTGTCGATAGCATGAATCGAACCCCGTACTCTTGCCGCGAGAGACCAGCGTCAATCGGACGCTGGAGATAAACGTGGCAGTACTAAGGAAGACATGAAAGAATATGGGGCGGATGGCACAGGGCGGGGGTCAACTCTTAGACGGTACCAGCGGTACGGCCGACCCTCGCCATCTTCAAGGGGGCAGCGACATTTGTTTTAATGTGGGAGGTATGGTGTGATCGAACTCAATCGTATAAAATTGACCCTCATAAGTGAACAATACAGTAAAACACGGAAAAGGTTGGTGGGGCGTAAAACGAGACCTAGTACTACCTTAACAAAATCCTCACTGTAGACAATGTGCACAGAGCAGTATGGCTTGGCATGAATATGTTGGAGCCGTATGCTCCACAGTCAGCTGACAGCTACTGATGATAAATCGTGCATATTATTTTTTAAATACCTGTTTTGGTACACCTATCATCCGATCTTACTCTGTTCGATTAGCGTTTTTTCGATATAACGATGTTTGTATTTTATGTCATATTTCTGTTTTACATTTTAAAAATTTGATCTCACGCTGAGCGCTAAACTCTATGGTAGGCAAGAATATAACTTCCACATTCTCATCAAGTTCATTCTAGGTGGCAAGATGGCCAAGAAGCATCGTAATTTCTAGGATAATGAAGGTTGACCCAAAAATGGAATGCAGTCCTCTTTTATCCGTAACATAGAACAAACTGTTAATTGTTACAAAGTGTTTCTTGAAGAGAAAAAGAAAGTGGCCAAGCAAACTTGATTTTTTTTTTTCTTTAAAGTCTCCTGAATATCTTCTGCCCTCATTGACCAAACAACCGTATCGTCTACATGTGGAGCTAGAAAAACGTTTTCAACACCAACAATACCTTCTGCTAACTTAGTCGTCTGATGATGAAGACAACTATGCCTTGATAACTGTAACCACAAGCGACGGAAGTAGCAGTACATAAAGTCCTATAATATATATTTTTTTAAAGTACATACGGTACATAATATTTCGTGTGTGTGTGCAATATGTCTGAGAATTATATGTAGTTAATAAATGTTGCTAACTAGTTTTTAAAAAAAAAACTTTTTATTTAATTAGTCTACAATTTTCTTGGCCTCGGGAACGCATTTGATTTCTATTAATTCTGATGGGAAATCTATTTTCGTTTAGCGTTTTTTCGGTTAGCGATCGATTGTTTTCAATAACGAATTAACAGCGCTAAGCGGAGGATTGTTGCATTTATAAAAAAAGTGGACGACTCCAAAAGAGCGCCGACTGCTACAAATATAGCCTGAAGCTGGATTTCTGATATGTCACGTTGCTGCAACACATTTTGCGCGTTAAATGGGAAATCTCAAGTCTTTATCTTTAACAAACGAAAGCACTAATAAAATATATTTTCTACTTCTTTTTTTAAAAACTGGTTTTATAATATACGGTAATGTTTAACAGTAAGTATGTACGGTAATGTTTAACAGTAAGTATGTACGGTAATGTTTAACAGTAAGTATGTACGGTAATGTTTAACAGTAAGTATGTACGGTAATGTTTAACAGTAAGTATGCACGGTAATGTTTAACACTAAGTATGTACGGTAATGTTTAACAGTAAGTGTGCACGGTAATGTTTAACAGTAAGTATGTACAGTAATGTTTAACAGTAAGTATGTACAGTAATGTTTAACAGTAAGTATGTACGGTAATGTTTAACAGTAAGTATGTACGGTAATGTTTAACAGTAAGTATGTACGGTAATGTTTAACAGTAAGTGTGCACGGTAATGAACTCCGCCAATGCCGGTCCCAAGCCCGGATGAAAAAGGAGGAGGGCGGCCTGCATGGAGGCCGTAAGGAGGCAGCCCCTCCACCATGCAAAGGCACAACAGGCCAATCACCTGTTTGCTTTAAATCACGATTACTAGCAACACAAGAGAGAAAACCTGACGGATTCTAAAGGCGACGAACTGGAACGGACTACGGACTACGACTTATGGAACTTGGAACACAAGAAGTATAAATGGGAATGAAGAGGAGCTGGTGGAAGAGATGAGGAAAGCAAAACTAGAAATCCTGGCTATAACGGAAACAAAGAAAAAAGGACAAGGAGTTATGGATCTCGATGGCAACACGCTGCTCTACAGTGGTGTACCCATGTCTGAAAGAGCTAAAGTGGGCGTGGGTTGCATTGTGGCCCAAAATCAAAAAGATAGTATCAAGGGATGGAACTTTGTCTCGGAGCGCATTATGGTTGTTAAACTAAAAGAAGGAGAAACCATAGTCAACCTGGTCATAGTGTATGGGCCAAATGAGGATGAGAGAGCAGAGGTCAAGGAGGAATTCTTCGAGCTGCTTCAAAGGACAGTGGATGACTGCCTAGATGAAGTTATCATGCTCGGAGATTTTAATGCCAGAGTTGGAAATGACCATGCTAGATGGGGTGGAGTTATCGGAAGATATGGAGAAGATACTCTCAATAACAATGGAAAGCGACTCCTTAGATTCTGCAGTGAGCAGAATCTGATCATTACAAACACAAAGTTCCCCCATAAGCGCATACATGCATACACTAGATGTGAACCAACAAAGAATGAGAAGTCAGTGATCGACTATGCCACTGTTCGGAGAAGCTCATTCAAATATGTCCGAGATGCTAGAGTCTGGAGGGGGCCAGAGATTGGAAGTGATCACTACCTGCTAACAATCAAAAGAACAACTGAAAGAGTTGCTCAGCCTAGGAACTGCAAAACATCACGCAAGAAACCAAGTAAACGAGCAGGAGAAATGAGCATTAGGACCTACAAGCTGAGAGAGCCAGAAATTAAGACCAGATATCAGGGGCTTATTGCTGCAGCGGTGAGCAACACAGAAGAACGATCTGATGACTTGGAAACCCTCTGGATTAAATTCAAGGATATCATAAAGACAGCTGCTGCAGAAGCATGCGGTGAAGTCCGACTTGGGAACAAGAGAAAGAGGACACCTTGGTGGACAGAGGAAGTCAAAGAGAAAATAAGAGAGAAGAAAATGGCATGGAAACAATACTTAGGAGCTAAAAACACAACAGGACAAATGGAAAAAATATAGAGAATATGTGACACTCAGAACAGAAGCAAAGAATAAAGTGCTAGCAGCAAAACAGAAGTCCTGGGAAGAATTTGGAGAAAAGCTAGAAAAAGATGCACAAGAAAACCAGAAATTGTTCTATAAGACACTAAAGAACATGAGGAAGGAAAAACAATGCCCTCTCAAATTTATAAAGGACAAGCAAGGCAAATTGCTTACTGCCCCGAAGGAAGTAATGAGAAGATGGAAAGAATATTTCTCAGAACTCTTGGATGGTGAGCATGGTGAAGCATCAGAAATGATAAACACTAGCACAGAAGAGAAAACCAATGATGGTGAAGATGACATAAAGATGGAAGAACTGAAGGCAGCACTGGAGAAAATCAAGATGGGCAAAGCAGCAGAGCATGATGGTATAACACCAGAAATGGTTAAGTTCATGGGAGCATCAGGCGAACTATTACTCTTAAGGGTTTTACAGGCAGCGTGGTACAACAAGACAATACCAAAGGATTGGGAGATTGCCATCATAACACCAATTTTCAAAAAGGGTGACAATCGACAGTGTGGAAACCATAGAGGCATATCCCTTCTCAGTGTCCCTGGTAAAATCTACTCTAGAATCCTAGAGCAGAGACTCCGACGCCTAGCTGAGCCACAATTGGATGAGGTCCAGTGCGGATTCCGAGCAAACCGAAGTACTCAAGACCTAATCTTCACACTCAGACAGCTGAGTGAAAAGGCCCTTGAGTATAAGAGTGAGATGCATCTTTGTTTCGTAGATCTGGAAAAGGCGTTTGACAGGGTCCCCTGGAGCAAACTTTGGGACTGTTTGGCAAGGAAGAATATTCCAGCACCTCTGATTCATGCTATACAGAGCTTCTACAAGTCTTGCAGAAATTATGTGAGGACAGCAAACCATAAGTCGGAAGAGTTCAGGACCACCACTGGTGTAAGACAAGGTGATATCCTATCACCTTACCTCTTCATACTCCTTATGGACGATGTCATCAAGGCATGTAAGGAGAGAACAAGAAAGTATTCAGTGGGGTACTGGAAGATGAGACAAGTCTATATTTCGGAGCTGGCATTTGCTGATGATGTTGCCCTGATTGCTAAATCAGAGGCACATCTCCAATCCAACCTGCAAGTCTGGAAGGAAGAGCTGGAGAAGAGAGGGATGGTCATAAGCAGCTCTAAAACAAAATCCATGGTGATATCACGAGAAGAAAGAAAACATCAGATTAAGCTGGGAGAACAGGTCCTGGAGCAGGTCGACCACTTTAAATACCTCGGAGCTATTATAGGCCGAAAGGGAGGCATCAAAGAAGAGTTGGCCACTCGAAAAGCAGCAGCTGGGAGACTTTTTCAGGCCATAAATCGAGGATTCCTCAGCAAGAGAGAGGTTGGTAAGAAAACGAAGATGGCTGTATACCGCTCCACCTATGTCCCAGTCTTGACATACGGATGCGAGTCATGGGCAATGACTACAACCCATAAAAGCCAGATCCAAACCTCAGAAATGAGGTATCTGAGGAAGGTGGTTGAAGTAACAAGAAGAGACATGGTACGCAACCAGACGATACGTCAAGGCCTTAAATCCTACCCCCTGCAGACCCAAGTAGAACAGTCCCAATTAAGATGGTTTGGCCATGTCTGCAGAATGGGAGAAGATCGGATACCACGACAAGCATGGGGAACAAAGAGCCAAGGATCCAGACCCCGAGGACGACCCAGAGTCCGCTGGGAGGACAACATTAGACAATCTTTGAAGGATCGAGGACTAGAATGAAAAGGCCAGGAGGAAGACAGCCGATAGGATAGTCTGGCGCTCTCTCTTCCAAACCTCTACACCTCACGGTAGAAGGGGAACGACTAAGTAAGTAAGTAAGTGCACGGTAATGTTTAACAGTAAGTATGTACAGTAATGTTTAACAGTAAGTATGTACGGTAATGTTTAACAGTAAGTATGTACGGTAATGTTTAACAGTAAGTATGTACGGTAATGTTTAACAGTAAGTATGTACGGTAATGTTTAACAGTAAGTATGTACGGTAATGTTTAACAGTAAGTATGTACGGTAATGTTTAACAGTAAGTATGTATGGTAATGTTTAACAGTAGGCCTAAGTACGTACGGTAATGTTTAACAGTAAGTACGTATTCTTTTTGTCCTTTCGCTGCTTGTGGATCATGCTACCACCACTGTAGTTGGTCTTCTTCATGAAGCTTGCGTCAAAGCACTTATGTGCCTGTGCAGCGGTGCTTCCTGTTGTTCTAATTTATTTAACACGATGTGATTGCCAGGCCTTAGCAGAAACTCGTATTAGTCACCTCTTACGATATTCCTGAGAGAGCATGAATATTTGTTAAGTCTTTTTGCGCACTACATAGGTCGATATCTTTGTTGACCATGTGATGCAAAGAAAGACATGATTGCGATTGAATTGTATGCGCGGTATTGAAAATGGCGTGAGCACGTTTGCAGTAGCAACGGTCTACTTTTTTATTACTCACGAGTGCCTGAAAACATACCTTTATGTGTGTGTAATATTTATTTACTGTTTACAGGCCTCGGGTTTCCCTTCTTTATGTGTTTAAAACGTTTATACAATACCAAAACCTACCCTCTGTCCTGTACTTACTGTTCTTAGGCTTCTATCATTTACTAGACACAGTATTAAGGTCTTTGTCTTGTGTAATCTGCCCTATACTGTATAATAGGGAAACAACAGAAGTGATTGCGTCATTAATAGGCTGATTGCCCTAGGTAAAATTCCGGTGTTACGTGTAGCTGGTCGCACTAATTACCCCTGTCATCGAAGGATCATTTTTGTGGTGCTTAGCTGGCAGGGAGGATAGTGTGATTAGCTTCCATAGCTAGGCGGGGGTGCCGCGCGGGAGGTCCTGGGTTCGATTCCCCGTTAAACCACTCATTTTTTTTTTTCTGTTGTCTAGTTTTCTACTTCTTTATTATTCACAAGTGCCTGAAAACATACCATTATGTGTGTGTGTAATATTTAGTAGCAACGTGAGCATTGTGTGGACCAAGTGTCAACAGGGCGGCTGTGTTCTGAATCTTGGATTGTGTGCTGTAGGACTTACGTTAATCAGTGTCTGGATCACGAGTAAATAGAAGATTGACACAGTGTCTCGAAAAGTTTTATGGAATACAAAAATACGGAATATAAATATTAATAAAAGCAGTCTGGATTCTGCTATGCAAGATGTGTGGTCATTGAAATTGACATTATTATAAATTGGAAATATAATTACTATGATGTAAAAATTAATACGCCCGTGGAGTAAAGATAGGAATGCGGTTGAATCAAAGGAGAAATGTCAATTGTGTTGAATACTGCGATCGTGTTTGAAAATGATACCCACGTACTGGGATTATGCTGCTCGTTCGATAGTTAACTTTGGGCATTCAACAGTTGCTGTTTATTCTGTTTACCCCTAGCCCAGGGCGTGGCATGTCTTTATAATAAGAATTCGTATCAGTATTATTGTATGTCTCCTCAGACCCCGGGAACTAATTATGTGTTACTGGAATTTAAATTTTTTTGATCTTTCTTTCTTGTGATTGTGTGAGTGTGTGTGAGAGTGTGTGTGTGTGTGTACGTGCGTGTGGGTGTGTGTGTGTGTGTGGAAAAACACCTCCTTGTACCAGCGGCATTTGTCGTCGTTGTTGTCTTCTTCAAGTACCATGAAGGTGATCATGTCTCTGCACAACCCCCTGTCCCTCATTTGCGTAGCCTCCAGGAAGTTTCCTGCTTGCCTACTAATTGTCCAGGACTCACTTCCATAAGTAGAGACCGACCCTTGGCCATACTTGTACAATCGAGCGTTCGATTAGCTAATAAATAAATAACACACAAATGTATGTTTCAAGTACTCATGATAGAAATAAACAAGTAGAACACTAGACAATAGAAAAACAACAGATGTGAAAGGGGTGTGATAAGGGTGGTTTTAGGCTGACTACTGACCACTAAAGATGATAAGCCACAATCTGGCCACTATGAACATTTACAGGTATAAGTCCAAGTCGTTGTTAATTTGTAGCCAAGTAAGTACCACCCCTATAGACACCAGGAATATATATATAGGCTGTGGTGATGGTGTCTTGTCTGGTTTGAAGTAGGTTGCCGTGTGTGTAGGTGTGACGTAGATTCACAGTTCCACAATACAGGAGTTATGACATGTATAAGTCATAGAAATGTTATAACTGCTGGTGACGTTTCCATCATTTATTTCGGACGCCACAATGACAGATAATGATACATCCATTTCACAAAAAGTCATGGACATGACAGTTCATAGTATTCAGCATTAATAAAGTTTCTTCATGGATCTGCATACATTCTCTAAGTTGATATAGGTAATCCTAGCTGACGATAGCCTCAGCTTCATATCATAAATGTTCATAAATATCAGTACTCCTCTCTGATGCTGGCAGATCAGATGTACAAAAATAAGTCTATTACTGTCCGCACGAGAATGGCATTTCAGGAGTACAGGTCAAGTCTAACCCACGACATAGGTGCAATCGCTGGCATAGCGAAGATCCTAGAACATAGAAATTGTTCTCTGGGCCTAGAGCGACCCGTGTATATATAGATCTCAGGTATGAAGATACCTGGGGTGTAATTCCTAGTAGAAGAACCTCTCCTTTCTGTAACACACAAGCGAGCAGAGAACGACAAAATGTCAAACATCTAGGTAGATCACAGAGTTCAATAAAGGAGGGTATTACCTTGCTTCAGAATCAACACCACAAAACATACGCCTCCAGGCGTTTTCGAATCATATAGGGAAAGCCTCGTTAGTTAACTAACTCACAGGAGGACTACAGAATTCCCTATCAAAAATCACAGACGCAGCAAGGCGTCCTCTCTGCTCAGTACATCTCCTCGACTCCCTGGGCGGAAGACTATTCTAACTCTCTTAAAGTACAGACATGCGCAGAACGCATACGCCTGAGTAACACTCAAAACGAGACGATGAAGGAAACATTCCAACAAAGCTATGTTCAGAAATCACGCCTTATATGGACAGGGAATAAAACACCAACTCTCGTTTCAATCATTCCAAGAAACAGTTGACCGATGCTACCATATAAGGAGAATGGCCTGACATCGATCGAAAAAATGGACCGGCAAGTCAGGACACAAGAGAAGGTAACCACAATTGAAAATGTAATCACAGTCAAACAAGGATTATCTATCTTTGATCAAAAAATTTAAAGTGTACAATTCATACAGATTAATTACACACAGTCTTAGAAAAATTATGTGCGTAACAGGGTGCTGGGAATCGAATCCAGGACCTTCCGAACGATACCACCACCTAGCTGCAGTAGAGCTATTGTCTCTCGCTGCAAAGTTACAGAGTTCCGGGAAGGAAACTTGTTAGCTTGACGTTCCAATCTAGCTGAAAATGGGCATCTGCCTCTGCTCTTGAGTTGGGGAAGGCAACAGCAGCTAGGAAGGGAGCTGATTACTCCACCTCATAAAAGTAGACCCAGTATAATGAAGTCGTTGACGATTTACTCCCTTGGCGCAGTTTCTGTTATGGGACTACATTTTTCTTTTATTTGTATCACTGGATAACATGTATTTACATAAACAATTCACAAGTGCTCACCTATCGTCTTCATACAGGTAATTCTGTAGATCACTTGTGGCACTGCCATTATTTACCTCGGCGCTGGAATGTTTATCTGTATCTTTCTCAACGAGCTCGTTTGCTGCACAAAGTTTAAGTTCTGAAATTATTGTGGCCAATACGACGAGCAACCTAAACGTAGTTAGCTTTGTTAGATGCGGTACATCTCCGTGCATCTTTCTGGTTAAACCTGGAAATACAAACGTGGTAATGTAACGTATATACGTTTGTTTCATTTACCGTACTTACTTAGATTTTTTTTTCATAATTTGTTTTAAACATTTAGAAAGCTAATTCAGGACTAGAAAAAAAAGGGCATGGAGATATATATATATATATATATACTATATATTTATATATATATATATATATTATATTATATTATAATATATATATATATATATATATATATATATATATATATATATATATATATATATATATATATATATATATATATATATATATATATAAGGTACTGCTTGGAAGAACAATAACAAAACTGAAGCGATTAAAAAAAGAAAGAAAATAAAACCTCTACAAAATCTTAATAAAATATAATTTAAAAAAGATTATGTACATGTAGTATACATCTGACGAGTTGCGTGTTTAGACGGGGCGGGGGAGGGCACAACTCATGGACAGAGAAGAAAGTAAATAAAGGAGTCTAAGAGAAGCTTGGAATTAAAAGAGAATGAATGAATGAAATCAAAAAGTGGACATCAGAAATATTTTTAATATTTAAAGAGACACAATATCTTCACCTGTGTGTTACCGACGCCCGGAAAAGGAGTAACGAATATAAATGAAACCTACCATGCACGTTGAAAGAGGTGACGTAGGACGGTTGGGCAAAGGATCGGTTACCTCATCTTGCAGAAAATTCTTAAAACGAAAGAAACATCAACAAACAGTAAGTCAGTTCAGCCATCCAAGACAGAAGAGGGTCCTGTGGTAAGGAGGTGTATGATGCAGCATAGAGAAAGCATACATATACCTTGGCAGCAATATATATGCTGTTGTATACGCTGTTGTATACTGTTGCGTGAGAAATTCTCGCAACATCGTTTTATTACAATATCTATTTTATAACGCAAGGGCAACAACTGCTTGAAATTTATAGTCACTTTTCTCGGTAAGCATTTGTCTTCTCGCGTTGGTATTGAATGCAGTTAAGTTTTGAGCTGTGGTCATTTTGCGCTGGACTGCGCATGACTGGTCTTGCTTCTTGGTCGATCGATTTCCGCCCACCAGTGGAGTGAGCGATTTGAATGGCGAGAAAGATGCCTCGCTGAAAGAGGATCTCCGCTATTTTTTGTTCTGTCAGGAATGTGAAAGTCCTCTTATGGATATTTCGTTTATTCGAGATAATACCTCTAGTGTATTTGCACATGCCGGGAGGCATAATATTTCTGTGTATTTCCTGAAGGCAAGGTAAATTGACTTTCCATTAACTCTATCGATTTTTGGTCGTGAGCGATTTCGATTCATAGCCTGTCTTCGAAAGTCGTCGTCACGAGATGTTTTCCCAGCTCACATGTCGCTGTATTGTACTGCATCGGTTGATGCATGTCCCAAGGACCATTACTTGCTACTTTGTTAAATGAACTAGGCTTGGAAAACCTTTGTTAACTAGAGGATATTTTTGAGGACATTATTTATACTTCGGCAGACGTGTCTGTCTTGCTGAAGTCAGATTAAGGAGAGTGAACTGATCTCATACATCTGGTTACCTTCTGGCTAAGATAGAAAGGGATGGAGAATTTTCCCGACTACATTACAGCCTTATAATGTATTGACATGTCTGTGAATCACCTTTATTATGATGCTGTCTACCGTCCATTGCTATACTGACATTGTTGCTGTGATAATGACTGTCTGATGTACCTACATATTCGCGTATACATTTTGTCACTGTGGCGTCCACAATAAATGATACAGAAAAACGTCTAGCTGTTACAAGCATCATTGACTTTATACGTCGTGAGTTTACTGACGTCCTATGTGGATTGCCCTGTTATTTTGTATGAACATTGTTTTGACTGAACACATCTGCACACTACACAAAACCAGACATGCGGATACCATCCATCATCATATGGCATCACGCATCATTTGGTGGCCATAAGCTGGTTTGATTCTGGTACCAGCAAACACGGGGTCCCTTACCCACTTCATTTTCAACAAGAATTCATCAGCATCCTTCAAGAAATTAACATTCTTCAAGACAGTCAACATCTTCAAAATTTTCAAAGTACTCGGCGTTGCCCGGTAAAAGTCAAAATTTCAACTTTTTGACGGAAACAAGAATTTGACAGTACCCGGCGTTGTTACATGTTGCCGGATAACTCGGACTGCTGTTATCTTTTACGCAAGTCAAGCAAGTTGCTGCTGTCAAGGTTCCAGTGCTGTCGTTTTTTGTGAAGGTCAAGTGCCGGTTGAAACGGGTTGTTTTCTGAAGAAGGCCAAGTACCGATTTCCATCAACTTACTTTTGGATTAGAAGGTCAAGTGCCGAAACAACTCAACATACAGTATGTCAGAAGCTCAAGTACCATCGTGTTAGCAGTGGAAGCAGTTCAGATGTGCCATCATCGTTGGAGCTTCGCTCTTTAGGACGTTGATTGACA
This sequence comes from Oreohelix idahoensis, assembly GCA_024509875.1. Classification (NCBI taxonomy): domain Eukaryota; kingdom Metazoa; phylum Mollusca; class Gastropoda; order Stylommatophora; family Oreohelicidae; genus Oreohelix; species Oreohelix idahoensis. The sequence continues at coordinate 59,431 of JAMPIV010008759.1, forward strand.
TCCGTTTTTTCTGCTGTTCTACGATTGGAAGCCTATAAGTTAAGTGGCCTGTTTGTATGTAAACTGTGCCCTTATACTTCTGCTGAGTCTTCTGTGTATCATCTCATTCTATATGTTATATGTTTATATGTTATTCGTATATTTATATGTTTATATTTCAGCGGGTTCTCGGTTGGGTGGTGTCTCCCTTAGATTATGCCACGTCATAGAGGTCGTCTATTGTGAGCGTTTTCTGTAGGGTGAGCAAATTTCCGATACTGGAATTTGCTAAGCGACTTCTGTTGCTATTTATGTTAGCTGTGATGACATGTTTTAATATTGTTTTCGTTATTATTTCGCATTCTTTAGTTTTGTTTTGATTTGTTTGTATTTGTTAGCCTACTCTTGTCTATTAATTTAGTTTAGTTTCATACTACATTTTTGTTTATACACTGTGGTGTCATGTATTTTGTTTAATTATATCGCAGATATCGTCACATTTTTTGTGATATTTCATTAATTTCTGCTTTATTTTTAGTTGATTTCTGCGAACGTTTTTGTATTGTTGCTGATCTTTGTTATTGTTTACATTGTTATTGTTTACATTGTTTGCATTGTTTACATTTTCAATGTTTACATTCTGCATGTGTTTACATAGTCATTGTTTACAGTTATAGTAATTAGTTAATGGGCTATGCTAATGCACTGTTACTACTACACTGATGATAAATGAATGATGAATAGTGTCGTGCACTATTGAATGAGAAGTGCACTTATGATCAAGAATTGATTGTTGATATTTCATATACAAGTTCTTTGATTGGAGACTTGTTTCCCACAGAGACTGGGATAATATAAGGTGATGTGAATATACAAGTGCTTAATTAAGACTTGTTACACTTAGGTTTGAAATAAATTAGTTAATTATTTCAGGTTTTGGACTCATATGTTAGACAACATGTCTACATTTGAGCACTTTATTGAGCAGGGTAAATTGCTTGGGAAGACTGGTGATAAGTTAGAAGAATTTGCAACTGCTCGATATGATAAAGCAATGGAAGCTGAACAAAAGAAACTGCATATGGAAGCTGAACAAAAGAAACTGCAGATGCAGGTGGATGAAAAAAGATTCCAAATGGAAATGGAAAAAAAAAAAGGGAATCAGAAGCTGAGGAAAGAAAACTCCAGCTAGAAGCTGAAAGATTTCAAAAAGAGGCTGAGAATAAAAGACTTGAAAAAGAAGCTGAGAATAAAAGACTTGAAAAAGAAGCTGAGAATAAAAGACTTGAAAAAGAAGCTGAGAATAAAAGACTTGAGAAAGAAGCTGAAAGACTTCAAATAGAGGCTCAGGCTGAGGAGAGAAGATTACAGAGAGAGTCTGATGAGAGGAAAGAGAAAGCAAAAATGGAACATGAAGAAAAGGTCTTAGCTTTAGAGTTGGAAAAATTGAAATTGATGAACATGAGTAATGGTAATGATTCAAACAAGGGTTCATCTTCTGGTAAGGCTAATAATGATACTTTTAAGATTAAGTTGCCAACTTTTAGTCCTTCCAGTGATGACATAATGTTCTATCTGGACAGATTTGAACAAGCATGTACAGCTCATAACATAGACAAAGCAAAATATGTTTATCAGTTATCAGGGATACTGACAGGTAAAGCTCTAAGTATATTAAATATGGTGGATGAACCTGACAAGAACAATTATGAGGTTGTCAGGGCCGCTCTGTTAAAGAAATATCAGCTTAACGAAGACGGCTATCGTCTACAATTTAAAAACATGTTACCTGAAAATGGAGTTGAATTCTCCGAGTTTATTGCAAGAATACGCATTACTTTCTCACGATGGGTTGAACTATCTAAGACGGAAAAAACTTATGAAGGACTTATGGACTTAATACTTAGAGACAAAGTCATGTCGTCTGTCAATGAGTCTTTCCTTGCTTTCCTTCATGAACGTAAACCTAAAACAATAAAAGAAATGGAAGATTTCTGTTGCCAATACGTAACTGCGCACCCACACATAACCATGGGTAACTCTAAGGTGAAAGAAGGTTTACCAGTTGCTTCGGCAGCTCCGTATGGCCAAAACTTTGCTCGTAGATCCCAACAAAATTTTGATAGAAAGAGTAGCGGTAATTTCTGTCAAAATCATGGAAACCAATTTCATGGTGATTCTTCTTCGAAGAATTGGAGACAACCTGATAGTGGTCGTTACTATCACCCTAATAATTATAGGCATTTCAAAAGAGGATATGGTAATAGAGGTTATTCCTGCCGAAGACCTCAAAACCAAACAAATAGATGTTCGCATCAATGTGAACATGATAGTAATCGTGGAAACTGGAATTCGAATCATGATAACAATTACAATAGAGACAATAATAACTGCAGAGATAATAATAACTCTGATAACTTCAGAGGTAATAATAGTCGGGGTAGATCTCAACACAAAAAAAAGAGATATCAGCAGGCTAATTCTGTACAACAGGAAACTGAGGGAGCCTGTAATCATGTTGTTGATAATAAAAACTTTGACGCTGTCACTAGTTCTGCTTTTGACTTTGAGAGAGCAAACAAATGCCCCCAATGCAGTACTTTATTCGAACCGGGTACCATAACTACTTTGAGTTGTGGTCACCCACTTCCCGCTCTTCCTGCTGCTGTTGCGCATGACGGGAGGGGTTCTTTAATCCTACATAAGGGTCTTGTTAATGATACTCCGGTCTCACTACTTTTCGATTCCGGATGCACCACTATTGGTGTTAGACAATCGCTTGTAGATCCATCTTGTGCTACAGGAAGGGTTATTAAATGTGTCACATTTGGCGGCACTCTAGAAAAATATCCTACTGCTGTAATTCGCATTGCCACTCCTTTCTTTACTGGAGATGTGCATGCTTGTCTCTTACCTAATCCTATTGCGGACCTTATTATTGGTCGTATTCACGGAGTTAGGGAGTGTACCCCACAGCAGATTGCTGCTTGGGAAGATAATAACATGCAAGCTACAAATGCAGTGGTTACAAGAGCACAAGCTCTACAAACACCCGAAACTTCACTGAATAGTGATAATGGAGTTGATAGCCAAGATAGTCACTTAGTGATTACTCGTGACTCTTTCATAAAATTGCAAGAAGAAGATCCTTCTTTAAAAAAATTCTTCATTCTTGCGAAGAAAGGTGATCCGAATCAGGATACAAATAGAAAATCTTGGATTGCAATGAGAAACGGCGTACTTGTACGTATGGTACAAGATTCGACTACGTCGGCACATTCGCAAATTCTTGTTCCCAAGAGCATGAGAGTGCAAATATTGCAACATGCTCATGACTCGCAATGTGCTGGACATATGGGTTTTGCCCGTACGAAGTCGAGAGTCCTTGCGGCTTTCTTTTGGCCTTTTGTCAATAAGGACATTCGTATTTACTGCCGATCATGCAAGGTATGTCAGGAGGTCAAATCTAGAGGACCACGACATGCTGCGCCTATCCAGGCTGCTGACATTCCTATTCGGGCCGTTCCAGAAAATGGCCATAGATATTATTGGCCCTTTTAAGGTCAAGTCGGCCAGAGGACATCAGTTTATCCTTACATGTGTCGATATGTGCACACGTTGGCCAGAGGCTATTCCTCTTAAGAGCATATCTACTACAGATATCGCAGATGCTCTTTGGTTGATATTTTCTCGCTTGGGGTTCCCCAGAGAAATATTGTCAGACCATGGCACTCAACTCATATCTGACACTATGTCACAGGTAATGTCTACCTTACATATTGAACGATCTCTCAGTAGTATCTACCATCCTATGTCTAATGGGTTAGTTGAGCGTCTGAATAGAACGCTCAAGACTTTGCTTGGTAAGATAACTGAAGATCATCCTCAAGATTGGGACAGGGTTTTACCCGCGGCTCTCTTTGCCTATAGAGAAGTCCCTAATGAACACACAGGATTTTCTCCCTTCGAACTTGTCTTTGGCGCGCGTCCACGCGGCCCTATGTCTTTATTACACGATCTCATCACTGCCGATGATATTAGCGATGAAACTCAATCCTCATATGAGTATGTCATTGCTCTTAGACAAAAGATCATTGAGGCATGTAAGCTAGCAACTGCTTCATCAGAAATTGCTAAAGAGAAGGCAAGGCAGTTTGCTAACAAGAATAGATGTCTACGACAACTTTGTCCAGGTGACAAAGCATTCGTCCTACTCCCCAGTAGGGAAAATAGACTTCTTATTGCATGGAAAGGTCCGTATGCAATAGTCTCTCGGGTTTCCGATGTTGACTATGTGGTCGATATTGATGGAAAGCATAAAACTTTCCACATAAACATGCTTTCGGAATTTCACGAACGTCCGGACTATTTGCTGCCTATTTTCCAGACAACGGATGATGCTCCTGCACCTCACGGTCATTATTCATCCCTGTCTGTCATACAGGATGAGGAAGCTACCTTCTCTGATGTCAACCTTCCCCTTCCAGTGGTTCCATTACATTCCACGGAATCTTGGAAAAACGTTTCTGTTTCTCCTAATCTTTCTGGTGACGAACATCGACGAGTCTCGTCGATGTTACAAACATTTCAGGATGTTCTCACTGACATTCCTGGACACACAGATGTCATAGAACATGACATAATTCTTACCGACAATAATCCAATTAGGGTTAGGCCGTATCCTATTCCTATACACTTTCAGTCGCAGGTGGAAAAGGAATTGGATGAAATGATTCAATTAAATATAATTGAACCATCGACTTCACCATATTCTTCTTCCATGGTTATTGTCCGGAAGAAGGATAAGAACATACGAATTTGCGTTGATTATCGCAAATTGAATCAGGTCACAAAGTTCGATGCTGAACCGATGCCTTTGTTAGAAGATCTACTGATTAGACTTTCTAATTCTAGATTCTTCACTAAACTTGACTTGTCTAAAGGTTATTGGCAAGTGCCTTTAGCAGAGCATGCCAAACCTCTTACTGCTTTTTCTACACCTAGGGGTCTATTTCAATGGAATGTTATGCCTTTTGGTCTCATGAACGCCCCTGCCACTTTCGTTCGCATGATGCGTCGAATTCTGTCACATCGTTCGGATGTCATCGCATACTTAGATGACATCTGTCTCTTCAGTGATACCTGGGAAGATCACTATTTAGGGTTATATGACTTACTGTCCACTCTACGTGAGAATAATTTGACAGCAAAACCTTCTAAAGCTTTTGTTGGTTTTGGTGAAATCTCTTTCCTGGGTCATCGTGTTGGTCATGGTCTCTTGAAGACAGAAGACCACAATACTTCCAAAACACTGAACATCTCTGTTCCTAAAACGAAGAAACAAGTTAGGAGTCTCTTAGGTTTAATTCAATTTTATGGGAGATTTATTCCAAATTTATCTTCGATCATGGCACCTCTGTCAACGTTGTTGAAGAAAGGTTCGCCTAATCTGGTCCGTTGGTCTGAAGAATGCCAATCTTCACTAGACCAAATCAAGAATATATTTTCTTCTCCTCCCATCTTAAGATTACCTACTCTTGATAGGACTTTTGTTCTTCGGAGTGATGCTTCATCCACTGGGATTGGAGCAGCACTGATGCAAGAATATGCAAATACTCTGCATCCTGTTATGTACATTTCTAGAAAACTAAATGCGGCAGAGAGGAACTACTCGGTTTTAGACCGTGAGTTGTTAGCGATGGTTTGGTCAATTCTAAAACTACAAAGATTCCTCCTGGGCGCACATTTCATTCTAGAGACTGATCAGAAAGCTCTTACAGCTATTCAGACTAAGAATTTGAAGAGTTCGAGATCCACTCGATATGCTATAGCTCTTCAACCTTTTCACTTCACGGTACGAGCTATCCGTGGTGCGGATAATGTGATGGCTGACATTTTGTCTAGATGCCCACATGACTCCAACTAATACTTCTGTCCTATATTCCTATATATTACAGAGTCATAACACACCTATATTACTACAATAGATTAGCACATCTGTACTCACTTTATATGTACACACTATCGTGCTTTGTTATCATCTTCTTCTGTTCGTTTTTTAAGATGATAGAGGAGGACTGAGTGGTTAATATAAGGGCCTTTAGTTTACTAAACAGCCACAATTATTAATAATGTATTGTACCTTATGAAGCATATTAGTTATTAATTAGCATTATAATGCTTGTACTTTCTCAGAATGTCATTGATGAGCTGAGGACTTACCTTACTAGTATCAAGCATGACGAGTTCTAGATTGTGTACTTACCCTCGGAATGCCAGAGCATATGTCCTGGATCGTCATGTAGTTTAACTTTACTATGTACTTATGTCATTACATGCCAAATAATGTACTAATTAAATTTTCCTATCAGATTTGTACATCCATTTTTAAAGACAATATTAGAGTATGCTGTTTAATGATGATTATGGTAACTTGCATACGTATATTGTGTTTACATGCTAACGTGATGTGTGTTGGTGACACCTCCCCGATCTGAATATTTTTTGAGACATATTTATTTTTCTGTTGAGGTATATCCTCACCAGACACTCTATATTTAGCCTCATGTTAGGCAATTTAATTAATTATCAGCGCATAATTCGTGCGTTTTGAGCCGCTTATCGCATGCTCTTTGATATTTAAAAAAAAAAAAAAAAAAAAAAAATGTTCCACATTTTTTTTATCGGGAGGAGGTGGTGATATGTTGCGTGAGAAATTCTCGCAACATCGTTTTATTACAATATCTATTTTATAACGCAAGGGCAACAACTGCTTGAAATTTATAGTCACTTTTCTCGGTAAGCATTTGTCTTCTCGCGTTGGTATTGAATGCAGTTAAGTTTTGAGCTGTGGTCATTTTGCGCTGGACTGCGCATGACTGGTCTTGCTTCTTGGTCGATCGATTTCCGCCCACCAGTGGAGTGAGCGATTTGAATGGCGAGAAAGATGCCTCGCTGAAAGAGGATCTCCGCTATTTTTTGTTCTGTCAGGAATGTGAAAGTCCTCTTATGGATATTTCGTTTATTCGAGATAATACCTCTAAGGTATTTGCACATGCCGGGAGGCATAATATTTCTGTGTATTTCCTGAAGGCAAGGTAAATTGACTTTCCATTAACTCTATCGATTTTTGGTCGTGAGCGATTTCGATTCATAGCCTGTCTTCAAAAGTCGTCGTCACGAGATGTTTTCCCAGCTCACATGTCGCTGTATTGTACTGCATCGGTTGATGCATGTCCCAAGGACCATTACTTGCTACTTTGTTAAATGAACTAGGCTTGGAAAACCTTTGTTAACTAGAGGATATTTTTGAGGACATTATTTATACTTCGGCAGATGTGTCTGTCTTGCTGAAGTCAGATTAAGGACAGTGAACTGATCTCATACATCTGGTTACCTTCTGGCTAAGATAGAAAGGGATGGAGAATTTTCCCGACTACATTACAGCCTTATAATGTATTGACATGTCTGTGAATCACCTTTATTATGATGCTGTCTACCGTCCATTGCTATACTGACATTGTTGCTGTGATAATGACTGTCTGATGTACCTACATATTCGCGTATACATTTTGTCACTGTGGCGTCCACAATAAATGATACAGAAAAACGTCTAGCTGTTACAAGCATCATTGACTTTATACGTCGTGAGTTTACTGACGTCCTATGTGGATTGCCCTGTTATTTTGTATGAACATTATTTGACTGAACACATCTGCACACTACACAAAACCAGACATGCGGATACCATCCATCATCATATGGCATCACGCATCATATACCCTGTTGTATACGCTGTTGGAGTAAGTTTTATTGTATGGTTCTGAGAACATGGGGAACAACAAACACAACAACAAAAAAGCCACAAACTTTCATAAATGGATGCTTGCGTATAATAGAAGGATTGAAGTGGTATGACAAGATAACTAATGTGGAACTAATGACAAGATCACTAATGTGGAACTAATGACAAGATAACTAATGTGGAACTAATGACAAGATAACTAATGTGGAACTAATGACAAGATAACTAATGTGGAACTAATGACAAGATCACTAATGTGGAACTAATGACAAGATAACTAATGTGGAACTAATGACAAGAACCAGACAAGTGCCAGGGGAACAACAGATGAGAACAAGAAGCTGAAGATGGATATGGCACACACTGAAGAAACATGTTGACATCATTACAAGGCAGTCCTATGGTCTGGAAAAGTAACAGCTATAGGGGGACGTTGGAAAACATGTGGAGAAGAGAACTGGAGACAGAAATGAAAGAGATAAAAATGTTTTGGATGAACCTTGAGCTGAAGCGATAGAACAGGAAGATTTGTCGTGAATTTGTTGAAAGTCTATGCTCCCCATGGAGCTGAGATGTCTTGTATGAAATACAAAAATGGGTATAGTATAGTTACTGTTTAAATGTAATGAGAAATATACGGAAATCAATATAAATCAAGTCCAACACAAAAATCAGAATATTCAACTCAAGTGTCAAGTCAGCCCTATTGTATGGCTGTGAGACATGGAGAAGAAGAAAAATAACAATCAAAAAGCTACAGACTTTCATAAATGGTTGCTTGCGTAGAATAGAAGGAATGAAGGGGCACGACCAGATAACAAATGTTGAACTTATGACAAGAACCAGAAAAGCGCCACTAGACCTAGAGATGAGACGAAGACGCTAGAGATGGAGAAACCTGTTGATAGCATAATAGATCAATAGAAAACATGCCAGGTTTCTAAATAAGTTTTCTATATGATGTATAAATACTTACCACCCATTACATTTAAATGCTCCAACTTATAATGCAGGAAACAAAGATAGCAAATGTTCTTTCTTCATGTAGCGAATCTTTATTGTCTTGGTTGTTAGACGAAAACTAAGATTGGTTCATTCCCCTTACAATGATAATGGTATCGATTCTTGGATGGGACAACACCTTTACCTGGACATGCTGGTAGTGAGCTCATTAACATTTTAACAGCCACAGGCTGTGGTGAATTTCTGGTTTACCTCCATCAATGCCTCTAAAACTTAACAAAGTTTCCTCTTCATTTTCCCTCTCTTGTTTGTTCCTTATGAGGCATGGTGTCACCACTATAGTAGCCTCCCCGCAGGAAGCCTGCACCAAGGTACTAATACTGTGGATTATGGGAAAATTTGTTTGACACGGCGGGATTGCCAGACCTATCATTACCGCATCATTATAATAATCATAATCCCCCATATTTAGAATTGTCTTAGTGCAGTGTCTGTAACCAACAAAACACAGCTCACCAGTTTTTTGAGAAAATGTTTAAAAGGTGCGCATTGCGCCGTGAAAACTAACTCACGGTGTCTCGCATAGATTGTTTAGATGATATAAGTAAGGAAGATGCGTAGAAAGCACATAGACCTTTAGACACTAGTTTTCACAGAGGTGGGTTAGTGTTGAGGGAAAGAGTTAACAGAAGGGCACAGGTTGGTGTCAGTGATTCTCTCACCTTTTAGACTACCAATCTTGTATTTTTCTGGCGACGACTAACTCTTTCTTATTCCGTTTTTTTTTAAAGAAGAACTAGCAGTTGCAAGTGATACAAGGAGGGTTGAGTATGTTTTTTTCTGAACAGAACATACAATCTACGAAGTCAGTCAGAATGATGGTGATTTACAGAATGTACATATTACTCTAATTACAGTAGAAAATCAAATCCATGTTATCCTGTAATTTAAAAAGAAATACTGGGAAATTTAAAAAAGACAGTTTTGATATTACTTATTGTGGCGAAATGGCTGTTACTCCTTATTTTCCAACCCGCCCCCTTCGTTTTTTCTCTTAGTTTTTCTAGAGTCACTGGCTCTCTGTATTTCGTTCTTTACATGTTGTTCTTCGGGACAGTAACCCCCATTACTACTCGGTCAGACACCCACCCCGCAGAGTGGCTGGGTTCTTTTGATTTCGTGTTCATTAGGCCAACAACAATTGACGTAAGGATGCGTAAGTGTACCTGGCATCGGACCAGCGGGAGAGAATCTTTGCCGCTCGTAAACATGTTTGAGCACGAGCGGTAATCCTTTTCTGCTTTCTTTTGAAACACCGATTCACTGTCCACGTGAGTACCCCTCTTGCATTTCTGTAGAGGCGGCTTGGTCTTTTGAGTGCAAGTTCTTCCAGGAGACCTGTCTCAGTAGTCCTGTTGAATGACATCACGTTACGTAGAAACTTGGGCGGTCATTCGTGTCTGGGTCTTTGACAAACGGAGACGGTCATCGTTTTCATATTTCCAAGAGCTCCTATTACGTTAGTCTTACGATGGTTCTAGAGGCACGTGGTGCGGAGGTGTCCTTGTTTTCGATTTCAGCGGAGACGGCCGTCAACCCGTTACGCAAAATCTTGTGGTAGTTGCGTCTGTTAGAGAAAGTTCTGGTCCAGTATTACGTGTCTTTGTCTGTTGTTCTGTGCACGTGTTCACGTCTGGTTGAACAACACCTGCGACCGAAGATGGTAGTATAAAAGAGGTCCTTGTGTGTCCGTATGTCATAAAATTAACCATGATACAACGTTAAAATATCTCCAATGATACAACGTAGGGATAAAAACTAATGCGTAAGCTACTAGAATACATGATCGCCCACGCCGCGGGTCATCACCCGCCATGGAAATTAAATTGTTAGACGTGAAGGCAAAACGTTACCCTTGGAACGGGATGAGAACGAAGAGCAAAAGGAAAAATATGACTGAACGCGTGCTTGAAACTAGCAAGGCTAAAAGACGCAATTGGTGGGGAAAGGAGGAAAAAGTCACGTCCCTAGTTGACACAAGAAATCGACAAAAGGGACCTTAGCTATTATACGCAACAGTCATTTCTTGGACGCTTTTGCGATAACTTAGTCCGTTTATTTGAATTCAGCGGCAAACGCAGTATAGAAGATTCTAGAAAATATTTGAAAAGTAACTTTTCTTAATAATGATGTTAGGAATATAAGACCTAGCTGGCCGGATGGCCCATCTTGAGCAGTGAAATAATATGCTTTCATTTATACAGACGGACAGATAATAAGAAAGATATTGACAAAAGACTGTGTTGTTCATATCAGCGAGCGTCTGCATTGAAACAAAAATGTCCCTAATTTTCAAAAAACTGTAGCTTTGAGACTCAAAGTGCTAAAATCTAGTTGGTATGAAAGAGAGGGGATGGGCTGGAGAATTGTGGCTAAAAATAACTTTAAAGGCAAAATTGTGTAGGGGAAGGCGGAGTTGGTTCAAAAAACAAGTGTGTTTTTTGTGAAACGCAAGTAGAGACGGACGGACCAACAGACAATAAGGCATACTTGACTGAGGTATGACTGAAATGACTTTTTGGTAGGAGGTTTGAATTTGAAAAGAAAAAGGCGGTGATTGGCCATAGATGAATATATTATCGGCGCTCAGACGCGCATTTTTGCCATTCGTTATAAGTTGTCCTAGTAGACACAGTGAATTATATAGTGGTGTATTCCCAGAAGCAAATTGAAATCTTTAGAGGGACGCCATACTAAAGCCAGCAGCTCAGCTGAGTTTTGCTAGCAATTAACTGTGTTCTATATTCATAATTCTGGTAAGACTGAAAGTATTTCTTTGTATATTTTAATATTTGTTTAATGTTTCGAGTGATTTGATACTGCCATATCAAAATATATCCCTTACAACAAGTAAGGATTCGCTCTAGACCCCCCGCCCCAGTTCAGGGTCTAGAGATAAATAAAATACATAAACTCCAGCAAGGATTAGGAAAGACAGATCAAGTGTTGAGATCAGTGGAACATATCACCTATCCTATTCTATGGCAGGAAGCTAATGAACATATTTCAGAATAGGTAGTCTGGGAGAACTTATCCTATGTGAAACCAACTTGGTAAGATGTGTTGTATGGTCAAAGAGATCTGACCCGTCTATGTGGTGGTGTTGTTGTTGTGTGTGGTGTTGTGTCCAGAAATGGTTTAGAGGATGGAATTCTGACAAATGACCAATACTTTATTGCAGAACTGTGAGTTTTTATTTGGCACCAATGTGGTGTCAAATGATGAGTTAACTAATACAAGAGTGGACCCGTGCAGTTTATATTTTGGCAGAGCAGCCTGATATTGCCCCCAAGCACGGAGAGGTGGGGCCAGCATATTCCAGCACCAGAACTACTCATTCCAGATACGTGAGCGTCTGGCCTGCTGGAGATTCACAAACTTAAATTCTAACACCCATTATAATATCATCAATAAATGGACAATGTGTAGTCGCCATAGACAGGGAGTGATGAGGTCACCCCAACAGCACATCCATTAAACATTCTCCCAGGAAAATTACAACTATAAACAGTAGTAATATTAACTAGTATTGTAAAATCCATATGTACACTCCTTTCATTTATTATGCCATATATTCATGCATTTCATTAATAATTGCAAAACCTTTCATATGTTCTGACCAAAATAAAACCTTGGTTCAGAACAAATAAACCTAAAGAAAATTATTATCAAAAATTTTACACACCTTGAGTTAGTTCAGTGTGTCATAACATTTTATCAATATTATTAGACTTATTAAATATCTGTGTGTGTGTATGTAAACTACCACAACACATTACATATCATACCCTAGAATTTTAACGTAGCCACATTCATTAGATAAAAAAAGATAGGTGTGAGGTCGTAGTGGTAGCAAGAAGGGCCTTCTGACAATTCACAGCTACATTTATCTCAGGAGCCTTCACAGCTGACCTCATACATCACATTAAGTAAGATCACAATCATACAATACCATCAATACCACTACACCGTAAATCGCTTCAGTCTTGGAAATTCTTGCCGGGGAAATAGCAACCTAAGTCTGTCTGCCCGCTTGTGAGTTTAGTGGGATATTCTGACCTTTGTTCGCATGCGTCGGCCTTCTCCGGCAATCAACTGAGCCATAGGCCGAACTTCGCTTTCTGTGGTTAACGCCTTCTGTGGAGACTTTGTCTTCAGGGGAAGGCAACTCCAGTCATTGACCCATTTACAGCTGGGTTGCACGTAGATATAGGCGTGCCCAGTTCATCACTCTATTACGGGTCATCGGTGTTTTTCCCGTGAGTGGGAAATAGCATTTCTTTCGAAAATCAATTAGCAAGAGGAGAGCCCTGCTCCTGTGGCTTCAGTGTTCATAAAGCCACATCCTTCATTCTTGGTTTGAGGGCTGCAACAAAGCATTGGGCCCAAGCCAGATGTGGATTAGTTTCAGCATATAACTTATTTGAATGTTTCACCCCGCAACTGCCCGTATTTACAGCTGGGTGCATTTCTTCCAAGGATTTGTTAGCCATTACACTGGAGAAGAGAGAGCACCATATCTTCAGTGGCCAGCAGTGATCCCTGTGGAGTAAAGCTCGCGTGCCAACGAAAAGAGAGTTGAGGAAAAGAGTGCACTCTAAATTAGGGTAGATTTTTCTGAAACTGTGTATTAGACTGGTTAGTGTAGTTCGTGAGCAAAGTCACTGACAGGGACAAGTCAGTAGGCTTAGTGTGTAGGCATAACTGGGACTGGTGTGTATTCAAGGTTCTTTCCCAACCACGGATTATTAGATTTAAAGTACAACTCCATACTTGTTGGAGCGGGTAACCTGTTTGGTTTTTCCTGCAGTAGTCCATATTTTTGTATACTACCTGTCTCTGGAGTGTTTATAATTTTGGTGTCTCGTTCTTAGAGACCTGCATTGTAATTTTATTCCATCTGTATTTTATGTCGTTTTTTATATTTATGTTATTCTTTTTTTTTTCCAGCAGCTATTTCGGTGTCATTTCGATAAAAGAAATATATATATTTATTTAACCGGATCAGATTTCTTTTACGTTCCTCGCTGGATCTGTACTTTTCACTTGTACTGTATTGTTGTGAGTGTATACCCCGTAGGGTATAAACCCTTACCTCTTAATTGAGTAGGAGGCGGTGTGACATTATTTGAACAAAAGGTCACCGAGTGGCGAGGGGAGAGTCATGTTATGTTCTCACCCTCGATAACTATAAGTCATATCATCCAACATTAACAGAATCTCTTATCTATCACCTCAGATCTCTCTCAGACTCTTTTGTCTTGTCTCTGACATCGCCCAGATCTTGACTCTGGTCACAGACAGACTCTTATATAGCCCACTCGTGACACTTACCATTGTTACAAGCAGACGCCTGGCCGTGTGCGTCCATGCGTGACTGCACTGGAGGAATGATATTTCATTCACTCGTCCATTGTTCCTTCACTTGTTCATAACAGCTTTCTTCATCATATTCTCAATATCATTAGAATGTAGGGCTTTAAGGTATCAGCCAGTACTTACATCATTTTAATGCATCAGTGATAACATTCATAATACATAAATGCAAAATGGTTATCAATCTAATGTAAAGAAATAAAACCACAATATTACGTATATATCACTTTACATCAATTAACTAATCCCTTTATATTAGAGTTAGCTAATTAAGCGAATACTGGGAGTTTGCTTACCGCTCAGGACTATTATCCACAGCTTAAGAATTAGAATTTGAGTAGCGTTAAACTCAAAGCACATATACTGTAGATATGAGGTAGTTTGAGGCTTCTCTTCTATAAGCGTGCGTTCTCTTCCAACGGTTATCAGCAAGTGATTTTAAAACTCAGCATTTGTTCGCATGAAGTTCAAACATTTTCTTTCCCACGTTCAGAGTTAATTATTTCCCGTCTCTCGTTTAGACACGTAATAAGATTTATCGTGGCGGTCTTTAGTTGACCACCGAACACGGAAATATAATTCTCTGGGAACCACTGTACGTTCGACCAAGCGAATAAATCGTACTGACGTTCCTAAAGAACTAACTTTTAGTGCCTTTGTAGCATTAGGATCGTATGGCAGGACTATTAGTGACGACTTGAAAAACAGCTATAGAACAGAACGCATGTGCAAATATTTCTTAGAGAAAACAGACAAAATGTGAAGAGGAATTTTTAAAAATAATCTAGACGAAACCTTCGAACACTCCATGCATTGACCAAAATTCATAATAAATTAGACTACAACGATCAAAAGAAGTATCAATGGAATGGAAAAGAATCAACTGACCACGGGAAATTTATTGTCATTATCAAGACATTACTGAAGCAGAACGACCACAACTTAATTATTTCCCGTCACATTTTGGCGGATTACTTGCTCATTTAACATTTGCGTCACCAGAACACTTCTATTTGGCAGGGAGACATGGACAACTGTTATGGGCAGTAATCTTGGCCCCCAAATGTTATGAGGTTTTATCCTCGGGTTCTTTCTTTAGTTCTTGAAATAGCTGGTTCTTAGTTTCCAACTTGTCTAGGGTACATTTGTATTCAGCTTGTGAGGTTATACTTTTTATACAGCCCTTTAAACATGTAGTAAGTCTTTAGCAGTCAAAAACTTCATAAGGCCAGATTTGACTTGAAGACAACACATTCCTTTAATACGTGACGAAACTCCTTATAATATTTGCATCCACATGAATATATAAAATTCGCTTTACCTAGCCAGTCCAGAAACAAGTCTCTAGTCAGTCGACTAAAGGCACGATGTCTTTGACATACTGCTGCAATCTTTATTCAAATCCCCTCACACACGTTCCGTGATATACAGCATTGAATTCTTCCAATATTAATTTAGCATAGACTCCATACTATCGATGGACGACCTAGCTGACATAAAATCTCAAAGACTCTATAATAAGAATTCACGATGTGACGTACTTCCGGAGTAGTCCAGGCAACGCTTATCAACAAGGAAGTATGTATACAAGCCTTGTGTAGTGCGATAGAACTGTTATGATTTTACTCATAACAACAACCTATACTAAGCAAGAACAAAGGCTCAATACCTTCCATCTACAGTGTCTACGCCACATCCTCGGTATTTCGTGGAAGGACAAATATTGAGGTGTTGTCTCGTGCTGGTCTTCAAAGCGTGTATACACTAGCTTAGACAGCGCACACTACGCTGGCTTGGACATGTCCGCCGCATGGAAGACGGTCGCATCCCGAAATATATCTTCTACGGACAACTGGCAGATGGCAAAAGAACAGTTGGGAGACCGCAGGTGAGGTTCAACGATGTGTGCAAGAAAGACATGAGGGCTACTAACTACTTAGTCGTTCCTCTTCTACCGTGAGGTGTAGAGGTGAGGGCACTGGACATATATCCAGCAACCTGGAAGGATGAAGCTGCGGATCGCACCAAGTGGCGGTGCTCTCTAAGGCGGCACCTCAGATTAGGCGCAACAAGCTCTCACGGCAAGCAGAAGAGAGGAGAAAACGTCGAAATGAACACCATAAACCAAAAAAGCAGCTAAGGGCTGTCACCACAGGGGCGCATTCCCATAGTCAGTTATGACTGAAGTGGTTATTATTAATATTACTTGCTCATATTATTATAACAAAAGGTTGCTGTTGCTGACGAAACTCCGAAACGCCCGTGATTTGAGTGTAGAAATAAATTGTTTCACTCCGTCATTAAAATGTTTTTTTTTTTTTTTACTTGATACAATATGACCTTTTGCCAGGCAGTCCATGTTCTGGAGACAGAAATCAAGGAGATGAAGAAAACATGAATCTTGAACGGATGGCACGGGACAAGATGGCTTGGTATACGTTTGTTCAAGGTCTATGCTCCTTGGGGAGCTGAAAGGTGATGAATGAACATCACCTTAGTCACCTCTACGACATGCTTTGTGGGGACAGTATTCTCATTATTTCGTTGTCTGGTCATAGACTTCAGGAAACCACGTGCGGCATTATTCAGTTATCAATCGGTCAATACTCGTTACCTCCCCAGGGAACACCGACCTTCAACAAACACGTGCCGAGTCTTTCTGGCACGTGCCATCAGCTCAAGGTCTTTCCATGTCTTCCTAATCTCTGTCTCCAGTTCTCTTCTCCGTGTGTTTTCTAAATCGATTTCTGCCTCTTACCCTGGGGATTCCAGGACAACAACTGCCTTGTAATGCTGTCAACAGATTTCCTCAATGTGTGTCACATCCATCTTCTCACCTCTTGCTCCACTAGCACTTGTCATCAGATCCACATTTGTCATCTTGTCCTACACTTTCAATTCTTCGCAAGCATCCATTTATGAAAGTCTTGAGTTCAACAACAGAAAATGTAAATCGTTTTTCAATCAATACTTTTCAGTTCACCACAAAGCATAGGCCTTCTTCATGGGCAGATATATATTGATTGATTTTCAGTTACGGGCAAGATTGGTTGATAATTTTCTGCCTATTTCCTGTGTGTCCTATCTACCTCCTTTTCTCCCGCCAATCTCTAGTTGTATTATTTGTTGTCTGACTGTTCCACGTGTCTCTGTTTATTAAACTAGATCTGATCATTTGATACGGAAGATGCGATGGAAGAATCTGATGAAGTTTGGACCTGATATTTTCGGTGACATGTCACGTTTCTGAACTCTAAGAACATGACAGATATGACATTTGTTTTTAAACGCCTAATGTTTTCTTTCTGAGAAAGAGCTGTTGAGTTCCATACTGGCCGGAGAGCGATGAAGACAAACTTGGCTTTATTTTTTCTGTCAACGACCTCGTTTCTTTCATACGTCACATTACGGCTCCTAGCGGAGCACAGGCTGTACAAAAAAAAATACACTCCAACCTTTGTCTTGTGCCATCCGTTCAAGATCTGTCCTTGTCTTCTTTATATCTATTTTTTTTCTCCAGCTGCTTTGTGTTGCCTCATTTCCAGAGGACCTTTGTCCGTCCTGGACTGACTGATAAATCAGCCATCTATAGCTTTGGTTGACTTGCTATGTATGTTTCTGTTGAATATTTTTTTCGGCTTAAAGTTTATACAAGTAGCCGGCCTATGTCCAACTGTCCTTAGTTGCCTTCTATGAACTGCACGGCAGGTTACAGTATTCCTATCCACTACTTCCCTGTTCTTTAATGGTCATACGGTGATGGAAATATGTGAATACAAACACACCTGAACGGGGATCAATTTTGTAAGAGAGAACATGTAACAAGAAATAGTTCTCAGGTATCAACTACTGGTTGCTAGAGAACGTGCGCCCCTGTAAGTAAATCAGTAACAGAACCTCAGAACCTGTGTATATCAAAACACAAAAGGGAGGGAGGAGGAAGGAAGAGTCATTCATATTTAAGTGTATTGATGATCAGAGAGAATACCTTATCTGCTCTGCTGTTGGAGTTTGCTTTATTTTTTCGTTATTTTACTCATTAGAACATTGGTAAGAAAGAGGAAACAGTGACACGAACACGAGTGATAGGCTGACCGGACAATCGAACTATGGACCATCCGAACAGCATCATTATTTCTGTGCAGTAATTATAATACAGGTAGGTAAGGTAATCCCATAGCAGAAACTGTCATGGTGGAGTGAAATGTTAAAAACTTCCTCGCTGCCTTTCTCTTCCTTAACTCAAGAGAGAATCAGGTACCCATTTACAGCTAAATAAAGCTAACTGTCGCAAAAGGAAAGCGCTCTAACCATTTAACCAATCAGAGACTATACTATACATGTACTGCTATTAAACTGATAAACATCTAAGCTTATATACCCACAATTTATTTATTTTTAAAATCTGGTATACCCACAATTTATTTATTTTAAAAATCTGAGTCGATCAACTCCTTCTAACCCAAGAGTTTTATAACTTGTCCATTTTGTTTTGTTCAAGTGTTTTTGTGGCTTAACCCTCCGTTAAGTCATATTCCCTAATTATCAGGATAACCCAAAATGACTGTCAGATTCCCGATATATCAGGAATGGACAACCATGTAAAAACCAGGGTCCAAACTTAAAATAATCAACCAAACACATTAAATGTAAGTAATCAGTGTGGTATATATGTTCTGCAGACAATGACAGCTTTTGTTAACAGAAGTTGTTGAGTGTACAGAAAATGTCACAATTTTTAGCATGAAGCATGCCAATCAGGAACCATTTACTTACAGCTGCTCAGGGAATAGAAAATACATCATTTTCAGACGACAAAAACATAAATTTGATTAAATGTATCCTGAAAGTGATTTCGAATCTAGTCATTAAGAAAGCAGATCTTCATCTTGCTCATTCGCCCTCAGAATTCAACGTTAATGACGTTAAATAAATGACGTTCTAATAAAGGCAGAAGTCCGCTCAAGGTTCCTGACATCTCCAAACAGTTTTTCATTCAAAGAAGTGGGTTGTTGCCATATGCTACTCCGTTCATTGCTGTAAGTTAGGCAGGACTGGAGCAGATGGTCGGCTGTCATGGGGCTGGTGCCACAGGAGCAGAGATCTGTTGGACCAATCCTGCACTTGTGGTACAGATGGTACCTCAACCTATTGTGACCAGTGCGTAAGTGGAAAATGATGACCTGGTCTCACGTAGATAGCTGGTGATAGGCATCATCTTTAATGTGACCTGGGTGTTCTCTGTCCCATTTAGACGAATATGACTTTGACAGTTGTTTTAGCCAATTCACAAGTTGTCTCCATATCGTTTTGTTGCAGGTCTCTCCCTTCTTTAGCAAGTTTATCTGCCACTTCGTTGCCTAGAAAGTTACAATGGGCTGGTATCCACTGGACTGTGCACTTGGGGAAGCATTTGGCCAGGATTTCAAGTGAGTTTATAAGATCTTCCAATACTTTAGCATGGTGGCTCTTCAGGGCTGTTATCACTGAGAGGGCATCTGTAAAGATCGTTATCTGTTTTTCTGTATGTGTTTTGTACTCAATAAGTTTTCGCTGCCAGTTTCAGGGCCTCTGCTTCAGCATTAAAGTTATTGCAGTATTTGCAATAAGTATACATACAACAACGCTATTACATTCACAAATCGCATCAAGTTAGCAAAATGCTGCATTTTGCTGCATACCCTAGAATTTCAAGCACACAGTATCTACCGCCAGTAATCTTTCTTTTTTCTTTTTCAGGCTATTATTCCCTTACTGTAGGTACTCCAAACTGCCCGTTTTTACCACTTACGGCACAAAATTCTCATTTTGTCTATCAGTTCAACCAAGGTGTGCAACTTTATTTCATATAGCATTTAAATAAAACTGGTATCAACAGAAAGCTTGTTTTCTTATTGTCTGTATGGGTGCAAAAATAGTTTGAAGTATTATGAACGAGTTTGCCTTTTTAAGTGTTTAAAATGTACGAGGGAAGGTCAAAAAGTAATGCCTCCTATTTTTTATGTATGTAAATACTGCATCGGTATGCAATTTGTAAATTTAGCAGGATTCCTCAAACACTCTTCTGCACTGTATAGCATTACCAACCTGTTTCAGTAACAGGTGGCACCACTGTAACAGTTTAAAAATGGCTGCCAAAGACGTTCGGTTAAAACAACGTTATGTCATAGAATTCCTCAATGCTGAAGGCGAGACCCCAATTCGCATCCACAAACGTTTGAAGAATGTTTATGGAGATTCAACAGTGGATGTTAGCACTGTCCGACGTTGGGTACATCGTTGTGACGAAGCTGAAGTAGGTCAATCCTCAATGGCTGACGCAAAGCGGATTGGCCGTCCGTCTACCGCAGTGACTCCACACAACATTCATCGAGTTGATGGCATCATTCGTGGTGACCGTCGGGTAACACTGGATGAACTTTCTTCCATGTTGTCCATTAGTAAAGGCAGTGTCCAGAACATCATTAAAGACCTGGGTTATTCAAAAGTTTGTGCACGGTGGGTACCCAGAATGTTGACAGACAGACATAAAGAAACAAGGAAAACCATAGCCATCAACCTCCTGCACCGTTACGAAACTGAAGGAGAAGGGTTTTTATCGAATATTGTGACAGGTGATGAGACTTGGGTTCATTTTTTTTTAACCAGAATCCAAGAGGCAGTCAATGGAATGGCATCACACAACATCGCCGACAAGAAAGAAGTTCAAAAGTTCACCATCTGTAGGGAAAGTTATGGCCTCCGTGTTTTGGGATAGAAGGGTGTGATTCTTCTCGACTTCTTGGAACAGGGAAACACGGTGAATGTAGACCGTTACATTGAAACTTTGAAGAAGCTTAGAGGTCGTCTTCTGCGACTTTACCCATTAAAAGATCAGAGAACTGCACTACTGTTGCACGATAATGCCACGCCACACACCGCTAAACGCACCATTGATGCGATTGCAGAATTTGGCTGGACATTATTACCACATCCCCCTTACAGTCCCGATCTTGCACCTTCTGACTTCCATCTGTTTGGACCACTGAAAGAAGATCTTCGTGGACATCACTTTGAGGACACCGAGACCCTTAAATGCGCCGTATGCCAGTGGTTTAGGAAAAAGGACACACATTTTTACCGTGCGGGGATACATGCCCTTGTGAGAAGATGGACAAAAACTGTAACAAATAACGGAGACTACATCGAGAAATAAATTTTTGAAGTTCAGACTTGGGGCTACATTTCAATGTGAATTTTATCTGTTTTCTTGTCTATTGAATGAAATTAAAAATTACGAGGCATTACTTTTTGACCGTCCCTCGTATGTGTAAATGGGTTTCGCGCGGTCCCAGCAAAGGATGTTTAGGGGGTTACCCGTTTCAAATTGCCAGCAGTTCGTGGCAAATAAAATCAGCCTGCTTTAAATAGTCTCATATTGTTCAGCAGTGAATGTCCTTTCTATCGGTGCCTAGGACATATTTATAGAACAACGATAAAATTGTAAAATTTGCGATTTTATGACAAAAAAAAGCAATATTTTCCGCGGAAAACGGTCGATTTTCATGTGTCCTTTATCAATATAAAGAACAACACCATTTTTCTACATGATTTCCAAAAATGAAAGTGATCCGAAGAGAAGCCAATTACTGCAGTCCATGCAAACACACGCACATTCCCGCTAGTTACTTAAGACATTCAAGTCATCCGGCCGCTGGTTTTGCACGTATCATTGGACCAACATGAGACGGAAAATCTTTCATGGCTGAGTCGAAAGCAACGCTAACTTTACACGAATGTATAGGTAAGAATATATTCTGTTTTTTTCGAAGTCATTTCATTATGTATTAATTTGTTTTGATGTTTAAAAACTACTTTGAGTGCTTCAACAACAGTTGTCAGATACGTCGTGAACTGGGTGAGATCAATGTTGGTGTTTTGAAGCTTCCCTATTTAATTAGGCGAGTTTTTAAGTGATGATATTAAATCACCTAGTTCCTAAGTTTTTTTGGGTGCAGCAATTTCAAAATTAGGTTTCAGTCTAGTTTACCGATCGAGATAAAATGGCAGACGTTATTTTTCATGCGAATGCCTAGGTCTATACATCACAAAGTGATTTTTGTGTGCACCGAAACACCAGAGAAAACAATGCAGTTTGGAAGCTCTTGGGAAACCATGAAATTTGGTACTTTATTTTTTTTAAATTGGACAACAAATAAAAAAGTTACGGCATTTTTAAAAGTGTGGGGACTTCTTAAATATAATCTAACAACCTTCTCTGACAAACAGCATACAGTCTGCAATATACTGATCACACAAAGAAAACAATAGGGCTACATCATGAATAATTATCAATATATCTGAGACCAAAAATTGGAAATCTGCAAAACACATTACCGAAAAATGTCGTTTTTTGCATGAAAGTCAATGTTCACAACATCATATCTTAGAAAGTATAAAAAGTACACGCTTTAAATATGTATACATTAATCTGCATACTACACAGATACATCCCAATTTTTTTATGAGGATTTAACACCTGTATGTTCTTTTATAATTTTTTTAAAAGTGTCCAGCGACCAATTTGTCACATGGGAAGAAATAAATGTGAAAATTAAAAAAAAATATTTTTTGGAGATAGTTTCCATATTTCATGAAAAATAATTTGTAGGCAATAATTAACAACATCTAAATGCTTTTTTTAGTTCTAAAGAAGCAAAATAGAGAAATGGAGTAGCAAGTAAAAGAAATGATTCGACTGAAATTTGTAGAAAATCAGCAAAAAAAGATTGATAAAGAGTTGGCACAGATTTTTTAAAATGCTGATATTCTTGAGGCCGTAAAAAGGCATGGAGGTCCTTGTCGTTCTGTTGAAGATTTAGACAATCTTGTAATGCAAATAGAGTCAGAAACAAAGTCTAAAAGCAAGTTGATCAATGTCTTGAAATAAGAAATTCGTTATCAAAAGCTCTTTGATAAGAAATTTAAGTTTGGAAATGTTTCGTTTAGGATTCAATCTCTTAAAATCTGTATTGCCACATGATGAGTTCAGTGGCTCTTGTCTTCTTTAGTCCCTTCCACTTCTAAATAAAAGTGAAAACTTCAATATGAATAAAAAATATGACATGGTAATGGTACTTTTGCTTGTTCTGAGTGTACACACTGAATGTACTAACTACTAGAAAGGATTGTATTTTTTTGTGTGTGAAATGGACTGTTTGCTATAGACCTAATCATAATACAGATTATTATGGCAGGGCTGAACATTTAAAGTATATGTTAATGTAATGTTATGTTAGAGCATAAAAATCTTGACAAATTGATGTAATGTTTATCTTTGTGCCCTTGTTGTTACATTTTTAAAAATTCAATGAAATTTCATTTTGTGCTGCCAATCTCTCTGTTTAGCAATCATTATGTTTAGTGGTATTTTGTGTTATTAGTATTTTGATGTTTTTAAAAGAGCTTCAATTTTCTGATAACTTGGTGTAATTTCTATCAGTATTCGTGCAATTGTTGATTTTTTATGATTTTTTTAAAATGACAATTTTTGTTAGTTTTTAACTCCGGTGGTCATTTTTGCAAAATTGGGCCTCGAGCCATTTTTAAGCTAATAAAAAATGAAATTCTAATTCTTTGACATTCATGAAAGAAAATTTAGTTTGTTGTCTGTTTACATGAGAGTGTGTTCACAAAGTTTTGTCAGTGTGTGTTTGTAAATTTTAAATTTATGACCACTCAAAGTTAGCATTTTGACAAGTTACGCAACATGCCCAATTTTTAAATTGCATAACTTTTGATCAAATTTACCTAGGGCACAAAATAAAATTTGGTATAAAAATGCTTAGAATAAATAGATCTACCCATCTACATATGTTATTAACTGAAATATTTATTTAAAAATTCAGTTTGGAGTACCTACTTACTGTCAGAAATGTTCTTAAAAGGTGGACTGGAAGATGGTGGCCAATCGAATGACCTGCGAGATCTAAATTAACTCCCGCAGATTATTTTTCCAACATTAGACAATCTTTGAAGAACGAGGACTAGAATGGAACCAGGCTTGGAGGAAGACAGCCGATAGGATAGTCTGGCGCTCTCTCTTCCAAACCTCTACACCTCACGGTAGAAGGGGAACGACTAAGTAAGTAAGATTATTGTTCATGTGGATATTTAAAGGATAAGGTATAGGGTTGGAAACCTAAAACCTCAAGAGGATCTAAAAACAGCAAGAACAGAAAAAGTGATCAAAATTTATACCAAAAAAAGTTTGGAAATTTTCAAAAATGGCTGACTTTATGTATAAACACTCATGGACACCATTTTAAATGATAAATAACTTTATAATTATCAGTACATATTTTTATAGTTCTGTCACTGTTATGGTGTGTTTCATTTACACATATCATTGCATATTAAAACCATGTTTTAAGTAAAAAGGGTACAAGACTTACGGCTCACCCTGTAATTCACCTGCTGCAGTCTCCAGTGACGAACTATAACAAAATCAAAAATTATATCTCCTTTTATTGAATACATAAACTCACATACAGATCACATTCATGAAAACTGACAGTCGCATCTGCAACCAAGAATATTGTAGGAGGTACCCAATTTCTAAAGTACCCCAACAGAACCCATATTCTCAGCCCCTCCATAATTTTTAAAGAGAACCCAGACTCCCATCCCCCTCAACAAATCTTGATGCTTTTAACAGACTTTGATAAGGCTGCAGTTTCTTTCTTCACTTTCTCTCTCTCCATGGCAAACACTTCTTTGTTGGCTTTCTTCTCTTGTCTCCTTTCCTATACAAACATGGATTTAAAAAAAAGAGAATGTAAAATCAGAGACAATGTTATGAACAATATAAAAACATCAACACAAAGATTATTTTTAAAATGCATAAAGAATATTTTAAAGAATAGCAAATTTTAACAAATTAACTGTACAATTGTCATTTTTATAAACATCAATAGTCACAACACTTTTGTGTTTTACATTCACTAGCCAGCATATACTCTTGCTTTTAGTGCAGGTACAGCTGAAAAGACAACTCCACGACTGTCCTGTCAGTACACGATGGTTCTCAATTCTACATATCTTCAACATCATCTTCTCCTGTTCTTTTTAAGCTCCTCATGGAGCAAGGAGCAACCACTTTCTGTGCTAGGTCATCTATATTGACTTACTGATATTTAAAAAACACATGAAACATGACATCTTTATGTGATAGGTCATCTATATAGACTTACTGATATTTAAAAAAACACATGAACCATGACATCTTTCTGTGCTAGGTCATCTATATAGACTTACTGATATTAAAAAAACACATGAAACATGACATCTTTATGTGATAGGTCATCTATATAGACTTACTGATATTTTAAAAAAACACATGAAACATGACATCTTTATGTGATAGGTTGTTTATATATAAAATGTAAATTCTCAGGGACTTGGAAAGTTGAGGCTAGCACTCTGAGGTAAGACACTGAAACACAGATGTAGCACTCTAATCTAGGTAAGATGTCTTTGCACAGGTGTAGGAAAATAAAGGCTAGCACTCTAACCAAGGTAAGATGTCTACGCACAGGTGTGGGGAAATAAAGGCTAGGACTTCAGCCCAAGTAAGCTGTCTATACACAGGTGTATGAAAATAAAGACTAGGACTTAGCCGAAGTAAGCTGTCTATACACAGGTGTGAGGAAATAAAGACAACCCAAGATCAACAGACTTACTTTTCTCTCATCTTTGATTGCTTTCTTTCTTGCCTTCTTTTCTTCCACAGTTTCATCTTTTGGCCTAAATGTACAAGCTTTGTCAACTCTGCGACTTTCATTCATCTCTGCTCGTAACTGTTCCAAGTTGATACCAGAAACACTGGAGTTCTCTCCCTCTGATCTCTTGTGTCTTCTGTTGTCCTGAACAAATTTCAAAATTTCTTAACCACATATCTCACTTGATTTACTCTTAGATCAGTAACTAGCGTGGACTGGTGAAACTGTTTTTGTAAATCAAGCATAAAAAGGTATGTTTATTTAGTTCAATTCTTCATGATTAAGTTTAATCTTCTTCTTCTTTGGTCCTTGGCTACTGATGGACAAAGCAATCAGTGACCATCACACTTAGTGGCATCTTGTAGGGCAGCAACTGTCTCCTTCATGTGGTGTCCCAGCTCTGGTTCATGCTATTAAGCTGAATTGACTTGAAAAATTCTTCTTACAAATCATATATATATATATATTAAAAAAATGAAACTCTAGTTAGTTCACTTACTAGACAAGTATGTCTATCTGCCTGTACAGAAATGTCTATTTAGTTCACTTCTAGACAGGTATGTCTGTTTACAAGTACAGATAAGTTAATTAAGTTAAGTCTTCATCTTCCAGATGATTATGTCTGTTTGCTTGTAGACAGATATGTCTATTTACTTCACTTCCAAACAGACTTACTATCAGTAATCACAGCTTTCACAATCAATACAAACAATGAATAAGGAATCTTGGCAGACGTACTAACGAAAACCAGCTTTGAATTCAAACAAGTACAAGTACAGTGGATCCCTGCCCACTGTAAGATATATGGAAATGAGAAGGCAGTTAAACTTGCCATAGAAGGAGGAATGAAAACCCAAAGAGAAGACAGGGCTAAAATGAAGAAATAACAGCAATAACCAGAAATAACTATAGATAAAAATGGAATAAGGAACAACCAGACTCTGATACTGCAGAACCATACTACACTTTACCAAGAAAAGATTAAGTGAAAATTTTCAGGCTAAGAACCAGCCATTACAGACTCAAATACCATCTGTACAACAAACTGAATATCGTACAGAAAGATATGTGCCCATGTGGGAAGGACAAGCCAACCATAGAACACATACCCCAAAACTGTCAGCTCTATGAGAGGAGCACGGTGACAGCATGGCCTTCTCCAACCCAGTTCAGACAGAGAGAAACTTTATGGTGATGAGAGGAGCATGGTGACAGCATGGCCTTCTCCAACCCAGTTCAGGGAGAAACTTTATGGTGATGAGAGGAGCATGGTGACAGCATGGCCTTCTCCAACCCAGTTCAGGGAGAAACTTTATGGTGATGAGAGGAGCATGGTGACAGCATGGCTGTCTCCAACCTAGTTCAGGGAGAAACTTTATGGTGATGAGAGAAGCATGGTGACAGCATGGCCTTCTCCAACCCAGTTCAGGGAGAAACTTTATGGTGATGAGAGAAGCATGGTGACAGCATGGCCTTCTCCAACCCAGTTCAGGGAGAAACTTTATGGTGATGAGAGAAGCATGGTGACAGCATGGCCTTCTCCAACCCAGTTCAGGGAGAAACTTTATGGTGATGAGAGGAGCATGTTGACAGCATGGCCTTCTCCAACCCAGTTCAGGGAGAAACTTTATGGTGATGAGAGGAGCATGGTGACAGCATGGCTGTCTCCAACCTAGTTCAGGCAGAAACTTTATGGTGATGAGAGAAGCATGGTGACAGCATGGCCTTCTCCAACCCAGTTCTGGGAGAAACTTTATGGTGATGAGAGAAGCATGGTGACAGCATGGCCTTCTCCAACCCAGTTCAGGGAGAAACTTTATGGTGATGAGAGAAGCATGGTGACAGCATGGCCTTCTCCAACCCAGTTCAGGGAGAAACTTTATGGTGATGTGAGGAGCATGGTGACAGCATGGCCTTCTCCAACCCAGTTCAGGGAGAAACTTTATGGTGATGAGAGGAGCATGGTGACAGCATGGCCTTCTCCAACCCAGTTCAGGGAGAAACTTTATGGTGATGAGAGGAGCATGGCGACAGCTTGGCCTTCTCCAACCCAGTTCAGGGAGAAACTTTATGGTGATGAGAGAAGCATGGTGACAGCATGGCCTTCTCCAACCCAGTTCAGGGAGAAACTTTATGGTGATGACAGGAGCATGGTGACAGCAAAGCCTTCTCCAACCCAGTTCATGGAGAAACTTTATGGTGATGAGAGGAGCATGGTGACAGCATGGCCTTCTTCAACCCAGTTCAGGGAGAAACTTTATGGTGATGACAGGAGCATGGTGACAGCATGGCCTTCTCCAACCCAGTTCAGGGAGAAACTTTATGGTGATGACAGGAGCATGGTGACAGCATGGCCTTCTCCAACCCAGTTCAGGGAGAAACTTTATGGTGATGACAGGAGCATGGTGACAGCATGGCCTTCTCCAACCCAGTTCAGGGAGAAACTTTATGGTGATGACAGGAGCATGGTGGCAGCATGGCCTTCTCCAACCCAGTTCAGGGAGAAACTTTATGGTGATGAGAGGAGCATGGTGACAGCATGGCCTTCTCCAACCCAGTTCAGGGAGAAACTTTATGGTGATGAGAGGGGCATGGTGACAGCATGGCCTTCTCCAACCCAGTTCAGGGAGAAACTTTATGGTGATGAGAGGGGCATGGTGACAGCATGGCCTTCTCCAATCCAGTTCAGGGAGAAACTTTATGGTGATGACAGGAGCATGGTGACAGCATGGCCTTCTCCAACCTAGTTCAGGGAGAAACTTTATGGTGATGAGAGGAGCATGGTGACAGCATGGCCTTCTCCAACCCAGTTCAGGGAGAAACTTTATGGTGATGACAGGAGCATGGTGACAGCATGGCCTTCTCCAACCTAGTTCAGGGAGAAACTTTATGGTGATGAGAGGAGCATGGTGACAGCATGGCCTTCTCCAACCCAGTTCATGGAGAAACTTTATGGTGATGACAGGAGCATGGTGACAGCATGGCCTTCTCCAACCCAGTTCAGGGAGAAACTTTATGGTGATGACAGGAGCATGGTGACAGCATGGCCTTCTCCAACCTAGTTCAGGGAGAAACTTTATGGTGATGAGAGGAGCATGGTGACAGCATGGCCTTCTCCAACCCAGTTCAGGGAGAAACTTTATGGTGATGACAGGAGCATGGTGACAGCATGGCCTTCTCCAACCCAGTTCAGGGAGAAACTTTATGGTGATGAGAGGAGCATGGTGACAGCATGGCCTTCTCCAACCCAGTTCAGGGAGAAACTTTATGGTGATGACAGGAGCATGGTGACAGCATGGCCTTCTCCAACCCAGTTCAGGGAGAAACTTTATGGTGATGAGAGGAGCATGGTGACAGCATGGCCTTCTCCAACCTAGTTCAGGGAGAAACTTTATGGTGATGAGAGGAGCATGGTGACAGCATGGCCTTCTCCAACCCAGTTCAGGGAGAAACTTTATGGTGATGAGAGAAGCATGGTGACAGCATGGCCTTCTCCAACCCAGTTCAGGGAGAAACTTTATGGTGATGAGAGAAGCATGGTGACAGCATGGCCTTCTCCAACCCAGTTCAGGGAGAAACTTTATGGTGATGACAGGAGCATGGTGGCAGCATGGCCTTCTCCAACCCAGTTCAGGGAGAAACTTTATGGTGATGAGAGGAGCATGGTGACAGCATGGCCTTCTCCAACCCAGTTCAGGGAGAAACTTTATGGTGATGAGAGGGGCATGGTGACAGCATGGCCTTCTCCAACCCAGTTCAGGGAGAAACTTTATGGTGATGAGAGGGGCATGGTGACAGCATGGCCTTCTCCAATCCAGTTCAGGGAGAAACTTTATGGTGATGACAGGAGCATGGTGACAGCATGGCCTTCTCCAACCTAGTTCAGGGAGAAACTTTATGGTGATGAGAGGAGCATGGTGACAGCATGGCCTTCTCCAACCCAGTTCAGGGAGAAACTTTATGGTGATGACAGGAGCATGGTGACAGCATGGCCTTCTCCAACCTAGTTCAGGGAGAAACTTTATGGTGATGAGAGGAGCATGGTGACAGCATGGCCTTCTCCAACCCAGTTCATGGAGAAACTTTATGGTGATGACAGGAGCATGGTGACAGCATGGCCTTCTCCAACCCAGTTCAGGGGGAGAAACTTTATGGTGATGACAGGAGCATGGTGACAGCATGGCCTTCTCCAACCTAGTTCAGGGAGAAACTTTATGGTGATGAGAGGAGCATGGTGACAGCATGGCCTTCTCCAACCCAGTTCAGGGAGAAACTTTATGGTGATGACAGGAGCATGGTGACAGCATGGCCTTCTCCAACCCAGTTCAGGGAGAAACTTTATGGTGATGAGAGGAGCATGGTGACAGCATGGCCTTCTCCAACCCAGTTCAGGGAGAAACTTTATGGTGATGACAGGAGCATGGTGACAGCATGGCCTTCTCCAACCCAGTTCAGGGAGAAACTTTATGGTGATGAGAGGAGCATGGTGACAGCATGGCCTTCTCCAACCTAGTTCAGGGAGAAACTTTATGGTGATGAGAGGAGCATGGTGACAGCATGGCCTTCTCCAACCCAGTTCAGGGAGAAACTTTATGGTGATGAGAGAAGCATGGTGACAGCATGGCCTTCTCCAACCCAGTTCAGGGAGAAACTTTATGGTGATGAGAGAAGCATGGTGACAGCATGGCCTTCTCCAACCCAGTTCAGGGAGAAACTTTATGGTGATGAGAGAAGCATGGTGACAGCATGGCCTTCTCCAACCCAGTTCAGGGAGAAACTTTATGGTGATGAGAGAAGCATGGTGACAGCATGGCCGTCTCCAACCCAGTTTCAGGGAGAAACTTTATGGTGATGACAGGAGCATGGTGACAGCATGGCCTTCTCCAACCCAGTTCAGGGAGAAACTTTATGGTGATGAGAGAAGCATGGTGACAGCATGGCCTTCTCCAACCCAGTTCAGGGAGAAACTTTATGGTGATGACAGGAGCATGGTGACAGCATGGCCTTCTCCAACCCAGTTCAGGGAGAAACTTTATGGTGATGAGAGAAGCATGGTGACAGCATGGCCTTCTCCAACCCAGTTCAGGGAGAAACTTTATGGTGATGAGAGGAGCATGGTGACAGCATGGCCTTCTCCAACCCAGTTCAGGGAGAAACTTTATGGTGATGAGAGGAGCATGGTGACAGCATGGCCGTCTCCAACCCAGTTCAGGGAGAAACTTTATGGTGATGAGAGAAGCATGGCCTTCTCCAACCCAGTTCAGGGAGAAACTTTATGGTGATGACAGGAGCATGGTGACAGCATGGCCTTCTCCAACCTAGTTCATGGAGAAACTTTATGGTGATGACAGGAGCATGAGATGGACTGCCAGCTTTTTAAGAGCGACAGATGTGGTTATTTGAGAAAGAATGAAGACATCAAAACAAATGTCTACTAGACAAATATGTCTATTTATTTCACTTCTAGACATATATGTCTATTTATTTCACTTCTAGACAAGCATGTTTGTTTATTTCACTTCTAGACAGAAGAACAGGCAGATTTGTCTATTTAATTAGACGTCTTCATTCCCAACTCTCACTCTCTCTGCCTATTACACCATTCTGTCAGTTATCAGTATCTCACCTCAGATTTTGGAGGTATTAAGTCTGTTGGAAGATTTCTTGTGTTTGAATTCAAACCTTAAAAAATCAGAAAAATTAAAATAAATTGAATTTTTTTTTTTTCACCACACCAGATGTACTGTGATAGTATATACAATATTTTTACAAATACTCTAAATTATAATCAAAACCAAACCTGGACTCTAACAAGAAAACAAGAAAGAAAAATCAACATGGACATTAATTTTTTTTTAAAAATCATTATGGACATTTATAAAATTAAAAAAAATCATAATTGACATTTATAAAATAAAAAAAATCATTATGGACATTTATAAAATTAAAAAAAAAAATCAACATGGACTTTTAACTTTAAATTTTTTTTTTAAATCATGGACATTAACACAACAACAGGAAAGTATCTGGCTCTCCTCCACAGATCTGGTGTTATCTGACTCCTCCACAGATCTGGTGTTATCTGGCTCTCCTCCACAGATCTGGTGTTATCTGACTCTCCTCCACAGATCTGGTGTTATCTGACTCTCCTCCACAGATCTGGTGTTATCTAGCTCTCCTCCACAGATCTTGTGTTATCTGACTCTCCTCCACAGATCTGGTGTTATCTGGCTCTCCTCCACAGATCTGGTGTTATCTGACTCTCCTCCACAGATCTGGTGTTATCTGGCTCTCCTCCACAGATCTGGTGTTATCTGACTCTCCTCCATAGATCTGGTGTTATCTGACTCTCCTCCACAGATCTGGTGTCATCTGACTCTCCTCCACAGATCTGGTGTCATCTGGCTCTCCTCCACAGATCTGGTGTTATCTGGCTCTCCTCCACAGATCTGGTGTTATCTGGCTCTCCTCCACAGATCTGGTGTTATCTGGCTGTCCTCCACAGATCTGTTAACCAGATAACTTCTTCATACCATTCTTCACAAAAGGTTATGACAATTTCATTTTTTCCCCTCCCTCAGGATTTCTTGGTATGCAGCAAGGCAGTCCATCATCTGCCTTGCCACCAAAGAACTGCGATTCATGACTGGATCATCTTCTTCACAAATGGCAATAGATGCTGAAATTTTTAGAAAGAAAATACCTTGTACATACAATTTTGCCTCGTTTTGGCGGGACACGTCCCATTCAAGCTAGACGCAGGGCCCGTCAGTTATATTAGGGCACATATCCAAATATAAAAGACCTTGTCGTCTAGCTAATGTGAAGTGGTCAAAAGCATGTGCCAGTCATTTTACCATCAGGATTTCATATTATTTAAAAAAACTTACTTAAAATACTCATGCAGTCAAATTTTGGCTTCGGTACTGGAACTTCCTTCCATTCATATTCTTCTTCATCTTCGTACAGGTACCTGGACACATCAATTTTTGGTTTCTCTGACTGATCATCTAGAAATTCTGACCACGACCTGAAAATGGCAAATGAAACAATGAGCAGGCTGCATCATATAGAAATAATAAAATCCCAGCTTTTTCTGTCAGTGTGTAACGCTAAGGGATGCAACTTTGGTTGAAAGTGTATTGTTTCCCTTATATGTACTCTCCCGAACATAGTAACACTTACCAAAGAAGAATGCGCAAATGACGGGGGGCACAAAAATATATTTTATAGAATGTGTGATCCTGTATACATACAGTGGGATCCTCGCTGCTGCTACGTAGTTTGTGTACTGTGGTGATGCACAGTGGTTTTTTAAAAATACTTTTGAATAAGTAAAATTGCCATTAGGTATTGGTGCTTCTGAATTTAGTTCCCGTCTTATGATGGGCTTTTACACTAGTATAGAAATAATGTTTTCTCTTAAACAGTTGAATACATGTAACACTAAAATACATGTAACACTAAAATACATGTAACACTAAAATACATGTAACACTAAAATACATGTAACACTAAAATACATGTAACACTAAAATGCATGTAACACTAAAATACATGTAACACTAAAATACATGTAACACTAAAATGCATGTAACACTAAAATGCATGTAACACTAAAATGCATGTAACACTAAAATACATGTAACACTAAAATACATGTAACACTAAAATACATGTAACACTAAAATACATGTAACACTAAAATACATGTAACACTAAAATACATGTAACACTAAAATGCATGTAACACTAAAATACATGTAACACTAAAATACATGTAACACTAAAATACATGTAACACTAAAATACATGTAACACTAAAATACATGTAACACTAAAATGCATGTAACACTAAAATACATGTAACACTAAAATACATGTAACACTAAAATACATGTAACACTAAAATGCATGTAACACTAAAATGCATGTAACACTAAAATGCATGTAACACTAAAATGCATGTAACACTAAAATACATGTAACACTAAAATACATGTAACACTAAAATACATGTTAACACTAAAATTGCATGTAACACATGTAACACTAAAATACATGTAACAAAAAAATACATGTAACACTAAAATGCATGTAACACTAAAATGCATGTAACACTAAAATGCATGTAACACTAAAATGCATGTAACACTAAAATACATGTAACACTAAAATACATGTAACACTAAAATACATGTAACACTAAAATACATGTAACACTAAAATACATGTAACACTAAAATACATGTAACACTAAAATACATGTAACACTAAAATACATGTAACACTAAAATACATTTTTATGCACAAGGGATATTCACATTTTACTTGTGCTTTTCATTTCTGTAAATGTACAATGAATAAGCATTGTTACAGCCAGTTTTCAAAGTACAGTAGAACTCCATTTATCCGAACCCCAATTATCCGAACATCCAATTATCCGAACACTTTTTCCAGAAAAAAAAAAAAAATCAGATGCCACAGTCACGTTAGACTAAAATTCTGAATCTTTTGATGCGGCAAACTTCAAATGTGTGCGAACAATTTGTAGAGAATGGGATGGCTAATGGTCGGTCGCTTACGTACAGGAAGTCAGTTAGATCATAAAGTCAGTTAATATCTGGTTTACCAATCCAAAGTACGTGTGCGTTCTAGGTAGAACACTGGCTAAACAGACAGTTCAACTTAAAATAATTGTGTCTGCTACTACAGCAGAATAATTTTGGTGTACAAGTATTTCTCTGTGCGATATGGCACCTCCCAGTAGGCCTAAAGCATATAAAAAGGAACCGCAATGTTTTGTCAATTGAAACGAAAACAGAAATTATCAAGAGACTAGGACAAGGTGAAACTGTGTCTTCACTTGCGAGGATTTTCAATGTTGGGAAAGCTACCGTCTCTGACATCAAAAGTAACAAGGATAAAATTATGAGTTTTGCATCGAAATTGGATAGTGAAAATGGGTCGAAGAAACGTAAAACCATGAGAAATGCGAAAGATGTGAACTTGGAAGAGGCTTTGTATATATGGTTTGTGCAAAGAAGAAGCAAAGGGGAACCTATCTCTGGTTCTCTGTTGTGTGAAAAGGCACTTCAGTTCAACAATCAACTTGACGGTCCTCCTGACTTTAAGGCTAGCCAGGGATGGTTAAGAAACTTTAAATCTCGTCATGGCATACGAGAATTGGAGATTCAAGGGGAATCTTTATCTAGCGATGCAACTGCCGCTAAAAATTTTAAAGAAACTTTCTTGGCTTTTTTGGAAGAAGAAAGTTATTCACTCGATGATGTGTATAATGCCGATGAGACTGGCTTATACTGGAAATCATTGCCTCAAAAATCACTTGCATCTCAGCGCGAAGCAGCTGCCCCTGGGTTTAAAAAGTGCAAAGAGAGAGTAACAATTTGGTAGCCGCGAATGCCAGTGGAAGTCATCGTTTACCGGTGCTAATGATCGGCAAAGCCAAAAAACCACGTTGTTTAAAGAATGTGACATGTCTCCCATTGTGTTACAAAGCACAGAAGAGTGCTTGGATGAATAGTGAAATATTTCTTGATTGGTATACAAATCAGTTCATCCCAAATGTGAAGAGGTTGAGAGAACAAGAAAAGAAAACTGGAAAAGTAATTCTTCTACTGGACAATGCACCATCTCATCCAGAGACGGATACATTGAATGCAGTTGATGCAAATTTTAAAGTAATTTTTCTGCCTCCCAATGTAACAGCACTGATTCAACCAATGGATCAGGGTGTTATAGCAAAGCTTAAAAAGATGTACAAGAAGGAAGTCCTGCGTCGTTTATTGTTGGCTGAAGATGAAGAAAGTGTGGTGGCGTTTTCCAAAAAGCTTAATCTCAAAGACTGCTGCTATATGTTAGCTGATGCTTGGACCACACTGTCACAAGATAATCTCAACAAGGCTTGGAGTAGATTGCTTGGGAAAAAAAGGAGGAAATGAAACTACTGCAGTGGACACAAATGATGATTGTATAAATGAAGTTGTGGAACTGTTTCAAGCAATGCCCGGATTTTCGGACTGTGACAAAGATGATGCACACATATGGCTAGAAGATGATAATGATTCTGGTTTTCAGTTTTTTGAATGACGAAGAAATTTTGTCTTTTGTGCAAGAAGAAAACCAAATACATGTAGTGACCGATGATGAAGACTCCTCAGAAGTACACGATGTACTTGTAGATTATGAAGAAAAACCAAAACGTCGACCAAGTCCTGAAGAGGCCTTTATAGCACTAGAAACAGCGATGGCTTGGTACGAGCAAGAAGATGACAGCTGTCCTACACAGCTTCTGCTGTTGAAGAGAATGCGGGACTTAGCAGCCAAAAGGAGACTATCCAGTTTGGTGCAAAAGAGGATTCCTCATTATTTTAAATAGTGGGCTACATCTGTGCAAGTACATGTATACGTAAGTTGCGCCTGGTTTTGAATCGTTTGTAATGTTATTTTGAAAACATTTCTCTTTCTTAACAAAAATAATTAATACAAGTAGTACATGCACTGCAGTGTAATAAAAGATTTTGGTGATACAGTGATCTAATACAGTGTGGGTATTATTATTACAGTACAAGTAAATATGTTTTATAGTGTATTTTCCTTGTGATGGTTAATTATTTTTAGAAATATGTGTACATGTACTCGATACATTATGTAATCCAATTATCCGAACATTTGATTATCCGAACGATGCTCGGTCCCATGGGGTTCGGATAAATGGAGTTCTACTGTACTGTGGCCACTTCAGAACACATTTGTTCCAATGCTTTGTAAGTTTTCAACCAAAAAGCTACAAACTTTCATAAATCGATACTTGCGTAGAATAGGTTTAAAATGGTGTGACAAGGTCACCAATATGGAACTGATGACAAAAACTAGACAAGTGCAAATGGAACAAGAAATGAGAAGATGCTCATGATGGATAGGATATTCATTGAGGAAACCTGTGGATAACATTACAAAGCAGTCGTTGTTCTGGAACCTCCTGGGAAAGAGGCAACGGTAAACCACGTGGAGAGGAGAACTGGAGACAGAAGTGACAATAATGAGGAAGATTCGGAAGGAACTTGGGCTGATGACACACAACAGGACTATTTGGCATGTTTGTTGAAGGTCTATGCTAACTTGGGGAGCTAAAGGGTATTGATTGATGATCCGTAAGTTTTCATATTACAGTTCCAAAGAAATCTCTAAGTAGTATGTTAATATGTAACTTACTTACTTAGTTGTTCCTCTTCTACTGTGAGGTGTAGAGGTTTGGAAAAAACAGCGCCATACTATTCTATTGGCTGTCTTCCTCCTGGCCAGATTCCATTCTAGTCCTCGATCCTTCAAAAATTGTCTAATGTTGTCCTTCCAGCGGACTCTGGGTCGTCCTGGAGGTCTGGCTCTTAGTTTCCCATGCTTATCGCGTTAGCCGATCTTCTCCATTCTGCAAACATGGCCAAACCATCTTAGTTGGGACTGTTCAACTTGGGTCTGCAGGGGTTGGGTTGTTAGGCCTTGATGTATCGTCTGGTTGCGGACCATGTCTCTTCTTGTTACTTCAATCACCTTCCTCAGATACCTCATTTCTGAGGTTTGGATCTGGCTTTTGTGGGTTGTAGTCACTGCCCATGACTCACATCCATACGTCAAGACTGGATCACATGTGCAGCGGTATACTTCGTCTTCTTGCCAACTTCTCTTTTGCTGAGGAATCCTCAAATTATGGCTTGAAAAAGTCTCCCAGCTACTGCTTTTCGGGTAGCCAACTCTTCTTTGATGCCCCACTTCCAGTCTATGACAGCTCCGAGGTATTTAAAGTGGTTTACCTGCTCCAGGACCTGTTCTCCCAGCTTAATCTGATGACTTCTTTCCTCTCATGATATCACAATGGTTTTTCTCCAGCTCTTCCTTCCAGACTTGCAGGTTGGATTGAAGATGTTGCCCTTGAATACTTTCTTGTCCTCTCCCTACAAGCCTTGGTGACATCGACCATGAGGAGTATGAAAAGATAAGGTTACAGGATATCACCTTGTCTTACACCAGTGCTGGTCCTGAACTCTTCTGACTTATGGTTTGCCATCCTCACATAATTTCTGCAAGACTTGTAGAAGCTCTGTGTAGCATGAATCAGAGGTGCTGGAATGTTCTTCCTTGTCAAACAGTCCCAAAGTTTGCTCCAGGGGACCCTGTCAAATGCCTTTTCCAGATCTATGAAACAAAGATGGATCTCACTCTTATACTCAAGGGCCTTTTCACTCAGCTGTCTGAGTGTGAAGATTAGGTCTTGAGTACTTCTGATTGCTCGGAAGCCACACTGGACCTCATCCATTTGTGGCTAAGCTAGGCATCTGAGTTTCTGCTCCAGGATTCTAGAGTAGATATTACCAGGGACAGTGAGAAGGGATTTGCCTCTATGGTTTCCACATTGTCAGTTGGCACCCTTTTTGAAAATCGTTGTTATAATGGCAATCTCCCTGCCTGTAGGACCCTTAAGAGTAATAGGTCACATGCTGCTCCCATGCACTTAACCATTTCTGGCGTTATACCATCATGCCCTGCTGCTTTGCCTATCATAATTTTCTCCAGTGCTGCCTTCAGTTCTTCCATCTTTATGACATCTTCACCACCATTGGTTTGCTCTTCTGCGCTAGTGGTTATCATTTCTGATGCTTGACCTTGCTCACTATCAAGGAGTTCTGAGAAATGTTCTTTCCATTACTTCCTTCGGGGCAGTAAGCAATTTGCCTTGCTTGTCCTTTATAAATTTAAGAGGGCGCGGTTTTTCCTTCATCGTGTTCTTTAGGGTCTTGTAGAACAATTTCTGGTTTTCTTGAGCATTTTTTCTAGCTTTTCTCCAAATTCTTCCCAGGACTTCTGTTTTGCTGCTAGCACCTTGTTCTTAGCTTCAGTTCTTAGTATCACTTATTCTCTATATTTCTGTTTTTTCCTGTTGTGTTTTTAGCTCCTAAGTATTGTTTCCATGCCTTTTTCTTATCTCTTATCTTCTCTTTAACTTCTTCTGTCCACCAAGGTGTCCTCTTTCTCTTCTTTCCAAGTCGGACTTCACCACATGCTTCTGCTGCAGATGTCTTTATGATGTCCTTGAATTTAAGCCAGAGGGTTTCCAGATAATCAGGTTGTTCTTCTGTGTTTCTCATTGCTGTAGCAATAAGCCCCTGATATCTGGTCTTAACTTCTGGCTCTCTCTGCTCATAGGTCTTTACGCTCATTTCTCCTGTTCGTTTACTTATCTTCTTGAGTGATGTTAGGCAATTCCTAGTCGAGCAACTCTTTCAGTATTTCTTTTAATTGTTAGCAGGTAGTGATCACTTCCAATCTCTGGCCCCCTCCAGACTCTAGCATCCCGGACATACTTGAATGAGCTCTTCCTAACGATGGAAGTTGATCACTGATTTCTCATTCTTTGTTGGTTCACATCTAATGTATGCATGTATACGCTTATGGGGGAACTTTGTGTTTGTAATGATTAGATTTTGCTCAGTGCAAAATTTAAGGAGTCGCTTTCTATTGTCATTAAGAGTTTCTTCTCAATACCTTCCAATAACTCCACCCCATCTAGCATGGTCATTTCCAACTCTGGCATTGAAGTCTCCGAGCAGGATAACTTCATCCAGGCAGTCATCCACTGTCTTTTGAAGCAGCTCGAAGAATTCCTCTTTGACTTCTGCTCGCTCATCTTCATTTGGCCCATACACAATGACAAGGTTGACTATGGTTTCTCCTTCTTTTGGTTTTAGGACCATAATGCATTCAGAGACAAAGTTCCATCCCTTGATACTCTCTTTTTGGTTTTTTGCCACAATACAACCCACGCCCCCTTTAGCTCTTTCTGATGTGTGGACACTGTAGGGCAGTGTGTCGCCATCGAGATCCAAAACTCATTGGCCCCTTTCCTTCATTTCTGTTAAAGCCAGGATTTCTAGTTGTGCTTTCCTCATCTCTTCCAACAGCTCCTCTTCCTTCCCATTTATACTCCTTACAGTCCATGTTTCATAAGTTGTAGTCCGTTTCAGTTCGTTGCCTTTAGAATCAGTGCAGTTTTCTCTGTTGCATTTCGTGTAATCATGTTTTAAGGCAAATAGGTGATTGGCCTGTTGTGCCTTTGCATGATGGAGGGGCTGCACTCCTCCAATCATATTGTATAGATTTATATAATTATCCTCACATATTACCCCTCAGGAATCGCTTCCTATTTAACAAAGCGAAATTTATTCTTTGGCCGCTTTTAAAATATAATGAAATTACCTCAGCGCTCAAACAAATTACAGGTACCCAAGCCCAGGCAAGACCTATTTAAGAATAGTTTGGCTTACTCGGCTGCTCATCTTTGGAACAATCTTCCAAATGACCTGGAAAACACGCACAGTCCCTACTCATATAATCGTATACTGTTCAAATACTTTATGAGTGCTGATTATATGCCACCCTAACTGATTATGTTTTACTTTTATCTAATATACTGTATGGAGGCTCTGATGATCTAGTTTTCATTACAATATACTTATTCTTAATTTAGTGATCAGGTACTGTTAATGTATGCTGTTATACTACACTGTAATGTTGCAATGCCCTTAAATTAATACGCTGGAAAATGCTTGAGTAACAGTAATAAAAGATGAGCAAGAGGAAGGAAGAATGCAAGAGGGGACTGTGTGCCCGACTTTCAACCCTTGGAAAATTAATTTCTTTTGTAAATGTCTAACTATCTACCTAGTCTGATTCTGCTCTTGAGTTAGGGAAGGCAAAGACAGCGAAGAAAGGAACTGGTTACCCCACCTCATGATGATGATGGACCTAGTATTGTGAAGGCTTACAAATTAACTCATTGCAGCAGCATCTGCTATGGGACTCAAAGCTGCTCACTTGCAGTCAAATCTTTTGCATACACTGGAAAACACACCGAGTCCCTAGTCATTCAGTAGCAGACTGTTTGAATATTTCACGAGCTCTTATAACACACCATCCTAATCTGATTATTCCTCAAATCACTGTCTAAATTACTGTATAAGGAATTTGATTTTTGTCAGTCTTACCGTTTGTTTGTTTTTTAAAATTATTTTAAAAACATACTTTTATTATGATGATTATTGCAAATGTTTGATGTTATATTACTTTTATAATGATAAATGCCTAAATAATGCTTAAAGTAAATGTGAGGATGAAAGGACACAGTATACATGATGAGAGAGAGAGGAAGGGCAGAATGTCAGACGGGCCTGCGTGCCATATTCTTTACCCTCTGAAAATAAAGTTTGTTCGTTCAGCTGGGCTTGGGACTAGCCTAGGCGGAGTAATTTGTAACAGATAGTATTATAATTGTTAAATTACACATGCCATAATAGTCTGGAGCTGTTCACTCATCACCTTTCAGCTCCCCACGGAGCATAGGCCGTAACAAATTCATACCAAGTCCTCTTGTCCTTCACCAAGGTATTCTCATATCTTCTTGATCATTTCTGTCTCCTGATCTCGTCTCCATGTGTTTACCTCTCATGCCCTGGGGACTGTAGAACTTGGACTACCCTGTAATCTCTCAAACTGTATCACATCTAAATTCTAATCGTTCAACAAAGATATCTGAGAACTAAATCCTCCATAGCACGTTTTCAGGATACATTTTGTGTGTGTGTGTCTAATGAAGCTTATCTAGTTACATTTTTGAGCCGAGTTTCTATTTGCCATGGAATCTTCAAAGTCTATTAAGGAACCTTCACATTTTTGTCCAATATTAAAGAAGACTAGATATTAATCCTACTAAACTTCTTCTTCTTCCGCCCTCAGACTTCTACATTAATGACTCTAATAAAGGCAGTAGTCCGCTCGAGGTTCTTGACATCTCCAAACAGTTTTTTCATTGAGAGAAGTGGGTTGTTGCCCTATGCAACTCAGTTCACTGCTGTAAGTTGGGCAGGACTGGAGCAGATGTATGGCTGTCATGGGGCTGGTACCACAGGAGCAGATATCTGATGGACCAATACTGTACTTGTGGTATAGATAGTACCTCAGCCTATTGTGACCAGTGCGTAAGCGGAAAATGATGACCTGGTCTCGCCTAGATAGCTGGTGATAGGCATCATCTTTTATGTGACCTGGGTGTTCTCTGTCCCATTTGGACTTGAATATGGCTTTTATAGTTCTTTCAGCCATTTCATAAGTTGTCTCTGTATCATTTTGTTGAAGGGCTCCCCCTTCTTTAGCAAGTTTATCTGCCTTTTCGTTGCCTGGAATCTAAGTAGCAGAATTAACATCTACTGTCCAGAAAAATGTTTAAGTTTTGGGTCTTCTGTACTTCTTTTACCTTGGGGATACTGACACAAAAGCTTCCTTATGTTGTTATTAGCTGGCAGAAGGTGACTTAACAATCCAGACAGCTTTCAACTTCCTCTGCATTGCTGAAAAGTTTTCTTCTATTCTGAATAGCTGAGTTGAAATGCTAGATTTAGAGAACTGTGTTCACGGTGC
Organism: Oreohelix idahoensis; assembly: GCA_024509875.1. NCBI lineage: Eukaryota > Metazoa > Mollusca > Gastropoda > Stylommatophora > Oreohelicidae > Oreohelix > Oreohelix idahoensis. Next base: position 101,860 of record JAMPIV010008759.1, read on the forward strand.
TCTTCAGGCTTCTGTGATTTAAGTTTCTACATGCTAGGGTACATAGCCCATTGCCCAACCTTCCTAAGTTGCTTTTAAAATATGCCTGATGGTCACCGCAATACTCATCTGCACTATATATTCAGACCCTGGATTGAGACAATATCTCTGGGGAAACAAATCAGACTAGGCATCACACAACCTACATTTCATTATGACAGTCTATTTCACCTTGGTCATAATATTCCCCCACTAGTTTTGGATACATTTCTACCTATATCAGTCTGTCATTTCAATTGGCCACATTATTCTATTCATTTTGGCTCTTTGCCACATCTGTCCATCTGTACTGTGTATTGTTCATTTTCTCAAAGTGCATCTCTTCTATGTGCTCATCTATCCCCTTCTTTTCCTGGAAGTTGCAGTTCAGTGCCTGTAGAGCAACACTGGTTTCCTGAGTTTAAGTCCATTCCACCACTACTTTCATTTGTCTACTGCTCTAAGGCAGCAATAGGCAATACAGAAGCTGTAGAAATCTACTTTAGAAATACTGAGCTGTCCAAAATTTCCCTAGCTTGAAAATTTCTTCTCTTTTCTTTTATTTTCCTTTTTCGCCCCCCACAAAGCATGGAGCCATCATTGTAAATGATCCCATTGCAAGAAACATGTAATCAAATGTGCTCTTGCCATGGTGGGCTGGGTAGCCATTTTTTTTTACCCAATGAAGCTGCCAGCTCCATCACAACCTCATTTTAGTCACACGTTATGACACACCTCTGGGAGCAGTAGTACCATTCATTCTTTGTCTCCTCAGAGACCTCTAAGAACTACATGGGACTCTTTGTCTCACTGTCATCTACTTTTTTTATTCATAATCAACAACTACATTAAACGGCCAATAAAGGAACGCACACTGGCTTATCTGTATCATTTTTCAAAATGTGCTTTAAGTTCTCATAATCTTGTGCTGTTGGCATCTCTCCCTCGTCATCTGACAACTGATTGGAACATCTAAAGCCCAAGCCTTCCTCAAAGTTTTTCAAAATCTGAAATGTTGTACAACAATAATCACAATGTGGCATGTGAAAAGATCCTCATGAATTTCAAAATGATAGTTTTCTGCATAAGTAAGTAATGTATTCAAGACTCAAAATATAAGTTTTCTGCAAAAGTAAGCATAAGGAGAGGAAAAGAAAGTACTCAGTGGGTACTGGAAGATGAGACAGGTCTGTATTTCAGAGCTGGCATTTGCCGACCATGTTGCCCTGATTGATAAATCAGAGGCACATATTCAATTCAACCTGCTGGATGGTAGAGCTGGAGAAGAGAGGAATGCTCATCAGCAGCTCCAAAACAAAAATCATGGTGATTTCAGGAGCAGAAAAAAGGCATCAGATTAAACTGGGAGAACAGATCCTGGAGTAGGCCAACCACTTTAGACACCTTGCAGTTGTCACAGACTGGAAGGGAGGCATCAAAGAAGAGTTGGCTACCTGAAAAGTGGCAGGTGGGAGATTTTTTTCAGGCCATAAATCGAGGATTCCTCAGCAAAAGAGATTTTGGCAAGAAGACGAAGATGGCTGTATACCGCTCCACCTATGTTCCAGTCTTGACATATGGATGTGTGTCATGGGCAATTACTGCAACCCACAAAAGCCAGCTCCAAACCTCAGAAATGAGGTACCTGAGGAAGGTGGTTGAAGTAACAAGAGACACGGTCCGCAACCAGATGATATGGCAGGGCCTCAAAACCCAGCCTCTGCAGACCAAAGTGGAACAGTCCCAATTACAATGCTTTGGCCATGTATACAGAATGGAAGATGGCTACCACGACAAATATGAGAAACTAAGAGCAAGGGATCCAGATCTCCAGGACGACCCACAGTTGATGGGAGGACAACACTAGACAATCCCTGAAGGACTAGATTGGAACCAGACCAGGAGGAAGACAGCTGATAGGATAGTATGGTGCTCTCTCTGGCAAACCTCTACATCCCAGGGTAGAGGAGGAACAACTAAGTAAGTAAGCAAGCAAACTATTCATCACTCAAAATATTAGTTTTCTGCAAAAGTAAGTAAACTATTCATAACTCAAAATAATAGTTCTCTTTATAGGTAAGCAAACTAGTCCTCACTCAAAGTAATAGTTGTATGTAAAAGTAAGCAAACTACTTATCACTCAAAATGCAAATTCATCAGATTATGTGTAGTCTTCACAATGAAGACTGACATAATGTACCTCAAAAAGTTTAAACCTCCTGCTTTAACTGCACACTTCCAGAGATATTCCTTATCCATCTCATGAAATTACCTTTCTACTCACTCACCCACATTATGTCACTATAATTAACAGTCTTTTTATATTTGAGATATCTGAAGAGTTTTTTTTTTTTTTTTGCTTATCTCTAAAATAAAACCGAAAATGTGAAAATATAAAAACACTTTCTCAAAAGTAATGAAAAATTTTACCAAGGCCGTCTGGGCTTCTGCAATATCATCTTGCATATTTCCTCTGCCACGTGAGGGATGGAGGGAAGAAAGTCTGTCTTCAACATCGCTAGAACCTTCTTCACTACCACATGAATCAACATCATCTTGCTCATCAATATCTTCATCTTCCTCATCTGTAGTAAATTCACTTTCACTAGAGTGTTAAAAAATAACAAGATAGGTAAAGCAATGGGTCAGATAATGAACATCTGTGATTAATTCACCTTCACTAAAGTGTTGAATTATACAAGGGTAGGTAGAACAGTGAACATATGTGATATATTCACCTTCGCTAAAATGTTGACATGTAACACGGTAGGTAGAACAATGAACATCTGTGATAAATTCACCTTCACTAAAGTGTTGAAATTTAACAAGGTAGGTAGAACAGTGAACATTTGTGATATATTCCCCTTCACTAAAGTGCTAAAAACAATGGAGAAAAACTAACCAATAGTTATAGCCTTTCATTAAGTGGGTGCTTGAGTTGAACAGAAGGACTGAAATGGTATGACAAGTCACAAACTGAAATGGTATGACAAGTCACAAACTGAAATGGTATGACTAGTCACAAACTGATGTATGACAAGTCACAAACTGAAATGGTATGACAAGTCACAAACTGAAATGGTATGACAAGTCACAAACTGATGTATGACAAGTCACAAACTGAAATGGTATGACAAGTCACAAACTGATGTATGACAAGTCACAAGCTGATGATAAGAACCAGTGGAAAAAGAGATGCGAAGAAGACACTGGTGATGGATGGGACAGACATTGAGGAAACCTGCAGATAGCATTAATAGGCGGCCATTGTTTTCAGATCCCCAGGGTAAGAGACGAACATGTAGACCAAAAACACAAAGAGAAGATAACTGGAGATAGAAATTAAAATAATAAGGAAGACATGGAAAGACCTTGAGCTGATGTCATGTGACAGGAAGTCCTGGGAATTTTTGTTGAAGTCCCATGCTCCTAGGGGAGATGAAGGGTAATGAATGAATAAAAGTGTTGAATTATAACAAGGCAGGTAGAACAGTGAACATATGTGATAAATTCACCTTCACTAAAGTGTTGAAATATAACAAGGTAGGTAGAACAATGAACATCTGTGATAAATTGACCCTTACTACAATGCTGAAATGAAACAAGGGAGGTAGAACAATGAAGATCTGTCATAAATTCACCCTTACTACAATGCTGAAATGAAACAAGGGAGGTAGAACAATGAACCTGTGATTAATTAACCTTCACTATAACGTTGAGATATAACAAGGTAGGTAGAACAGTGAACCTGTGATTAACCTTCTCTATAATGTTGAGATATAACATGGTAGGTAGAACAATGAACCTGTGATTAATTAACCTTCACTATAATGTTGAGATATAACATGGTACGTAGAACAATGAACCTGTGATTAATTAACCTTCACTATAATGTTGAGATATAACATGGTAGGTACAACAATGAACCAGTGATTAATTAACCCTCACTATAATGTTGAGATATAACATGGTAGGTAGAACAATGAACCTGTGATTAATTTACCTTCACTATAATGTTGAGATATAACATGGTAGGTACAACAATGAACCTGTGATTAACCTTCACTATAGTGCTGAGATATAACATGGTATGTAGAACAATGAACCTGTGATTAATTAACCTTCACTACAGTGTTGAGATATAACATGGTATGTAGAAACATTATTAACACATAAGGAAGGGAAACCCGAGGCTAGTCGGGGTTGTAGCACGGAAGGTCCAGGGTTCAAATCCTGGGTAAGCAACTCATGTCAGTTGTTTTTCTGTTGTCTAGTGTTCTACTTCTTTATTTCCTACGAGTGCTTGATAACATACCTTTATGTTTGTCTCATATTAATTTATGGTACGTAGAACAATGAACCTGTGATTAACCTTCACTATAGTGTTGAGATATAACATAGTACGTAGAACAATGAACCTGTGATTAACCTTCACTATAGTGTTGAGATATAACATAGTACGTAGAACAATGAACCTGTGATTAACCTTCACTATAGTGTTGAGATATAACATGGTAGATAGAACAATGAACCTGTAATTAACCTTCACTATAATGTTGATATACAACAAGGTAAAACTTTGATCATCTGTAGAGTTTTTTCTTAAAGTTTCACACCCAAAGAATGAAGATCATCAAGATAAATTATGTACAGTGGAAATGGTGCTAACATATATTAGAATGAAGTGCAAAAAGTTAGCTAGATATGGCCAGCTAGACCTTACAGAACAATTGATTAGGGAATTGGGGAACATAGGTGTGTCCACTTGCTTCAAAGCCACCAGTTTTCTCAACATGCCGTGGACCCTGAGTTTACAAATACAAAAAGAAATTGTAAGCTGTGCTATCAGATTTAAAAGATTGAAAGAAAATCAAAAGTTAGATATGATATTTGTCATATATTTGTTATGTTTTCATGCTGGCAGGAATTGTCTGTCAGAATACCACCATTCTTAGTAAGAAATATATAAAGATGTGTAAAATATTGGTTATGTTAATGTTAATCAGAATCGACATAAATTGCACTCTGGGCAAACCCATAGGCGCTCAGCCTCCCTCAGTAAATGTCGAAGGGTGTGAATGCTAATTGTTCCTGTTGCGCACTGGTTGTATACACCATGATAACTAATTTTGCTGTGAAAATGATCATAAAATAACACTAGAAAGGTGTATATTGAAGTTATATGTAATGAATATAGCTAAGATAATGTAACTGCGCATAATTACTGTCATGTATTCAGTGGAAGATGTTTTTTAAATATTTTTGGGGAAAACAAACTTATGTAACATTTTAAAAATAAGCATTTCATCATCTAATGTGGAGTGAGCAATAGATAATGTGGAGTTGTTTTGAAAATGTAATACATGACGCAAAAGCTGTCAAATTACAATTAAATGTGACTCTGGTTAATTATTCTATTTTTTTCTCTTCTTTGTGAAATATTGTTTTTTTTTAATTTTTGTGTATTTCTATCCCTTCAGTTTTTTTGTTAACTCATCAATATAAATTTTTTAAAATGTGGTTTCTGAATCAAAATATGGTAAACAATTCAATTAAAAAACAATTTCATGTATAACAGTCAAGGGTAGACCTCAAAATAGAATGTAACAAGGAACATTAGATGTCACATGTGTGAGAGCATCAGAAAATGATGCAAAATATCAGGTCTGAAAAGGGTTAAATAAAATTTGCACAAACATATATTAAAAACAAATGATGAATCAAACTTCAGAATGAACAAAGAACACACCAAAAACAAAGAACACAAACATTGAATCAGACTTGAGAAAGAACAGAGAACACACCATACCTATCATCTTCATCTACGTCATGAGTGACTACCACTGGTCCACCAGCTTTGATGATAAAATCATCATCTAAGAAATCATCTGTTTCAGCAGCACCTTCATCAACAGTGTCATCTTCAGGTATTTTTACAACTGGAGCATCATCCAGAGCTGCCAGCACTTCAGGATCAATGTCTTCTTCTACGAGAAAATAATTTTTTTTTAAAAAGGATATAAATGGCTGCAGTCAGGTGTATTATCAGGTGTTGTGCAGCCGCAAGAAATTGGTAACTTGTCAACATATCAGATTTCAAGAGAAAAAGTTTTTTAAAAATCATTAATTTTGGCTAAAAATTATGTCTTGTGAAGTTTAAACTTTTATGGTGTAGAAACATAGTCAATGAACAAGATAGGAATGAAAAGAGAATTAGTGACGGTGATAACATTTAGACAGCTAATATATTTTGGCCATGTAAAAAAGACACCTTGCCAAAGACCATAATGGTATGAAAAGTTCAAGACAAACGTGCAAGAGGAAGACAGTGCTACAAGTGGGAAGATAAAATCAAGAGATGGACATGAAAAGAATCTGTAACTATGAACCATCAAGACAAGAGATATATCACTTTTGATCCATTGTAGTTGACCTTTGATGTGGAGATGGCATCTGATGTTGATGATATTTCATGAAACTTCTGATTCTCTGCTATCAAGGTAACATTTTCCAAAAATAATGTTAGATAATTGTAATGCCTTTGAAAGCACTGAAACCATTCACACAACAAAATCTGTGCTTACCATCAAATCTGATATTTTAAGAACTGGCCATATCAGGCATGCTGTCTTCAAACATTGCATAACTTTTCACTCAATATTTTTCACATAATGCCAATTATTGTATTGATTTTGTGAACTGTATATAAAACAAATGCACTTCAATTATTTTCTCATAAAATTCATAACAAAGCTGAATACTTTCCTTTTAGGTTATCTAGAGTTATACCATTCAGTTCTGGAGGTCTCTAAGGAGACAAAGAAAGGGCTATTATGAGGTGACTAATATGAGGTTGTGTTATGCATGGGGCTGACAACTTCACCATGTTAAAAAATTGCTACAGAAACGACCAGAGTGACACCACATGACAGACTTGAAAACAGGGAAAAGAAGAGGAGTTATCAGATGCAGGAGCCATTACCTACAGTGACTGTACATTCAAAAGTTAATGTAACTAGAAGGCAATATATGCCCAGGGTGGTCATAACGCTGATTGCGCGAGCCTATTGTGTGGCTCATGCTATGCATACAAAGTTATATAAGAATTTTGCTGAATGATGTTCAAGCAATATTATTCTATATTTTTACCATGCTACAAAAAATGTCTAGAAAGGGAAGATACCAGTGACACTCATTTCAAGAGAAATTTGTGACATATAATAATATATAAAAGATTTTATTTTTTGCAAATATTATTTGGATGGCTCTTTCCAAATTTCACTCCAGTATTGATATATGCAGTAAAAGTTACACACTTAAGTTTTAACATAATCTAGAGTGCCTGCTATGGTATTCTGTTGTTTTGCATTCGTAGGACATGACCGATATATGACCATCGTCTTTTCCTTATATAGTTGGAGACATATTTCTGCCTAGAGTCTTCTCTTATTTGTCGATTAGTCTTGAATTCTTTCCAACTGATGTTCATGAGTTTTCTAAGACATTTGTTCTCGAATGTATTCAGCTTGTTCTCCAGTGATTTTGTTATTTTCCAACTCTCACAGCCGTAGGACATGACCGATATATGACCATCGTCTTTTCCTTATATAGTTGGAGACATATTTCTGCCTAGAGTCTTCTCTTATTTGTCGATTAGTCTTGAATTCTTTCCAACTGATGTTCATGAGTTTTCTAAGACATTTGTTCTCGAATGTATTCAGCTTGTTCTCCAGTGATTTTGTTATTTTCCAACTCTCACAGCCGTATGTTAACACTGAGATAACATTTGAATTAAACAGACGAAGCTTGGTATGTATATTCAATGATCATAATTTCCAAATGTTAGATAATCTATTGAAGGCGCTAGCTGCCAAAGCAATTCTAGTATGAATTTCTCTTGTTGTGTCACCATCCTGAGTCATTTTACTGCCTAAATAATTGAAACTTTCAACTTTCTGTAGTTTTTCCCCGTTCAGGATGATATTAAAGGTCTCGTTAGAAAAGTTCATAGCTTTAGTTTTAGAGGCATTTTTTTGGAGACCTATTTTAACCGAAAAATGACAAAAATTATTTACTGCTTCTTGGGATTGTCTAAAAAATATAGACATCATATATTCTAATTATAACCTATCAGGGGTTGAACAGGATATTTTTCTCTTTCACTTAAGAAAAAAAGTTAGAACACTGATCAGCCACCCAGGAGCTGTGAGGATTTACTTTAGAACCACCAAGCTCTCTAAAGTAGGGTAACCATACGTCCGGATTTGTCCGGTTTTCAACGTCAAAATTTAGTGTCTGGCCGGCTTTTTTAAACATTGCGATTCGTCCAGCTGTTTAACAAAATTAGAAAAAGAAGAAAAAAAGTTTTTTTTAAATGCGAAAAATCTAAATTTGGTGAAATCTGGCCATGTTGACATCCGTTCAGATTTGATAGAAGGTATCCATCAGCATTGCCACTCTTAGGTGGATTGACCTAGATCTAGGTTTTTTTGGTCCCATCTAAATGTCATTTTCCTTTATTAGTTGAAGAACGCCACCTAAATTTTGGCCAAAATAGCCAAAAAATCTACCAAAGTAGTAAAAAAAATCGGCCAAAATAGCCTAAGTCGTCGATTTGTAGGTTTTTTTTTTAAATTCACACTGGTGTCCATCATTAATGATTTGAGTCACAATGGACGACATGGACGATATACAATTTATTTAGTACTGCACGCAGCTCCACATCGAATACAGTTTATGCCAACATATAATGGCAGATAATATGCAGTAGACGAAATACCGTAGGCAGTCAGTCCATGTCAGGAAGGCTGTCCTTTAGTTCTCAATATGCTTTATTCACTCAACACTGAGCAATTATACTTCTTGTCCATACAGATACTAGATAACTAGATACATCTCACCGAAGATCTTGATGTATTAGTGATAACAGAACTCCATTATAAACACTTTAACAATAAGGAGCTCAAACACAGACGTCCACTCGCCATGACACACAATCGTCTCAAAAGCCCCGCACTTCTGCCCCTCTAGTTTCACGTGAGCCAGCCAAGCATATCGGCTTAACGTCACTCACCCAGTTTTTTAAATGACCCGTATAAAATAAACAAACAAAGAGCCCTGTTGAGCTAAACCTATAATATAGGCACAATCGTTATGAATTTTAATCATAACAGTAGTACTATAATCTGAATGATTATACTTCGATTGAATTACTGGCACATGAAAAGTGGACCATATTCTTTGAACAATCAAGAAATGCGGAGTTACTGAACTACTGCTCATTGCTCAATGTTTTCTTGCTGTTCCAGGACATAATGCTCATACGGAGAGGCTTTTTTCTTTAATCGAAAGTCAGTGGACAAAAGACAGATACCGATTCACTGTTGAATATATTAAAGGAATATTACAAGTTCAATACAATTATAAGAATGTTTCATGTACAGAGTCCCATGAGTATTTAGTTGGAAATTCAGACTTACTGAGAAAACTAATGTCAAGTGAAAAGTACAATGTTAAAGACTGAATATTTAGTGATGTTGAAAAAAATAATTCTTGATGGAAAAATTATTAAAATTTACATTGTATGAAGATTTTTAAAATTTGTTGAAGTATTTCTATAAAGTTTATCATGACTCTTGACATAAATGTTTTAAATTAGTGAAATTATTGTGTCCTCCTTTTCTTAAAAAATGTCCTACTTTTTAGTATTAAAAAAAACCCTCAGAAAATGTACTCATTTAAAAAAAAAAAATATGGTCACCCTAATGTAAAGATCTACCTTGATAAAATCATGTCTGCTTTCAAGATTCAGAATATTAAGAATTTGGAATAAGTGCTGCCATATTGTAACTTTTATCTCCGCTAGAAAATCTACTTCCTGCCCTGCAATTCCATCAAAAGAGCAGTGGAAAAGTCAGACTAAATGATATTTTACCGAATGTTAACTTCACTTCCTATCCAAAACTTCACTTTATGTATTAAACTTCACTTTAAACATCACTTCCTATCCTAAACTTCACTTTATACATTAAACTTCACTTTATACATTAAACTTCACTTTAAACATCACTTCCTATCCTATATTTCACTTTAAACATCACTTCCTATCCTATACTTCACTTTAAACATCACTTCCTTCTTTGTCCTGAAAAGGACATTCGATGCGTTGTGTCCGCTTACAGCGAAGCTGCGATATTTGCGCCTTTCAGCCGACACATCTGACTTCAGCACAGCATTTTTTGGGGACCGAGTTAGCCTTTCCTCTGGGACCCAAGACGCATCAAAAGTGAGGAATGCAGTAAGCGACCCATAGCTTGACTGCCTGCGTCAGGGTCAGCGAACCAGAGCTGACCAAGACCCTACTCCACCTCCACGTGGTGGTCCTGGAAACAGGCTGCATCACCGCAGTCTGGCTGAGGAGTAGGGATCGAAGAGGGAAGGCAAACCCGGTCCCAAAAAATGCCGTGCGGAAGTTGGGTGTGTCGGCTGAAAGGCGCAAATACCGCAGCTTTGCTGTAAACGGACACAACGCAACCAACGTCCTTTTCAGGATGAACGAGGAAGAAGGAAGAAGAAGAAGCCTTCCCTCTTCGATCCCTACTCACTCAGCCAGACTGCAGTCTGTTTCCAGGAACACCACTTGGAGGTGGAGTAGGGTCTTGGTCAGCTCTGGTTCGCTGACCCCGACACGAGCAGTCTAGCTATGGGTCGCTGACTGCATTCCTCACTATTGATGCTCCTATACTTCACTTTAAACATCACTTACTATCCTAAACTTCCCTTCAAACATCACTTCCTATCCTATAGTGAGTTTTAGTTAGCTAGCTTGCAGGTTTTCACAGGGAATGTGAAAGTAATTTTAAACATAGGGACACCGCACTTTTTAATTCCGACATGAAAGGGCTAGTCTGCAATTTATCAAGGTGAAAATTATTTTCCCCCCCCTCCACCATTTAGAGATCTACCAAGTGTTCCCCTGGGTTATACCGGTAGATCAAGACTGACCGTTTGCTGACCCTTAAGTTAGAATTTGTCGTGTTATTCCACACTACATTTATTATTAAATATTTATTCAAGTTAGATAACTAACACTACAGCTATTCATTCACTGCCCTTAAACTCCCAGTGGAGCACAGGTCTTCAATAAATTCGCACAAAGCCTTAATGGCACATGCCAACCGATTAATATCATGTCCATTTCTTCTTTATCCCTTTCATTTTCATCTCCATTTCTCTTCTCCCATGTATTTTTAGGTTTCCAAATATTTCACAAAAGCTATCAAACACTAAAAAAGTTATATTTCAAGGTAAATATACTGTGAAATTGGCAGAAACAAAGCAGGTCTGTCATTTGCCTTGACTTACCTTCTGTTACATCAGTAGAAAAATGTTCTAGAATAACAGGCTGCCTGCTAGCATTAGACTGTACCTGAAATACATACATTGCAATATATACATACACACTGAGGATTACTCATATACAAGAGAACAAGTAATGAAAATAGGTAAATTGTAGAGGTAAGGGTAGTTACATGGCCAGAGCTGGCTTTAGGAAGCACAAGGCCAATTTGAACACTTTTGGTGGGTCCCCATCAGGATGACTAAACCAAGGCATTAAAAAAAATTTCATTTCTTCCATGTATTATTTACTGTCCATTATTATTCTTCTTCTGCTTTCAGTTTTTTAGTCATGCTAAATCTTCAAGCTCTCGCTAGGACGAAGTCCAGTCTTTTCCAGGTCCAAGCGGCAGCCCCATAGCTTCTGCCTGAGCTCAGGATCCTCTGGCAGGTCTGGCGTCACAAGTCATCATGGGCTGGGCTGTTTGAAGAATGTGTTTAGCTATCTGGATTCCGGTTCCACATGGGTATTCATTCGTATGAGATATCCTGAGGTGATAGACGTGGCATAGTTATCTGCAGGTGTCTATGAAGCTGTTGTATTGGGTTGAATCTGTTGTCTATATCCCTTTCTGTCTTCAACTGGTAGTTGTGCTGTTTGTGAATGATATTTTTTGGCCTATCGAAAGGGCAATGGGTGACGGAATTGCTTCATTTTATTGCTAGCTCTAGATAAAGCTTCATTACTATATAAATAATAATAATATATGAATTACGTATGATGTGTCATTTATTATAAATATCAAGATGATTAAGAGGAACTTTACTATACACCTCGCCTATATGTTTTTAAACTGAGCTTTCTTGCTTTTTTTGTCCGCCAGTTTTTTTCAGTATGTTGCCTACCTCTTAAGCTCTTCATTACTTCACATTTAACTCAAATGATTACCAAACTGTTCAGTCAGTCTTCCTGCATTGCTGATCACAGATATATTTTAATTAGATTTAGCCTTGAAATTGGGGCTAATACAAGGTATTGAAGGTGTAAATGACAAAACAGGCCAGTGAGGTACTAAGACTTTGAACGTGCAAATGAAAGAGTGAGGAAAAGAAGACAATAAGAGAAGAAAAAAACATACTTCAAAATCAGGCTCCGCGTGGGAACTTGCCACCAGTGTTGCTTGCTCGCTGAGAGACCGCAGGTGTTTCATATAATTGTACGTGTCATCATAATATATGCCATATGTTCTCTGCTCCTCCTTCCTGGTGTCAGCCTGATTCACAAAGTAGGAAAAGATACCAAAAATTTAAAAAATCATAACTGTCAAATAAAGCGGACACAAGATAAAAGTGTAATAAAGTTTGGTTTCTGCTAGACATACACAACTATGACTTCAGCCAGATGTACATAGCCATGAATTCAGGCTGATGTACATAGCCATGACTTCAGCCACATGTACATAGCCATAACTTCAGCCACATGTACATAGCCATGACTTCAGCCACATGTACACTGCCATGAATTCAGACAGATGTGCATTGCCATGACTGCAGCCACATGTACAAAGCCATGAATTCAGACTCATGTACATAGCATGACTTCAGACTGATGTACATAGCCATGACTTCAGACTGATGTACGTAGCCATTAATTCAGACTGATGTACATAGCCATTAATTCAGACTATGTAAATGACCGTGAATTCAGCCAGATGTGCATGGCCATGAATTCAGACTGATGTACATGACCATGAATTCAGCTAGATGTGCATGGCCATGAATTCAGACTGAGATGTACATAGCCATGAATTCAAACTGATGTACATGGCCATGACTTCTGCACACTAAATGATATCATCATCATCACCCTTCTGCATCCCTAAGGAGCAAAGGCCTTCAACAAACTTCTTGTCATGTGACATCTGCTCAAGATCTTTCCATGTCTTCTTCACCCACTTCATGCCTGTCTCCAGTTCTCTTCTCCATGTGACCTTTGGTCTTCCTCTCCTTCTCTTACCCGGGGGATTCCAGAACAAGGACTATCTTGTAGTGCTATCAACAGGTTTTTTTTCTCCAATGAATGCCCTATCCATCTCTAGCGTTTTCTTCTCATCTATTGTTCCACTGGTACTTGTCATCAGTTCCACATTAGTGAGCTTGTTATACCTATTCCATCCTTCTATTCTAAGCATCCATTTATAAATGTCTGTAGCTTTTTGGTTGTTGTTTTTGTTGTTCTCCATGTTTCAGAGCCATACAATAGGACTGACTTGACATTTGAGTTGAAAATTCTTACATGTGCTGGACCTGATTTCTTTTGATCTACATGTATTTCTCAACACAATGAAGGCTCTTCTAACCCTTTGTTGTCTTATTTTGATAACACTGTGTGTCCCTCCAGCAGTGCCTATATTGCTGTCAATGTAAATGTATAATTCTACAGCTTGTAGCGGTGTTTCGTTAAGTCCAATATTTTTATCGTGTCCTGCCCAGATAGAACAAATGGAAGCTAATAGACACAGAAAGCCCTGACAGAACAGATGGAAGCTAGAATTAGAAAGCTCATATAGAACAAATGGCAGTTAATTGACACAGAAAGATAGAATGAATGGAAGCTAGCAGAATTAGAAAGCCCAGATAGAACAAACGGAAGCTAGCAGAATTAGAAAGCCCAGATAGAACAAACGGAAGCTAGCAGAATTAGAAAGCCAAGGTAGAACAAATGGAAGCTAACAGAATCAAAAAGCTCACATAGAAGTGATGGAAGTTAACAGGCAGATAAACACAGTTTATTATAACAATTATACAAAAAGAGAAAATCAACAACCAGATGAAGAAAGATCAACAACATATCAGCAGATCTAACAGAACGAGAATTCTGAAATCTGGGAACGGACAAGAAAAAAAACTTTGTGGAGATCTTTTTATTTTATTTTGTGGAAACTGCTTTAAGAAAACTGAATTTATAAAAAATATGTTAATTACAATGTCATATATTTAAATAGTTTACCTCTTCTGGAGTTTCATGAACTTTTGAGGTTCCATCTTCATCATCATCATCTACGTAGCCTGGAATAAGGCGATAAGTGGTTGACTCTTTCTTATTGATAAATTTCTTCTTCTTCTTCACTGGCTTTGGCTACAAACACAAAATTAAAGGAAAAAAAGGTAAATCTGATGTATTTTTAAAAAAATCGATCCTTCCTTTCCTGCCACTAAGCATCATGGGTAGTTTCAATGAAATTCTCAAGTATTGTGTGTGGTCTATGTAACAGTGTAACCTCTTCTACTGAAATATTTAGCCACACTCATAACACTGACAAACAACATTTTTCTTTCTTATATAAGAATAAGTGTTCTTAGGTCAGTTTCTTGCGCTGATTTCAAATTTGAAATCCGTTTATCTCTATCCCATCGGGTTCTTAAGATATTTGTGAATAAATATATTTTTGGGAAACCGTTATTTGCTCCGTTTCATTTTTACTATATAACTTATTAAAAATTAATAAAATGCGAAATAATTTCTACTTTTTATACTGCTAAAAGATGCATGACATATGTTACGCTATTTTTCAAATAGTTACTGTATTTTGAAATAATTCTGAGTGAAATATGGCTTCTAGAAGTTGTAGAAGTTCGGCTGATCTGTTCTGTTACGTGTGCGGATATTTTACCGATCGTGTTCACCAGAAAAACTTTACACCATTACTAAAGAAAGCATTTGAACTTTATTTCGATTCGAAAGTTGATGATGCAAATAAATCTTGGAAGCCAAATGCAGTTTGTTCGACTTGTGCAAATATGTACATTGGCAGGTTGGTTACGAAAATCGCCGAAGCATAAGTCGATGCCTTTTGGAGTGCCAGTAATATGGCGTGAACCAACAAATCACACTACTGATTGTTACTTCTGCTTGACAAATATCCATGGTTTCACTTTTAAAACTAGAAAGTCTGTGGTTTATCCAAATATTGAATCGGTTTCGAACCCAGTGCCTCATGATCCAATCACGTGTCCGATCCCAGTTCCACCAGAACAATATCAGTTGGATGTGAATGAACCATCAGAAAGTGAGTTTACCTGCTTTAGAAACTAATTCTGACTCGGATTATATAACGGTGAATGATGGTGTTCACTTAATTAACCATTCAGAACTTTCAGATCTAATACGTGATCTCGCTCTTACCAAAGGACAAGCGGAATTACTCTGTTCGCGACTCAAAGAATGGAATCTTTTAGCGCCCAATAATCTGATATCTAAATTTCATCATAGACACAGAGAACTTGTTCAATACTTTGAGATGGATGATGACATTTGCTATTGCAAAGATGTAAACGGTCTAATGGTGCACCTCGGTCATGAGCACATAGTCAACGAATGGCGACTTTTCATCGATTCTTCCAAGACGAGTCTAAAAGCCGTGTTATTGCATAACGGAAATTTATTTTCATCAATTCCAGTCACCTACTCTGTTCATATGAAAGAAACTTATGACAATATGGCTATACTTTTGGCAAAAATAAAGTACAATGACTACCAATGGCGGATTTGTGGAGACCTAAAGGTCATTGCAATTCTCACGGGCATGCAGAATGGTTATACTAAATTTTGTTGCTTCCTATGTGAATGGGACAGCCGCAACAGACAGGAACATTATGCAAGAAAGGTGTGGCCTATCAGGGATCGTATGCAGCTCGGGCATAAAAATGTAATACACGAGCCTTTAGTTAACAAAGACAGCGTTACATATAAAGCTGGGGCTCATGAAGAATTTCGTAAAAGCGTTAGATAAAACGAGCAAAGCTTTCACTTATCTTCGAGAAAAGTTTCCGCAAGTTAGCGATGCAAAGATAAAGGAAGGTATCTTTGTAGGACCTCAGATTAGGAAAGTTATTGCAGACAAACAATTCGAGAACTTGTTACATGGTAGTGAACTTCGCGCATGGATGGCATTCAAATCGATCGTTGATAACTTTCTGGGAAATCACAAATCTGTCGACTATGTGCATATTGTTAAGCAGTGCATAGATGCATACAGAATTATGGGCTGTCACATGTCCCTCAAAATCCATTTGCTCGATTCGCATCTTGACTTTTTCCCTGACAACCTTGGCAAAGTCAGCGATGAACATGGAGAACGATTCCATCAAGATATCGCTGCAATGGAGTCACGTTATCAAGGACGGTGGAGTGTGACCATAATAATAATAATAATAAATTCTTTAAGCGCCAAACACGGCGCATAAGGCAGAAACCAGTGCTCTCCAGGTTGTTCGTTGTGACGCCACTCCTCTTGGCTCTTGCACATTATTTAGGCCCAACGTTCTTCCTTCTCTTATTATTGTTCTTCTGAGTGTTTCTTTTGGTCTTCCTTTTTTCCGCTTACCCTCAGGAACCCAAGTGAGCGCCTGTAGGGGTATTCTGTTGTTTTGCATTCGTAGGACATGACCGATATATGACCATCGTCTTTTCCTTATATAGTCGGAGACATATTTCTGCCTAGAGTCTTCTCTTTATTTGTCGATTAGTCTTGAATTCTTTCCAACTGATGTTCATGAGTTTTCTAAGACATTTGTTCTCGAATGTATTCAGCTTGTTCTCCAATGATTTTGTTATTTTCCAACTCTCACAGCCGTATGTTAACACTGAGATAACATTTGAATTAAACAGACGAAGCTTGGTATGTATATTCAATGATCGTAATTTCCAAATGTTAGATAATCTATTGAAGGCGCTAGCTGCCAAAGCAATTCTAGTATGGATTTCTCTTGTTGTGTCACCATCCTGAGTCATTTTACTGCCTAAATAATTGAAACTTTCAACTTTCTGTAGTTTTTCCCCGTTCAAGATGATATCAAAGGTCTCGTTAGAAAAGTTCATAGCTTTAGTTTTAGAGGCATTTATTTGGAGACCAATTTTAACCGAGAGATGACACAAATTATTTATTGCTTCTTGGGATTAGTCATGTTTACTGTCGAGCCTGGTTCTGTGACCATGCTTGCCGATTATTGTTGGATGCTTCATCGTGATGTACCACATGCCATTCACCGACGAAAGTCGACTGCAAAGAAATTCAAGCCTACATAACTGTTATACTTCTTGTACGAATGATGTTGTAATACTGTATGCGTTGTTAAAAAACTTCAATTGTATATTTCTAGAGATCCCGACCTGATAGAGAAAAACGGTTTGCAGATTTAAAAACAGCGCATTAAAATTGACCAGAAAAACATAGAAATGTTAGAGAAAGAAAAAAAAAATTTTTTTTTTGTTAGCCAGTGTAATCTATTCTTTGCTGGTCACTCATCTAACTTATATGCTAGATTGGAAAGCAAGTATTTCATTCCGGCAAGATTTCATAATAATTTCAGTCACCACTGTGTTACATATTCCATGTAAATAATATAGGACACTTGAGCCCTGTGAGTAATACATAAATTGTAGGCAATTAACAGGCACATGTTGGACAGATGACGGACAAAATTAAATTATAGGTTTACCAGGAATTAAACCAAGGATCGCCTTGCTGTGAAAGTAAATTGTGACATGCTATGCATCCTTCCACAATTTACTTTCACAGCAAGGGGATGGTGTCATTTGGATGGTCCTTGGTTCAATTCCAGGTAAGCCTATTACAGTAGAACTCCATTTATCCGAACCCCATGGGACCGAGCATCGTTCGGATAATCAAATGTTCGGATAATTGGATTACATAATGTATCGAGTACATGTACACATATTTCTAAAAATAATTAACCATCACAAGGAAAATACACTATAAAACATATTTACTTGTACTGTAATAATAATACCCACACTGTATTAGATCACCGTATCACCAAAATCTTTTATTACACTGCAGTGCATGTACTACTTGTATTAATTATTTTTGTTAAGAAAGAGAAATGTTTTCAAAATAACATTACAAACGATTCAAAACCAGGCACAACTTACGTATACATGTACTTGCACAGATGTAGCCCACTATTTAAAATAATGAGGAATCCTCTTTTGCACCAAACTGGATAGTCTCCTTTTGGCTGCTAAGTCCTGCATTCTCTTCAACAGCAGAAGCTGTGTAGGACAGCTGTCATCTTCTTGCTCGTACCAAGCCATCGCTGTTTCTAGTGCTATAAAGGCCTCTTCAGGACTTGGTCGACGTTTTGGTTTTTCTTCATAATCTACAAGTACATCATGTACTTCTGAGGAGTCTTCATCATCGGTCACTACATTTATTTGGTTTTCTTCTTGCACAAAAGACAAAATTTCTTCGTCATTCAAAAACTGAAAACCAGAATCATTATCATCTTCTAGCCACATGTGTGCATCATCTTTGTCACAGTCCGAAAATCCGGGCATTGCTTGAAACAGTTCCACAACTTCATTTATACTGTACAATCATCATTTGTATCCACTGCAGTAGTTTCATTTCCTCCTTTTTTCCCAAGCAATCTATTCCAAGCCTTGATGAGATTATCTTGTGACTTGGTGGTCCAAGCATCAGCTAACATATAGCAGCAGTCTTTGAGATTAAGCTTTTTGGAAAACGCCACCACACTTTCTTCATCTTCAGCCAACAATAAACGACGCAGGACTTCCTTCTTGTACATCTTTTCAAGCTTTGCTATAACACCCTGATCCATTGGTTGAATCAGTGCTGTTACATTGGGAGGCAGAAAAATTACTTTAAAATTTGTATCAACTGCATTCAATGTATCCGTCTCTGGATGAGATGGTACATTGTCCAGTAGAAGAATTACTTTTCCAGTTTTTTTTTTTTTCTTGTTCTCTCAACCTCTTCACATTTGGGATGAACTGATTTGTATACCAATCAAGAAATATTTCACTATTCATCCAAGCACTCTTCTGTGCTTTGTAACACAATGGGAGACATGTCACATTCTTTAAACAACGTGGTTTTTTGGCTTTGCCGATCATTAGCACCGGTAAACGATGACTTCCACTGGCATTCGCGGCTACCAAAATTGTTACTCTCTCTTTGCACTTTTTAAACCCAGGGGCAGCTGCTTCGCGCTGAGATACAAGTGATTTTTGAGGCAATGATTTCCAGTATAAGCCAGTCTCATCGGCATTATACACATCATCGAGTGAATAACCTTCTTCCAAAAAAGCCAAGAAGGTTTCTTTAAAATTTTCAGCGGCAGTTGCATCGCTAGATAAAGATTCCCCCTTGAATCTCCAATTCTCGTATGCCATGACGAGATTTAAAGTTTCTTAACAATCCCTGGCTAGCCTTAAAGTCAGAAGGACCGTCAAGTTGATTGTTGAACTGAAGAGCCTTTTCACACAACAGAGAACCAGAGATAGGTTCCCCATTGCTTCTTCTTTGCAAAAACCATATATACAAAGCCTCTTCCAATTTCACATCTTTCGCACTTCTCATGGTTTTACGTTTCTTCGACCCATTTTCACTATCAAATTTCGATGCAAAACTCATAATTTTATCCTTGTTACTTTTGATGTCAGAGATGGTAGCTTTCCCAACATTGAAAATCCTCGCAAGGTAAAGACACAGTTTCACCTTGTCCTAGTCTCTTGATAATTTCTGTTTTCGTTTCAATTGACAAAACATTGCGGTTCCTTTTATATGCTTTAGGCCTACTGGAAGATGCACAGAGAAATACTTACTTACTTACTTAGTCGTTCCTCTTCTACCGTGAGGTGTAGAGGTTTGGAAGAGAGAGCGCCAGACTATCCTATCGGCTGTCTTCTTCCTGGCCTGGTTCCATTCTAGTCCTCGGTCCTTCGAAGATTGTCTAATATTGTCCTCCCAGCTGACTCAGAAATACTTGTACACCAAAATTATTCTGCTGTAGTAGCAGACACAATTATTTTAAGTTGAACTGTCTGTTTAGCCAGTGTTCTACCAAGAACGCACACGTACACTGGATTGGTAAACCAGATATTAACTGACTTTATGATCTAACTGACTTCCTGTAGGTAAGCGACCGACCATTAGCCCACCCCATTCTCTACAAATTGTTCGCACACATTTGAAGCTTGCCGCATCAAAAGATTCAGAATTGTAGTCTAACGTGACTGATGGCGCCTGATTTTTTTTTCTTTTTTTTCTGGAAAAAGTGTTCGGATAATTGGATGTTCGGATAATTGGGGTTCGGATAAATGGAGTTCTACTGTAATTAAATTTCCTTTCTGATGTCCTCCTGTCTGCCCAACAAGTACCTGTTAATGACCTTTATTTATTTATATTCCAAGCTATAATTCATCCAACCATTTCTCTTATTCCTTCATGTAGTTCCCAGAGTTCTCCTGTGAGGCAAAGAACGAATAAGACCACTGCTCCCTCAGGCATGTTGTGTAATGCGACCAATAAGAAGTTGTGTAACAGACTGCTAACTTCAATACGTAGAACAAAAGGGTACGGAAACCATTTCCACTGGAGCATGTGAATGCATGGTGCAAGCTTCCTGCAGGGGCACCTGCTGTAGTGCTGGCTCCATAAGTAGCAAAAAGGAATATACGATGATGATTCTCTATATTGCATTATTTCTTATTTTATCTTGTCTTATAATGTTGTTCAATTTTTTTTTCAACATGGAATTTCAGAATTTTGATTAACGCAATGTTTGGCTCTGAACTCAATGTGGGTATGAAAATGGTTACTGGTCATTTCTTGTTTTGATTTTACAGAGATGTCAAGATGTCAGACAAGAATAGTCAGCTGGTACTGACAGCATTCGCCGTTTGTATTCTTGTGTCCATTTCTCTGGCTATTATTCCCTTACTGTCAGAAATTTTCTAGATGAAAATCTAAAACCTTATAGAATCTCAAAACAGCAGGAGTATTTAAAAAAAGTGACCAAGATCACAGCAGTGGAAATTTAAAAAAAAAAAAAAAAAAAAAAAAGGCAGGCTTTGTGTACAAATGCTCAATGACGCCATTTTGAATTGTAAATAACTTTATAATTACCAATAAATAATTTGAGTATTGTCACTGTTATGGTGTATTTCATTTACATAATAATTTTCAAATACCATATTTTAATCAACAAGGTAAAGGACTTATGGCTCACCTTACAATATTTTTTTCTAGGTAAAAATATGGTATCATTACTTGAAATCAGGTTTATATCTACACATTCATATAGACTGGAACTGGCTCCAGCATCATTCACACATCATTACACATACATGTCCTTCTCAGAGGAAAGTGACATACATTACTGTACATGTAAGAATTTGAAAGGGAGAATCTTACTCATACCAATTCTGTTACACTTTTTCATCTCACTGCGTTAGATTTGATAATGCCCATAGAAAACGGCAAAGAAAACAGTTTTCCAAGTCCTATAATATTATTTTAATACATGGAAATAAATAAGTTTTTCTTCACTTTTGCCTAACTCAGACGGTATACCAATTATAACCCCAGTCCAAACTCTTAATTCAGAAATAAAATGGGGTCAAATGGTATAAATAGCACACAAACTTATGACATGGCCAAAATGACAGAATAATTAACTAAACCGAAAACTGACAAAAGTATCTTAACTCTTTCCGTCCACAGTGGCGCACCACGCGCCAGATAGGACTTCCGTTTGGACCAATGACACGTGGCACGCCAGTACGATATATGTCGAGTTTGAACGAAAAGTTATAAATACCTAGCAACTAGCTGGTTTTTAAATCATTTCATTACATCTAGGACATGTTTATGGACGTTTGTGAGCGAAAAACAAATTTGTGAAGCTAAAATTGTGTGTTTTATATCCATTTCTATTCCTTTGTTTACATACAAAATGGATCGAGAATCTTCAGACCAATGACATATGTCGAGTTTGAACGAAAAGTTATAAATACCTAGCAACTAGCTGGTTTTTAAATCATTTCATTACATCTAGGACATGTTTATGGACGTTTGTGAGCGAAAAACAAATTTGTGAAGCTAAAATTGTGTGTTTTATATCCATTTCTATTTCTTTGTTTACATACAAAATGGATCGAGAATCTTCTTCTAAACACCTGCTTTCGGCTGAGCAAGCACGACGCTAATTTCTCAGTGGACAGAAGATAACTCGAGCGACACGGATCTTTAGAAGTTAGGTTTAGTAATTCCAATGAAGACATTGTAAAGACTTTGTGTCAGAATATTCATGAAAGTGATCATTCTGAGGGCGATGTCAATCAGCTGATTGAACATGCATCAGGTAGGGCTGGTATAAAAAGAGCAAAACTTTCAGTCACTAAAGGAGAAGGATAAAGAGGCAAAAACACCATTGTGACCAAAAGTAAAGCTATGAGAACTGCCACAAGTCTAGAGGCAGGTGCATCCTCACAAGATGTCCCAGAGTGGTTAGAAATTGCTGAGGGGATGACACAAAATGCATTTCGATTTTGTCCAAAGAGAACACCAGGTGTGACTGAGGGGTTTGACCTGTCAACCCCATTGAAATGTTTCAGTGTTTTGTTTACAGATGAGGTTCAAGATTTCATGTTCCAGTGCATCAATGATTATACCAGACTCAAATCTATTCAAAATAACCCTGCGAAACAATATTCATTGTATTCTCGGTGGACCAAAGTCACACGCCATGAACTTGATAAGTTTATTGCTGTCCTAATAAATATTGGGATTCAGAAAAGACCATGCATTCGCAACTACTGGTCTACATCTGCAGAATTTTATACTCCTTGGTTTCTTCAAATGTTTTCAAGAAGTAGATTTGAAGCATTATATCATACAATGCTTCATGCCTCTGATGAAAATTCACAAGGAAAAGAAAAGATTTTACATAACATGACAGACTCTTTCCCTACATCAAATAATTATCTACAGCATTTCACAAGATTCTTCAGTCAATTTCCCACATGTTGATGTATAACATCAACACCTAGTTAAATAAAATGTGTATCTACTGCCTGCTTTTAAAATATAACCTGAAGAGAAAAATTGCACACATTTTGAGCGGTTGTTTTTACAAACATATGTGGCTTTGAGAAAAAAAAAATCATAACAATTACATCTATGAAGTGATAGTGATAAAAGTTTCTAGATATGTTTCAAACTAAATGTGCACTGACATTCTGAACATTTTATTGCCATACATTAATTGGGAGCTGAAATATTTAAGTTTAAGTATGCAATTTTATTTTATTTTTTAAACATTTTTAAAATCAAGTCTACACTTCACAAGACATAACACACCTATTCATATCAATTAATTATATGAATCAATTCATAAGATTCTCCAGTCAATTTCACACATTTAAATGTATAACATAAACACCTAGTTAAATAATATGTGTATCTACTGCCTGTTTTTTTAATATAACCTGAAGAGAAAAATTGCACACATTTTGAGCGGTTGTTTTTACAAACATATGTGGTTCTGAGAAAAAAAATCATAAAAATTACATCTATGAAGTGATAGTGATAAAAGTTTCTAGATATGTTTCAAACTAAATGTGCACTGATATTCTTAATATTTTATTGCCATACATTTATTGGGAGCTGAAATATTTAAATTTAAGTATACAATTTTATTTTATTTTTTAAACATTTTTAAAATCAAGTCTACACTTCACAAGACATAACACACATCTATTCATATCAATTAATTATATGAATCAATTCATAAGATTCTCCAGTCAATTTCACACATTTAAATGTATAACATTAACACCTAGTTAAATAAAATGTGTGTCTACTGCAGTTTTTTAAATATAACCTGAAGAGAAAAATTGCACACATTTTGAGCGGTTGTGTTTACAAACATATGTGGTTTTGAAAAAAAAATCATAAAAATTACATCTATGAAGTGATAGTGATAAAAGTTTCCAGATATGTTTCAAACTAAATGTGCACTGATATTCTTAATATTTTATTGCCATACATTAATTGGGAGCTGAAATATTTAAATTTAAGTATACAATTTATTTTTAAACATTTTTAAAACCAAGTCTACACTTCACAAGACATAACACACACCTATTCATATCAATTAATTATATGAATCAATTCATAAGATTCTCCAGTCAATTTCACACATTTAAATGTATAACATTAACACCTAGTTAAATAAAATATGTATCTACTGCCTGCTTTTAAAATATAACCTGAAGAGAAAAATTGCACACATTTTGAGCGGTTGTTTTTACAAACATATGTGGCTTTGAGAAAAAAAAATCATAACAATTACATCTATGAAGTGATAGTGATAAAAGTTTCTAGATATGTTTCAAACTAAATGTGCACTGACATTCTGAACATTTTATTGCCATACATTAATTGGGAGCTGAAATATTTAAGTTTAAGTATACAATTAAAAAAAAAAATTTTAACACTTTTTTAATCAAGTCTACACTTCACAAGACATAACACACACCTATTCATATTAATTAATTATATGAAGCAATTCATAAGATTCTCCAGTCAATTTCACACATTTAAATGTATAACACAACTACCTACTGAACTTATGTATTTGTCCACTGTCTGTTTTTAAAACCTCACCTGTCTGAAAAAATTGCATCCATTTTCGGGCCTGGGTAAAACCCAAAAACAGCCTGGGGGGGAATGAGTTAAGCTATTTATAAATATAAGCTTGAGAAATCGCCAGTCAAAAACCAGGTCATGGGGTAATAGCTAATAGTGTGACTTTTCCTGGCACTGATAGTAACTCCTCTATAATTTGTGCACTCTTGTAAATTTCCATTCTTAGGAAACTTGACCAGATAACCTTCCGTCCATTCTGCTGGTATTTCTTCTCTCTCCCAGACTTTGCAAAGTAGTTTGTATAATATCTCTGCAGAGGTATCAATATCTGTTTTGATGGCCTCTGCTGGAATGCCATCTGGACCAGTTGCTTCTCCATCTTTCTTTTTCATATGCTCCTCGGGGAGCTAAAGGGTATTGATTGATTAGCTGCATATGCTGTATCAACCAATCAATACCCTTTAGCTCCCCCAGAAGCATAGACCTTCAACAAACACATGCCAAGTCTTCCTGTCATGTGCCATCCGCTCAAGGTCTTTCTATGTTCTCCTCATTTTCACTTCTGTATCTAGCTCTCTTCTCCGTGTGTTTTTTTGGTCTACCGCTGCCTCTCTTTCCCAGGGGATTCCAGAACAAGGACTGCCTTGTAATGCTATCAACAGGTTTCCTCAATGTGTGTCCTATGCATCGCTAACACATAAGGAAGGGAAACCCGAGGCCTGTAAACAGTAAATTAATATTAGACAAACATAAAGGTATGTTTTCAGGCACTCGTAAGAAATAAAGAAGTAGAACACTTGGACAACAGAAAAACAACAGACGTGAGTGGCTTACCCAGGGTTCGAACCCCATACCTTCCGTACGACAACTCCGCCTAGCTATCAAGCGAATCACACTGACCCCACGGCCAG
Organism: Oreohelix idahoensis; assembly: GCA_024509875.1. Taxonomy (NCBI): domain Eukaryota; kingdom Metazoa; phylum Mollusca; class Gastropoda; order Stylommatophora; family Oreohelicidae; genus Oreohelix; species Oreohelix idahoensis. The sequence continues at coordinate 127,604 of JAMPIV010008759.1, forward strand.
CTAGGCATCCCCTAACATATCTGGTATTGTATAAACATAAATAACACATAAGGAAGGGAAACCCGAGGCCTGTAAACAGTAAATTAATATTAGACAAACATAAAGGTATGTTTTCAGGCACTCGTAAGAAATAAAGAAGTAGAACACTTGGACAACAGAAAAACAACAGACGTGAGTGGCTTACCCAGGGTTCGAACCCCGTACCTTCCGTACGACAACTCCGCCTAGCTATCAAGCGAATCACACTGACCCCACGGCCAGCTAGGCATCCCCAAAAAAAGATGCTTTGCTGGCTATTTATCAGTACGAAACACACAAGATAACATCGGAAGTATACAGTGGGCAACTCAGCCCTTAAATGACGCAATCACTTCTGTTGTTCTCCTATTAACAGTATGTGTCAGTCCAAACAAGACAAAGACCTTGATACTGGGTCCAGTAAATAGTAGAAGACTTAAGGACATTAGTATAGAACAGAGGGTAGGTTTCTGGTATTGTATAAACATAAATAACACATAAGGAAGGGAAACCCGAGGCCTGTAAACAGTAAATTAATATTAGACAAACATAAAGGTATGTTTTCAGGCACTCGTAAGAAATAAAGAAGTAGAACACTTGGACAACAGAAAAACAACAGACGTGAGTGGCTTACCCAGGGTTCGAACCCCGTACCTTCCGTACGACAACTCCGCCTAGCTATCAGACTAAACCTAAGTCGAGATAGATTTATAATTATTGACGAACGCATAATCTCACTGTCGGTCGCTGGGATCACCAGCCACGAAAACTTAATTCTCAGAGTGCTGCAACAAGCCAAAATGATAATACATATAGAATGGACATGCCTGCAAATGTGAACTAGACTCAGTAATGTTTCTTCTCAATGACAACAGTGCTACAGGTTAGTAAGTGACTAAACCTAAGTCGAGATAGATTTATAATTATTGACGAACGCATAATCTCACTGTCGGTCGCTGGGATCACCAGCCACGCGTGCATACAGTTATGTCGTTCTGTCTATTTGTTATTTGACAAGGACTGAATTGAAGATAAATCATAATTCAAGGAAGGAACAGAACTTTATATATATTTATGCTTCATGACAACCATTGTTTGAAATATTGTCTATAATCTTCTATGTAATAAATACATGTGGACTCATAAAGGACTTATCCCATTATTGAATATCAGAAGTTCAACCGTCAGTATAATGGATACAAAGCTTTACACCACCACTTGCGAAATTAACCATCTATCAGCACGATGCTCAAGGGGATGCCTAGCTGGCCGTGGGGTCAGTGTGATTCGCTTGATAGCTAGGCGGAGTTGTCGTACGGAAGGTATGGGGTTCAAACCCTGGGTAAGCCACTCACGTCTGTTGTTTTTCTGTTGTCCAAGTGTTCTACTTCTTTATTTCTTACGAGTGCCTGAAAACATACCTTTATGTTTGTCTAATATTAATTTCCTATGCATCGCCAGCATTTTCCTCTCAACTCCTGTTCCACCGGCACTTGTCTGGTTCTTGTCATCAGTTCCACAGTTTCAATCTTTCTATTCTTCGCAAGCACTCATTTATGAAAGTTTGTAGCCTTTTGGTTGTTGTTTTTGTTGTTCTCCATGTTTCAGAGCCATACAATAGGACTGACTTGACATTTGAGTTGAAGATTCTTATTTTCATGTTGGACTTGATTTCTCTTGATCTCTGTTTCCCAATGCAATGAAAGCTACTCTTGCTTTGTGGCTTTCTTTATTTCTTCTCTACTTGGTTGTTCACAGCTGATTTGTAGCTCCTCTTCTGCTGGCTGGATGTCTGGGGGATTAGTTGGAGCTGGTCTATTGAGAAGTTCCTCAAAATGCTCTGTCCATCTCTTCATTTGTTCTTGTATATTACTAAGCAATTTTCCATTCTTATCTTTGATGAGGCCATTTGCTGTATAACAAAGTTGAAATGCATGTACATATTCCATATTTGTATAATTCTACGGCTGCTCTATGCTCATACATGCAATCAGGTCAACATGATCAATATGTCAGTTAAACAAAAAAGATGAGAACTATGAACTACTATCATTTAGATCAGTAGACCAGCTGCTTATCCATCGCATCTAATGTGGCAGCCGATTTTGTATACCAAAATAAGAAGTACTGAAAAAAAAGAGAATATCAGCACAAAGCATGGATAACAACAGAAACCATTAGTAAGATAGAAGACAGGAAAAACAAGAAAGCAGATTTAAACAGAAGCAGAACCCGAAGCTCCAAAGCCAAGGCTCATGAAGTGTACATAGAAGCAAACAAAGAAGAAGAAACATCAAAAGAGACCAGATGAAATATATTAATGATTTGGCAAGGGAAGCATAGGAAGCCGCAGATAAAGGAAATATGAGGGACCTGTACAACAACACAAAGAAGCTAACAGGGAAATATAAACAAGCAAATAGCCTCATAAAAGATAAGAATGGAAAATTGCTTAGTAATATACAATAACAAATGAAGAGATGTACAGAACATTTTGAGGAACTTCTCAATAGACCATCTCCAACAAATCCCCCAGACATCCAGCCAGCAGAAAAGGAGCTACAAATCAGCTGTGAAAGACCAAGTAGAGAAGAAATAAAGAAAGCCATAAAGCTTCTGAAAGATGGAAAAGCAGCTGGTCCAGATTGCATTCCAGCAGAGGCCATCAAAACAGATACTGATACCTCTACAGAGATATTATTCAAACTACTTGGCAAAGTCTGGGAGAGAGAGGAAATACCAGCAGAATGGAAGGAAGGTTATCTGGTCAAGTTGCCTAAGAAAGGAAATTTACAAGAGTGCACAAATTATAGAGGAATAATGTTACTATCAGTGCCAGGAAATGAGCCAACAAAAGGAATTTCCTAGACGATCTTGCAAGACAGGCAGAAGAGGCAGCACTGAGAAATGAACAAAGCACAGTATACAAAATAACTAAAATCATCAGTGGAAAACGAGGTGCAAACAATATTACATTAGTAAGAGATAAGCAAGGAAATCTCATCACGACAGCAGAGGGACAGGAAACATGATGGGCAGAGCCAGAGAAACTCTGAACAAGGAACCACCAGAGACACAATTGAATGTTCCTGAGGCTGAAAATGATCTAGATGTTAATACAGACATTCCACGAAAAGTAGAAATCATCACAGCAATCAAAGGGTTAAAGAATGGAAAAGCTCCTGGCCATGATAACTTAAATGCAGAGCTATTTAAGACAGACCCTGAGCTAGTAGCAGAACTATTAGAACCATTATTTGCACAAGTCTGGAAAACAGGGACAACACCAACGGAGTGGAACAAAGGAATAATTGTCAAATTGCCCAAGAAGGGAGATCTTGCAGACTGCAATAATTGGAGAGGAATAACTCTTCTCTCAGTTCCCAGTAAAATACTAGGCAGGATAATTATACAGAGAATTTCAAAAGCAAAAGACCACAAACTGAGGAAAGAACAAGCAGGATTTAGAAAGAACAGAAGATGTGTAGATCATATATTTACCCTCAGAAACATTTTAGAGCAGTGCTCAGAATGGCAAAGACAGCTGTACATTAATTTCATTGATTTTGAAAAGGCCTTTGACAGTATACATAGGGACAGTTTATGGAAAACACTGAGGGCTTATGGAATTCCAAGCTGCATAGTGTCAATCATAAAAAGCCTCTATGCCATCTTTACGTGTAGCGTTCGGCAGAGCAACCTAACCTTTGAGGTGAAGACAGGAGTATGACAGGGATGCCCCTTATCAACCACTCTATTTTTAACAGTCATAGACTGGGTGATGCGCCAGACAACAGAGGGCAGTCCAAGAGGAATAAGATGGACTACATTAGAAGATCTGGAATATGCAGATGACATTGCACTACTAGCACATTCACATCAACACATCCAGGAAAAAACGGAGACTTAATAAGTATAGCCAGCAGGTGGGCTTGAACATCAATCCAAAGAAGACAGAGGTCATGACGCTCAATGTGAGCAACCCTGAGCCCATATCAGTAAGGAATCAGCAACTGGAACAGACAGACACCTTCACATACCTAGGATGCATAGTAACACCAGATGGCGGAGCAAGCAAAGACATCAACAACAGAATGAACAAAGCAAGAACAGCTTTTTTAGTCTAAACAACGTCTGGAAGTCCTCTCAGTACAGCACAAAATTAAGATTATATCAGAGCTGTGTGCTTTCTGTGCTTCTCTATGGTGCAGAATGCTGGAGAGTTACAGAGAAGGAAATGTCGAAACTGTCCTCCTTTCACACAACATGCCTAAGAAAAATTCTCTGAATCTTTTGACCGAATATATCACCAACCAGGATCTGCTTACTCGGAGCAAGCAAGAGGACATGCACACCATGATAGCTGGCAGACGCTGGAGCTGGGTTGGCCATGTCCTCAGAAGAGACCCCGATGCCATCACAAGAACAGCTATGCTATGGACCCCTAAAGGAAAACGAAAGAGAGGCCTACCAAAAACAACTTGGCGGAGGACTGTGGAGGCTAAGATGCAAAGAATGAACCAGAGTTGAGGCACTGTACGAAGGATAGCCACAGACCGAGCAAAGTGGAATCAATTTGTTTTTGCCCTACAAGACACCACCAGGCGTGATGGCCAGTGACTGCTTTGACGGTCGGCGGCTAAGGATCAAAGAAGAAGAAGAAGTGCCAGGAAAAGAATTAAACAGAATCATCCTTGAGAGATTAAAAAGAGTCCATAGACAACCAAATGAGAGATGAACAAGCAGGTTTTCAACAAAACAGATGCTGTACAGACCAGATAGCCACATTGAGAATAATAGTTGAACAAAGTCTGGAATGGAATTCACCGCTATACATCGGATTCGTAGACTATAAAAAGGCATTCAACAGTGTAGACAGAGAATCACTTTGGAAATTGATGAGGCATTATGGAGTTCCCATGAAGATCATTAACTTAATAAAGAAGACCTATGAAGACATGACATGCAGAGTTCTTCATTGAGGAAACCTGTTGATAGCATTACAAGGCAGTCCTTGTTCCGGAATCCCCTGGGAAAGAGAGGCAGAGGTAGACCAAAAAACACATGGAGAATAGAACTGGAAACAGAGGTGAAAATGATGAAGAAAACATGGAAAGAACTTGAGCGGATGGCACAGGACAGGAAGACTTGGCATGTGTTTGTTGAAGGCCTATGCTCATTGGGGAGCTAAACGGTATTGATTGATTGAAAATAAGAAAAAACTATCTAAAGAAATGACCATTAATCTTTAAAACTATTTAAAAACTCAAAAGCAACAACAAATTTCTTGCATCAAACATGGAAACACCACAGAGTCCTTTAAGAGTTAACCTTTATTGCTGTGATATTTGTAGATATTTATTATTTGCAAAAAGAAAACAAAATGTTAGAAATAGCATTATGGTTAGCAGTTTAGACTTGTGATTTAGTGTGACACTTAAGATACAGAGAAAGTAAAACACTCTTTAAAGCTAACCTTTTCCCTTACCATGTTTCAAGCTATAGGCCTAATGTGCGACAAAGACTGAGACAGCAGGTTAAAACAAAAAATGGTTGAAATGAAGAACAGTTGGCACTGTTCTTCTGTCCTTCTCGTATGTCGCCAACGTTGTTAGGGATTAGGATATCTAAAGCAAACTCTAATCCTATTTTACTGTCTCTGAATTTTTATTTTTTTGTTGAGGCCATATCGAATGGCCCACTGTCTTTCATGTCAACAACAACAAAAATTACCACCTATTATATTACTGCATCTCTGGATTCGTATTTAAGGGCATACACGCATCGGCGACTTAATCGGCCATGGTATCGATAGCAATTAGTCCCTCTATTGTGTGCTTCAACCCAGTTGAAATAAAAAAGTGAGACATGTTCTTTGATATCATCCAAATAAGTCGCCCACGCCGCTAGAGTTAGAATTTCAGCTGAAATGAAGAACAGTCAGAGGCGCAGTAAAAATGGGGTAACGTTTGGATGACCTAAACCTTAATCCTAACCTTAGGCCTAATCATAACCTTAACGACGTGGGAGACTACTAGGATGATATCGAAGAACATGGCCCACTGTGCTTCATTTCAACAAGGATTCCAAACCATATCTCTAACCCCTACCTCTTTTTACAGCATCTCTGAACACATAAGGCCATATCGAACAGACCTACTAATTTTCATGTCCACCCTACTTAGACACTTCGATTAGGCCTAGGCCTATAAAGTAAACCAAAGACCACATGTGCTGTTTCACTCATCGATCATGACCTATTTGTATAATATTACAACATGTTTACCATTGTAGCTTATAATGAGCTTCTTGATTCAAAACACGAATAACCAGATAGTCTTCCCTCTCGGTCAACTGTTTTAACTGAATCAGAAAATAGTTTATTCTTTTTGAACGTTCTATGCTCTATAGGAGTTGCATTGACCGGAAGTTGTGAAAAATGCAATGTTCGTGTGCGTTATCTCCCCTAAGCTATGTTGTTATTATTATATCCTTTTCAATCCCTGGTTTCAATATATCGAGTCTATAATTTTTGACAGCATATTCAATTGCCACTGTTTGCTTACTGCAATATTATTCATGGTTACTGTGTGTGTAGGGTAAATAAAAATTTCCAGGTGTGTGTGTCTTTCCCTCCCTCTGCAATGGTAAATTCTTTACACGCATTGCTTATTTTTTTTTTTTTAATGCTGAAATTAAAAAAAAAAAAAACAGCTGAAAGAGAAGAATGCAAAAAAAAAAAAAAAAATACAGGAATGATTAAAAATGGTGCGATAATTGATTGCAGGGAAATCCAAGTAAATGATTGATGTTCCGACAATTTAAAATACGCAGATTTTCAAGGTCGCATGGGCAGAATTGAGAATTCTGCGGGGAATTGTGACACAGATCAATGACAGGAAAACTGACAGGAGGAAATATTGCTACAAAAATAATAATAACAATATTCTTTATAATAGACAAACATAAGAAAGAACTTCAGAAAGAGTTAAAGGCTGGTGGAAGCAACAGCGGACAAACATACTAGATGCAGTAGTAATGCAGTTCTTAAGAATGCAACATATACTATCATCATCAGGTGCCATCTTCGCATCGAAGGTCGGGCTGCGATGGATCTCCAACGTCGTATTCTTCTTGTCTTGATGGTGCACCCTGTCAGCCCCTTTCCTATGTATTGCTTGATGTTATCTTCCCACTCATAGTTCTGTCTTCCTCTCGCACGTTTGCTCTCAACTCTGCCTTCCATTACGGTCTTCAGTAAGGTATTTACATTGCCAAAATATGTTAGCTATCCAATTTTGATCTCCGTCATTAATTCTCTATTCATTCCCAGGTTTTCTAGGACTTCTTTATTTGTTATCTTCTCTTTCCATGAGACGTGCCCCATTTTTCTATATACCCACACCTCAAGAGCCTCAATCCTTTCTTCTTATTGCTTGTTCATTGTCCGTGTTTCTACATCTTACAGCAATGACGAATATATACAGCATTTGCTGATTCTCAATTTGAATTTGTGAATAAGTTCTTTAGATGTCAGTATCTGTTTCATGATTTTGAATGTAGCTTTGGCTATTCATATTCTCTTCATGATTTATGTTTTGCATCTGCCATCTTCTGTATATACGATATAATCAAGATATGAGAAACTCTTGATTTTTTCCAGGATTTTCCCATTCATTCTTATCTTTAATACTAGCAATAACCCGTCAAAATTGACAGGTTTTTAATTATAGTGTGTTGTTTTTGTTACATGTATTACAGACGGTACTATTACTACTGTGTTCATTTCATTGCAGGCGACCGTCATTAGATATTTGTAGTGAAAATTATATGGATGTATTAAATATGAAGACATGGAGTAACATTCCTAAATAACATGTGGAGCAGTGATAATGATCTAATGGACCGGAAATGGACTAAATAACTAACATTTCTTTTATGACAACATGTCTCGTAATTGTTCGTACATAGTTTAAAATCTTGACTTTCCATAATCAAACTATTCATGCACACCGTCATTTGCGCACGTTTATATTTTCGAGAGAGTACATATAAGAGAAACAATACAATTATTGTCTAACTTTCAACCACAGTTGCACCCCTTAGCTGTGGTTGCAAGTTAATGTACTCTGTCGAAAATAGAAAAGTGCGCAAATGACGGTGTGCATGATGTGACCGACCGACCGACGTACTTACGGCGGAAATTATGGTATTGGATTGGCTTATCGCCAGCTGTGCTAATTATCACAGTTTTCGTTTTCTCAGTGTCAATGCCCAGCCCATATTCATGACTTATGCTGTTGACTTGCTTCACTAGCTCTTGCAACTCCTGATCACTTTCGACTAAAGAAACTGTATCATCCGCATATTTAAGGTAGTTTTTTTTTTAATCGTCACCGCACTTTCGGCTAAAGAAACTGTATCATCCGCATATCTAAGGTTGTTTATTGATCTTTCACCGATGTTCAGTCCTGGCAGTTCCTGTATCTGTCTGAAAATGCTCTCTGTGTAGATATTAAACAGACAGGGGGACAATACGCAACCCTGTCTCACACCTCTTTTATGTTTATATATGGTGAATAATTCTTGCCAGATCTTACTGTCACGATTCATTCCCAATAAAGGTAACTGAGTATTCTTATGTTTTTTTTTTTTTTCAACAGTACCCATGCCTTTGAGGAATTCAATTGTTTTCACATGATGGACTAAGTCAAAAGCCTTCTTATAGCCAACGAAGCACGTGTAAATACTATTTTTATTCTATATATTTTTCTGCTAATGTTCTTATACAGACAGATAAACACTTTGGAAATTGATGGGGCATTTTGAAGTTCCCATGAAGATCATTAACTTAATGAAAAAGATTTATGGCGACATGACATGCAGAGTTCTTCTTGAAGGACAACTGACAGAACCGTTTGGTATTAGAGCGGGAATGCGACAGGGATGCCATTTGTCTCCATTTCTTGTCTTACTTGCAATAGGTTGGGTTATAAAAACATCGACATCACACAACAGAAATGGAATCCAGTGAAATCCGACTAAACAGCTTGATGATCTAGATTTTGTTGGTGACTTGGCTCTTCTGTCCCATAACCATAATCAGATGCAAGACAAAATGAGAATACTCGATGAGAGGTCACAAGTGGGCCTGAAAATACACAGGGAAAAGACAAAATTAATTAGAATAAATGCAAGAAATAAAAACAAGGTTGAACTTGAAGAAACACCACTACAAGATGTAGAATCGTACACATATCTTGCCAGCAATATAGACAAAATTGGAGGAACAGACAATGATATCAAAATAAGAATACGAAAAAGCAAGAAGAGCTGTCATTACATTGGGAAACAAATGGAGATCAAGAGAAATCTGATCCAACACAAAAATAAGAATCTTCAACTCAGGTGTCAAGTCAGTCCTATTGTATGGCTCTGAGATATGGAGAACAACAAAAACAACAACCAAAAAGCTACAGACTTTCATAAATAGGTGCTTGTGTAGAATAGAGGGATTGAAATGGTATGAAAAAATCACAAATGTGGAACAGATGACGAGAACCAGACAAGTGCCTGTGGAACAAATGATGAGAAGAAGACGTTGGCAATGGATAGGACACACATTGAGGAAGCCTGATGATAACATGACAAGGCAGTCCTTGTTCTGGAATCCCCAAAGAAAGATAGGCAAAGGTAGACCAAAAAAAACACACGGAGAAGAGAGCTGGATACAGAAGTGGAAATGATGATGAAAACATGGAAAGAGCTTAAGCGGATGGCACGTGACATGATGACTTGGCATGTGTTGAACGCCTACGCTCCCTGGGGAGCTAAAGGGTATTGATTGATTAATTCTTATACAAAATATTGCTTCTATATTTCCGCTGTTCTTTGGAGAACAAAGCTGTTCTTCCTGGACTTCACTGTCTACTATATTTTATTTTTATTTTCTCCTATATGATCTTGAGCAATATTATAATTATGTGATGAAACATGGTAGGCCTAATGTCGATTCTGTCTGGTTTCTCCTAGACTCTCCACAGCTTTCTATAATGTGAATATAGACGACCGAGCTCTCTCTCTCTCTCTCTCTCTCTGACTCTCATACTCGAGGCCACACGCACACTTACATACATACGCGCACGCACGTGTTTGTCACGTGATCTTGTTTTCTACCACTCCACGTAGAGGAACGTAATAACCAGTTCTGTAGTTTCTATATAAGTGTGAAGGACTATAATCGATAATTACATTACTTACCTCTCTACCCTGTATTTGTTTTTTAAAATTCAATCTTTCTCATCGAGTGTTTGGAAACTTTATACAGAACATTATATTATAAGCTAATCTGACCATCAGATCAGACTGTCAGGCAAGTGTTTCAGCCATTTTACTTCCCTGACAATATGTGAGAAGGGGGAGGGGTGGAGTCAAGTTCATTTGGGTCATGACTCCTAGATGTAAACCTCCTGTCGATTTTTTTTTGTGTGTGTGGTCACATGTGCTATGTGAAATGAATCCGCCCCATCTTCATTGAAACCTACCTGGATAACTGTGGCAATTCTAGAGCTACGTATGGGCAAGCTACAGACTTTCATAAATGGGTGCTTGCGTAGAATAGGATTAAAATGGTATGACAAGGTTACTAACGTGGAAATGATGACAAGAACCAGACAAGTGCCAGTGGAACAAGAGATGAGAAGAAGACGACGGCGATGGATAGGACACACATTGAGAAAACCTGTTGATAGCATTACAAGGCAGTCCTTGTTCTGGAACCCCCAGGGCAAGAGAGGCAGAGGTAAACCAAGAAGCACACGGAGAAGAGAGATGGAAACAGGTGAAAATGATGAGGAAAACGTGGAAAGAACTTGAGATGATGGCACGTGACAGGAGGCCTTGGAACGTGTTTGTTGAAGGCCTATGCTCCTTTGGGAGTGGAGGGTTATGAATGAATGAATGAATAAAGTGTGACATGATGCGCACATGATAAGTGTTAAGTATTGCGCATAAAAGTGTGTGCTCATGTAAGTCCGTAGTGATGATCTAACATTCTAGATAAAGGTGACGTATATAACTTTGAATTACTTCATGTTATCCAGAGGAAAAATCTTTGATTCGATTAATCATTTATGAATAGAAGTAATGAAAAACAGTCTTTCGCACATCTAGCTATGAGGTTAAGTGCAAAAAAAAAAAAAAAATCTTAAATAATGAAGAAGGTAAATTATTAATGATTTTTAACAAAATTTACTAACCTCCTTTTTCCTTCGCAAATTCATTAAGAACACTATAAAATTAAACTCCACAGATATGAATCAAATATCCACACAGGAATGAAATATTAGAACAAGCTGGACACAGGCTATGCTCTAGGTAAAACTCTTTTGCGCTGCAATGTTGGAACTCCGCACTGACTTCTGGCGAACGTTTCGTTATATTTCAGGCTGCTCATATGTCAGAAGTCGTGGCCTGTATTGTATGACTCCACTCATATTTTTTATTATAAGCTATAAGAATACATGATTAAATAATTATTAAACATACTGTCGACGTCGTAATAGTGAAACACGCGCAGCACAATCCAAACAAATAGTAGATCAATTATATTGCGAGGCATATCGAAACATAAATGTCGTTTTTACATAGGGGTTCCCAATTTCCTGAATAATTAGCAAGGATAATTCAACAACAACAAAAAAGAAGAAAAAAAAACGGAAAAAGGTAATCCGTCTTACTAAGAAAAAAAATGCCTGCGTTGCGGCCACAAGGCCTTCATCAGTGAAAGGAAAGAAAGCGAGAGTTAAGTGTGATACATAAGAAAATAAATTAAAAAAAAAAAAATAAGAATACTATCTGTGAAAGCAAGCCGTTACCGCATGTCAAGATCAGGCGATGCAGATGTATGAATAATTAGCACGGCAGTTGTTGATCAGGTGTCGACTTGTTTTGAAGAGGCGTGCCTCTGTCAAAGGGGACAAAAGTTTGACTAGTTATATTAGGGGGTGTGCCAACAAATGAGTGATCTTTCTGTCTAGCATCATGGCTGTTCAAAGACTTGCTTCTCCATTATCCAGAAATTTGAAGAAACAATTTTGACCCTTTAAATGTGGATCTATAGACGAATGGGGTGCACGTCATGGTATGGAAGAAGAATAAATAAAGAAACCACAGAAAAGCTAGGGATGAAAATAATATAAAAGATTGTGACCAGAATGAGATAAAATATTTTGATCATGTAGCAAAACATAACATCTCTCTGAAAACAGTATTATGCGGAAAAATTGAAGGCAAACCTGCACGAGGAAGACAGTGATGTAAGCGGTAATATCACGTAAAGAGGTAGACAGCTAGAGTCTGTCCAAGTGTACAATCAAGATATGAGACTGAAGACTGCGTAAATCCATTGAAGCCGACCTTCGATACTAAAGTGGCTGCTGATCTGATCGAATCTCCAGTATCCATATTTTAACTTGCATAGGCTCCATTTCTAATAATAACAATCATCGTCATCATTATCCCCATCTACCTTTGCGCTCCATACGGAGCATTGAGTCACAGCTGTAGCTAGTCCCTTTTCGGGAAGTCCGAACCAAGCATTCACTAACACCTGCAGCAATGGTTTCAGTGTAATTTGTTTTGCGGGATGGGTTTGCCAGCACATGCATAACTTCGTATCAGTCACCTTGTATAAAATGCAGGAGGGCGCAGAAGTCATATATTTTCTTTGTCGCTTCAGAAACCCCCGGTGACTACAAAGGGCGGTTGTGAGGATTAAGTGAGTGAAATTAACAAATGTTCTATGGGAGTAGCGCTTACTAAATGTTACATTCAGTCTTTAGCCTCTACCCTTCATACCACTTACTAAATGTTACATTCAGTCTTTAGCCCCTACCCTTCATACCACTTACTAAAGGTTACATTCATTCTTTAGCCCCTACCCTTCATACCACTTACTAAATGTTACATTCAGTCTTTAGCCCCTACCCTTCACACCACTTACTAAATGTTACATTCAGTCTTTAGCTCCTACCCTTCACACCACTTAATAAATGTTACATTCAGTCTTTAGCCCCTACCCTTCACACCACTTACTAAAGGTTACATTCATTCTTTAGCCCCTACCCTTCATACCACTTACTAAATGTTACATTCAGTCTTTAGCCCCTACCCTTCACACCACTTACTAAATGTTACATTCAGTCTTTAGCCCCTACCCTTCACACCACTTACTAAATGTTACATTCAGTCTTTAGCCCCTACCCTTCACACCACTTACTAAATGTTACATTCAGTCTTTAACCTCTAGCCTTGACACCACTTATTAAATGTTACATTCAGTCTTTAGCCTGTAACCTTGTCACCACTTACTAAATGTTACATTCAGTCTGTAGCCTCTACCCTTGACACCACTTACTAAATGTTACATTCAGTCTTTAGCCTCTACCCTTCACACCACTTACTAAATGTTACATTCAGTATTTAGCCTCTAGCCTTGTCACCACTTACTAAATGTTACATTTAGTCTTTAACCTCTAGCCTTGACACCACTTACTAAATGTTACATTCAGTCTTTAGCCTCTAGCCTTGATACCACTTTCTAAATGTTACATTCAGTCTTTAGCCTCTAGCCTTGTCACCACTTACTAAATGTTACATTCAGTCTTTAGCCTCTAGCCTTGTCACCACTTACTAAATGTTACATTCAGTCTTTAGCCTCTACCCTTGTCACCACTTACTAAATGTTACATTCAGTCTTTAACCTCTAGCCTTGACACCACTTTTGGCCATGTCCTCAGAAGAGACCCCGATGCCATCACAAGAACAGCTATGCTTTGGACCCCTGAAGGAAAGCGAAAGAGAGGTCGACCAAAAACAACTTGGCGGAGGACTGTGGAGGCTGAGATGCAAAGAATGAACCAGAGTTGGGGCACTGTACGAAGGATGGCCACCGACCGTGCAAAGTGGAATCAATTTGTTGTTGCCCTACAAGACGCCACTAGGCGTGATGGCCACTGACTGCTTTGACGGTCGGTGGTTAAGGATCGAAGAAGAAGAAGTTGACACCACTTACTAAATGTTACATTCAGTCTTTAGTCTCTAACCTTGTCACCACTTACTAAATATTACATTCAGTCTTTAGCCTCTAGCCTTGACACCACTTACTAAATATTACATTCAGTCTTTAGCCTCTAGCCTTGTCACCACTTACTAAATGTTTCATTCAGTCTTTAGCCTCTACCCTTCACACCACTTACTAAATGTTACATTCAGTCTTAAGCTTCTAGCCTTGTCACCACTTACTAAATGTTACATTCATTCTTTAACCTCTAGCCTTGTCACCACTTACTAAATGTTACATTCAGTCTTTAGCTTCTACTCTTCACACCACTTACTAATTGTTACATTCAGTTTTTAGCCTCTAGCCTTGTCACCACTTACTAAATGTTACATTCAGTCTTTAGCTTCTACCCTTGACACCACTTACTGAATGTTACATTCAGTCTTTAGCTTCTACTTTTCACACCACTTACTAAATGTTACATTCAGTTTTTAGCCTCTAGCCTTCACACCCCTTACTAAATGTTACATTCAGTCTTTAGCTTCTACCCTTGACACCACTTACTAAATGTTACATTCAGGCTTTAGCTTCTACTTTTCACACCACTTACTAAATGTTACATTCAGTTTTTAGCCTCTAGCCTTCACACCACTTACTAAATGTTACATTCAGTCTTTAGCCTCTAGCCTTGTCACCACTTACTAAATGTTACCTTCCGTCTTTAGCCTCTACTCTTTACCCCACTTACTAAATGTTACATTCAGTCTTTAGCCTCTACCCTTGACACCACTTACTAAATGTACCATTCAGTTTTTAGCCTCTAGCCTTCACACCACATACTTCTGCCGGTTCTCATCATGTTATTCTAAGACAAAAACAAAAGGAGTCACCACTGATTTTTAGTGAGCCGGCCGTTGCCACTATCCAGAATTCGCAGGCCATGTTTTTATATTGTTTATGTATTATTCTTTGTAGTTTGTGTCATTTCTTTTGTTGGTCTTCTTGGGATTTGTTGAACCATACTGTTTTTTTTTCTTCTTTCGTCTGTATCTGTTACTGTAATTTTAAAAAAAATTCCAGTGCGTGCTTTGTGTCATTAGCTCAGAGACGTTATATATATTTTTGTCCTTTTCTTTTCTTTATGATTGTAGCTGATGAAGGAGTTTTATTTCCGGAACGTTTCGTATAACTTTGAACTGGTCGATCATAAAATTGACTTCAATACATTTCCCCCTATTTCTTAACTACCAGATAACAGTGATTATGTCCCCTAGTAGTCCAACTTCCACTTTCCCTTAATCATATTTTAGTTATTGTGTGTTAACCTAGTGCCGGTGTGTTCAGAAATCGATTTTTTTTCTAGGGGCAGGGCAGGGAATGGTGGTAGTTTTGATTCCTATGTGTGAATCGATTGTTTACTTTACTTGTCCTGACGAACAGTCCAGCTCCTGACATATTTCACACGTGCTCACGTCGGAGACGGAAGTTGTGGAGAGCGGATTCAATTATTGAAAATTACTGAACTGGAATGTAAGTTTGAGCGTGTAATCTGAGTTAGACTGGCGTACGTTTTATAGAGTTTCAGTTTGTTGTCGACGTGTGTGGTACAAGAGTCTTGACGATGTGCAGTTTTATTTTTTGGAGAAGAGGAGTATACCTTCAGGATTATCGTTAACACCTTTATTTATCTTCCTCTCGTACTTTTCCTCACCCTGTTGTCTTTTGGTGCTGAAGAGTATGAAGTAGAACTCTAGAATGAACGAGAGAGAGTGAGAGAGAGAGAGAGAGAGAGAGAGAGGACCAGGAATGGAGTAGGTCGAGTGTGTGCCTCTGCTACATAAGTCTCCATGTGTACCTAGGAGTGATGATGATGGTGATGCTGATGACGTTGATGTTAATGTTGTAGTTAATGATGTTTTGTTGTTGTTGTTGATGATAATAATGCCGATATTGTTGTGCTGTTGTTGAGGATGATGATAATGGTGATAATAATGGTGTTGTGTTGTTGATGTTGTTGATTATAATGACGACGATGATGATCATGATGTGCACTTGTGAACTGTAATTACCCCAATTAGGTCTGTATTTGGTTATATATTCTTGCATTAGACGAAACATTGCTGAATGAAGCCATATAGAGTTAGCCAGGCGTTTTTCAAGCTCTACGGTCAGTGTTCAGGCAGTGACAATAAGAAACAAAAATAATTTAATTCTGCCGAAGGATAAATATTTACCATCCCGTTCATTGTTCTACTCTTCCTATGTGAACACGGTTCTCTGTGACGTATAATGGAAATATAGCCTACAGTAATCTGACAGCCTTTGTAATCCCGTTAGCGTTCTATGATTTGCTAGCAAAACCACGAATTTACAGTCTGTGTTTACTCACTTTTTAGTCCTACCTCTCTTTCTGTGCTTAACACGAGCTAACACAAGGTTTATAAACGTTCGTGACCTGCCAGTCATAACAGGTAGCGAATCAGGTTTGTTTATCGAGTCTCATCACGCGAGCTTATCAGTCAATCATACGATACCTGACAGAACGCACGTGAATAACATAAAATCTTTGAAGTAGACTCACGGGCAAAATCTTTCCCCGAGTATGCTTTGAAGTTCGTACTCAGGGTAGTCAGCAAAACCTCTGGGCTCTTTGATCTTCAGAAGAAGGCAAAATCTTCGAGAACCCCGTTACACGGATATAAGCCTTTTGATGGCGGTCGAACGCCAGAGAAAAGCCGACCGTAAAGCTTTATCTGGGGAACTCATGTTTCTGATTCTCTGGTATACACAATAGTGTGAAAAGTAGCATCATTGTCACAGAGGTTATGATCATTAAATTGCCTATATCCTCTTCTTTTTCTTTCACTCGTATCCTCTATTTTTATTATCACTCTTTACCTTTTTCCTGTATTTTCCGCATCCATTCGTTTGCGAAAAATATTTTTTTTCCCATTCTCACTTTCGCCAGTTTCGTTTCTCATGTAGAAACGCATTTCATGGCCGATTAAACGAGTAACTTGTTACGTAACGTGTCAGTCCCTCACCAGACGATTTGGCGTGAAAATACATTCGGTCAATCGCAGCAGATTGACGAAATAACTGTGAATATTTGGCTATTCTCAGACGTAGGGCTGACATATCGTCTGCTTTCTCACCTGTTAAAACGTAGTTTCTCGGTGAGCGCTGAGGTGAGGCGTGAATCCTGACACCTCCCCAGCGCAGTATTCAGACATTTGTCTGGTATTTTGCATCTGACACGTAGTTCCCTCGGTAGATTCTCAATTTCAGGGTGGAGAAGGTGCCATCACACATTCGCTCAGTATGGTCATTTTGGCGGTAGGTGCGAAAACTGCCCCTGCATTGCAGACAAGTTGTCTACATTTTCATCTGACACGTAGCGCTACGGCCGTTTCTTAGACGGAGGTGTCTGAGGCGCAAAGGTTAGATTTGGTGCAGAGCGCTTAATTTATATAGTCTGTATTATTTTATAGTGACGAGTTACAGTGGAAAACAGAAATTATATTTCTAGCTTAAACTCAGTCGGCTATTAAGGAATTTAATTTTACTGCTAAAAAAATCAGACGAGAATAAATTTTTCTAACTAACTTATAATGCTAGATGCTTCATGAGTGGTGATGGAACACGTAGGTATTCCTAATTCATGATGATTGATTTTATATATAACTTACTTCACGGGAATTTAAATGATAAGTCAAGCACTACGCTTGCAATTTAAAATTATCATTCATATCCGAGTACATAGTATGTATAATTATTTGATATGTGCTCTTTCCATTTATATATAGTGAAACTGTGGTACCCAAACTTTGCCAGCATTTAGTACAAGAGACATACCTGTGAGAAACATAAACAGTTTTTATCTTTTAACCACGTGGGTTTACAAGTTAACACCTGTCTGACAGTGCGTGTGTCTTCATAAATAGACAGAGTACAACTCTCACTAACGGGTTTTATTAAAGACTAACTGTTTTATACTGGGCCTTTGAGCCAGATCAGATTTTCTGCACAAACTCTATGTACAAGTTTAGCCGTTGTGGCAAGTAACATATTAACGTCAGTAACATTCCGACGGTGTTTTGACATGTGGTGGTGTGACCAACTAAATTCCTATACTGAGAGAAGGTGCCGACCTGACATTCCTCATTCGTTTGAAATCTAAGAGGTTGACACTGCTCGCTATAAACGCTCGTGCCTGGACAATTTTTTTGACTTAAACAGACATCCAAAACAATAGTATTCCCAAGAGAACGGTCCCGGAAGTAGAGAATTCGACCCGTCTTTTTGGACCTGGGGTTTTCTTGGCCAAGATTACCATTGAAGATTCTGTATGGGCAAGTCCTAAAAATATTGTTTTTTTGTTCCAGAAGTGGCTATCAAAGCTGTGAGTATGTACATGTGCACGTGTGCTCGGCTGAATGAATAGAGTGTATGCAGGACGGAGTGATTTCTTTATTGTTATAATTGGGCACCCATTCTGCTGTCTTAATTTTCTGTAGGCAAGTATTGCTAATCATATTTCCCTTAAAATAGAGCAGAGATACCACGTCTGTCCATACCTTAAAAAAGGGTGAAAATATTAGACCTAATCATATGTATCTGTGACGTGTCGGGCTATCATCTTTCTCCTGACGGGACTGTGGGCTAAACATCGAGATAAGATCATACTGTGGGTCTACCATTTTTGTAGCATTTTTATTGACTGTATGACTATTTGTATATGCTTTGATTAATTTTCTATGTGTTGTGAAGAAATTTTAGATGATAATTAAAATTTCTCTTGAAATTAATCAGCGTGTTGGCCAGCTCGTTCTGGAATATTTATATAATCATTTGTTATAGTTTTCCCACGTCTGTACGTCCACCTGTCATCATATATGAGCGTGCACGTGAGTGGTTAGAGATATATATATGGGAGAAGATCGGATACCACGACAAGCATGGGAAACAAAGAGCCAAGGATCCAGACCCCGAGGACGACCCAGAGTCCGCTGGGAGGACAACATTAGACAATCTTTGAAGGATCGAGGACTAGAATGGAACCAGGCCAGGAGGAAGACAGCCGATAGGATAGTCTGGCGCTCTCTCTTCCAAACCTCTACACCTCACGGTAGAAGGGGAACGACTAAGTAAGTAAGTAAGTAAGTATATTTGTGTGTGTGTTTAGACTGTCTGACTCCTCGAAAGCTGTCGTAGAAGATAGGTGAGAGAGAGAGAAGATTTCTCGATCTCAGAGACAGCCTCTTAATCACATTCTACCATCTCACTCGTGGACATCTATTGCTATTACTGGGTTCTAATCACTGTTGACTTAATTTCCGTGGGCTATCAAAAATCTACCTTATCCACTATAGATGATGAAGAAACATGCATTGTATTGAGCGTGCATATTTTTGACGCACTATTACAAAAAGATTGTGGCTATTTGGGGGGTGAAAAATATAGAATGGTTCATTTGTGAGGAAAATGGGTGCCTAAAGGAAAAAAGACGTTGGTTGAATGCCTAGTACAAGTAGAATCAGTCTTTATTTTTTAAGGGCCATTTATTGTATATTTTGGATGGGTAGGAGGGACTAGATTCTTGTTATTCCGGTCTAGCGGAAGTATGAGTTGTCTTGACAAGTCGTGATGAGTTCCGATGTACCGTGATAATGGCGGGTACGCACTTTTCAAAGGGCTGGTAGATTCTTAAGGAAATATGATTCATGAAGTGGTTTTCTTCTAAAGGAGATGGTATCTCTACTATAGTTTATGTTAGAGACTCTCCTAAGGTACGGTACAATGTATAATTCGGACTCCATGTATTGCCAGACCCTATATTGATGATCTCATGTCGATTCGACCTAGATGGAACATTGTGCTTCGTATCGCTAGGGTCGTGTTTTGTATCGACGAAGATGACAGACTTTCCTGCAGCGGTTATGGCTACGTGAATTAACCTGATCACCGTAGAGCTGTATGGAAACATTTATGAAATCATTTATATACCCATTATAAATTAACTCTAGCTTATATTCTCCTTCCTATGAATGAGTGAACGACAACTCAGGGAGGCAGCCATGTTAGATTTCGGTCATCATATGTTTTGATCACTGCCAAGAGAACAGATTATTTATCCTATTATCGGACAGTGACAGGGAGATCTCAATCTTGCTAGAAACCCCCTCTTTCGTGGTTTCATAATATATACTACAAACTATGGACGTCAAGTAACTTTAGTTATTTACCGATCTGCCTTCACTGACGCGTTTAGTCAGATAGGGGGATGCGGCCATAATATATCATGACATTGAACTTTTGATGTACTGCCCATTATTTCTGAATGTGTCATGACTTCAGATCTGCTATGTATACCTACAAATTGATATGTCAACATACCATGATGTACTCGTATGTCCCAGTGTGTACGTCTGAATAAATTGAGTAAACAAAGATTCCAGCAGTCTGCATTGGTGCCTTGTAGACACAGTGTATGAGTGGTTATATTGGTCAGCACACGAACAGTACACCATTCGCGGTAATCACACTCTACACTTCTACTTCATACATACACCATCCTGCGTCGGTTGGAGTGACCAAGTTTAGGGCCTGCTTCCCCTGGAGCCTTTGCCTTCCCTAACTCAGGACTAGGGTGAGTTACCCATTTACAGCTGGGTAGACTGGAGCATGCCTGATCTCAACAACACACCACTCTTCCTTACAGAGCATACCGACTGACACTTTACAGAGTGGAAAGAAGAAAAGAAACTTTTACACTGTCTTCTTAAACCTGCTGTCAGTTGTCACTCAGAATTTTGGATAGTCTAAGCACGTAGTTCTAGAACCATTTTCGCTAAATGTGTTAATAGCATTCGTGGGGATCTTCCATTATGATTTTCTGACCTGATCACAAGAGCGTCCAGCGCTCTTTCTCTTCATTTACTGATTGGTTAATGCTGTCTTTTCTTGTCTTGTGCGTCACCAATTTCATTTGTGAGCCAACGATACATGAGAAACATTTTAACTTGTAAATTTAAACTGGACTTAACAAAACCCAGCAATATTTTTTCAATTTTTACCAGCCCACTGGAATATACAAAAGAACACTTATACTCGCGACTTCTAACAATCGTATTCAAGAAGATTTATCCAGAAAGTTACGCTGTTTTAGAATCGGCACTCTCCCATAGAGGCAGCCGATAGGATTACCAACATCATCATTTGTAACATTTTTAGCAACCAGATGTTTCCCAATACTGGAAGTATTTTCTTCTTATTTTAACTGTGAACCTCAAGAGCACGGTTTGCTACACTAACTATTTGCGGTGACATTTTGTTCATTCAGGGAAAACTAAAACACCAGATTCGGCGTCCACCTCGCTAGCCTTGATTTGTTAGTAGATGGACTGGGGCCAATTTGGGAAATAAAAATCTGGCAATTTTATATTCAGGATAATTGTATATCCAAGGGATATCACCAAGAGTAGGTAAGCGTGATTAAGTGGCCACTGTGTGACAGAGAGAGTGAATATTTTTCTTTGTTACAGGAACTTTACCAACATGGGATTTTGCTTAAGTTTGTTTACTTTACTGGGTAGCTGTAATAAGAACTTGTTTCTTTACTGTCTATTCTGTAACATAGTGCTAACCTATGACCTTTGGGTTATTAATTTTTTGGGTTCTTTTCTCAATAGGGGGAGGGCACATTTATTCTGTTATTTCTTATGTATGAAAATCTGATTTTATTTGATCTTTCTTTAGATGTTTCATGTTGTCAAGTTTAAATGATAATAAACAACAAAAGAAACCTAACTTTGTGTGTTGGTCAGACCCATACCAAATTAACCGTAGTTTTTCACGTTTGTGTGTCTTGTTGTCACATAGCTGTGTGTGTGTGTGTAGTTAAACTTATATTTATGTGTATGAAGAGGGCAAGGTTGTCTTGTTGTCACGCGTAGGGAGAGAGCAAGGTCGACACAGGTCAACTGCTCACTATAACACTAAGAATATAGATTGATTTTCTTGCAATACTGTAATAATGATGTTATTTGTTATGAAACCAAGAGGTTAACTGTCTGGAATCAAGGGTAATTAAATACCATATAAGAATATCAGACAAGTTGTTCTCCCACGTGACTTTGTTCCACAACTAACATACACCACACGATGTTGACAATTCGACAGTAAAAAAAAGGACAGTAAACAAGAAAGGGAAGTAATCACAAAAAGAGAGCCCTGGACAGGCTTATGATATTTTATCAAATTGACTCAGACGTGTAGTAAGTAAATAAACAATATGCTATTTATTAAGGGAATCACATTTACAAAGGGTTATTTTACATCTGATGAAAAAAAAAAATATGGACGTTTAAATCTGAAAAATAAACAGGAATCTAGGTCCCAGTGGGGTGCCTTATTTTCTTCCCTGACTAAGTCTGAGCGTTTGATGGCTATGGGTGTATGTGGTCTTCCTTCGCTTTATTATACTTATCGTAGTGTTCTTGTAGGATGTAGGCTGAGAGGACACTCTGCTGTGACTTCTTGATGAGAGCACGTGGTGGTGACTGACTGCCCTGTGTGGCACTAGTGTCTTTAAGGATGTCTGGTTCACACTCAGGGGTGAAGATTCAGTCCCTGTCCCTTCTTGATTTTTGGGCTCAGCAAAATTGAGGGAGGTCGAAGCCAGGTCCTATGTTACTGACACTCTGCACTGGAGAACAAAGTAAGGGGACCATTAATCTCTTGTCTAAAGAGATTTTACATGTATTAAGTTCCTCCCCGAAGACTTTTGGTCTCAGAGCATAGGCACACTTACCACTGAAGACTTTGACTGTCCAGTACACTGTATGTAAAATATATCTCAGTGACCATTGTCTAACAGGCTCTGTCCTCATCCTTCCAAGTCAAGTGTCTCTCCTCTACACTTAATATGTCTTACTATTTTCCACAATCAACAGTCTGTCTTGTAGTCTGGTGTATCTTTAGTTAATAATTAATTCTTAATTATTTTTCAGCAAGGAACAACAGCTTTCATAATGTATACTCATAACAGAGTTGTGTTCTAATAAGGCAAGCAATAATGCACAGTAATAAAATACTATAAGCAAATCATATAAGAAAATTAATAATATGTTATACAGGTACATAATGGATATGGAAGAACTAAATCCAATAGCATAACATATGTTTCTTATCATAGTCAACCACATACTTCTTCTGCAAATTACACTTGTATCATTAAGCAATAATTAAACAAATAATTTTGGGAGATAACTCACCACACAAAATCACTTCAGGTTCACACAATCAGAACTTGAATATTTGAATATATTCATAAGCACGTTATTGACTTTACACACAGTTGTGTACAATCTGTGTATATTCTTTAAAAGTCTTATGTATTTAAAATTTAGTTTAGGCTGCTTTCACGGTGTTCATCAAGAGAGTAAAGTAAAGTTACATTTTCCTCTGATAAATACAGTTTAAGACCGGAAATAGGTGGTCGTCTATGGGTCACGGGTTAATTGATGTCACCCAGAAAAACCCACCATTACCATCGCGTCTTCGCAAAACCCTACCTGCGGAATCTAAATGGCCTGTTAACGAAATTTAATACAAGAACTTCACCTGATCTCGCGTTCTCGTAGGAAAAAAAAAAAGAAGGGGGTCATAGGGAAGACTAGAAAACAGTGACAGGATGGACTGAGTAAAGGAATGTGGAAGATTTAGGAAGAGAAAGGATAGACTGCTCCATGACAGATAGCCCCCCATTTAAGTTAGTGGTCAGACTAACAACGCGAGTCTAACTTTCTCTGTGCATTCTATCACGTATGATTCTAACGTCACGTCTAATCTTCACTCTCTTTATTTACTTTTACGATCCTCTCGGACAGCGATGCTGAATCCGATGGTGTTTCTTCGATTGTGTCTAATTCTGCCAGCGTATGCCTGCTCAGAAAGTCTGCTCCCACGTTGATCTTCCCTGGGATGTATTCCACCTTGAAGGAATAGGGCTGAAGTAGTAAAGCCCAACGCATGAGTCGTGCATTAAGTTTCTTTGACGCCGCTAGAAACATAAGTGGGGCATGGTCACTTTGTACTGTAAATTTTACTCCATAGAGATATGGCTGATGTTTTTGTACCGCCCATACCAAGGCAAGACACTCCTTTTCAATTGTTGAATAATTCCTCTCTGCTGAGTTTAACCTACGACTGGCATAGGCTACAGGAAACAACAAGTCAGGATTGTTATCATCTGTCTGCATCAGTGAAGACCCAATTCCAATGTTACATGCGTCTACGCGCAGCACAAACGGCTTTGCTAGGTCCGGTAGTCTCAGTATAGGTCGTGATGTCAGCTTATGTTTAAGTGTAGCCTACACTTCTTCACAATCCGGAGTCCAAACTACTTTCTCTGGCTGGCCTTTCCTGGTCAGATCCGTCAGCGGGGCGGTCAGTGTGTTAAAACCCTGAATAAAGCGCTGGTAATATGCACAAAGGGACAGAAATGAACGGGTGTCTTTCTTGGTAATAGGACGCGGTGCTTGTTTTATTTTCTCAACGTTTTTATCCACAGGCCACATACAGCCATGAGTGATCGTGTGTCCCAGAAATTCTAACTCCTTGAAACCAATTAAACATTTACTGGGTCGCGCCGTAAGTCCCGTCTCTTTCAGTCGCTGGAGCAGCTGGGCGAGGGCTTCCAAATGTTCCTCAAATGTGCTCGTTGATATTAATATGTCATCCATAAAGTTGTGGATGGCATTATTTTTCAATGGGGTGAGTAATTTCCTCATCATTCTGGTGAAGATACCCGGAGCGTTGCTAAACCCAAATGGCAGAACATTAAACTGATAATGTCCTTCAGACGTACTGAAAGCAAGCAACGGCCTAATTTCTTTCTTGACCGGGATTTGATAATAACCCTTGCTCAGGTCAATTTTTGTGAAGAATTTGGCCTTACTTAATTTGGTGAAGAGTCCATTGGGGTCAGGTAAGGGTTCTAGTTGGAACTCTGTCACAGCATTAAGTCGTCTATAGTCGATGCAGAGACGAGCTTCTCCACTAGGTTTTTGGAGGAGCACAACACTCGCACTATAGGGTGATTGAGATTTGGATATTATATTGGCGTTTAGTAATTGCTCAATTTCCTCTTGCAATGCACTTGCTTTTGCATACGGTATTGGGTATGTTTTCACCCTGACAGGAGTTGGATCTGTCACTTTCATCTCAAACTCGACGAGATTTGTCAGACCCGGCCTATCTGTGAGCACTTCTGAGTGTTCTTCTAAAAGTTGTTTGACTTGTTCACCTTCTGCAGTCCCTAAAGTTGAGCTTATTTGCACATCCTTGTGCGATTCTTGTGGACGAAGCGGATACTCAACATATATTTTGTCTTCATTATCCACTTCTGTGGCAACCGCCAGGGTCATAAGATGAGCTGTTCGGGGTTTGGGCGTTCAACGTACTTTTTAAGAAGATTTACATGATAAATCTTATGTTTCCCCTTCTTGGAGATTTTATAATTAGTACGAGAAATCTTCTGTACCACTTCAAATGGTCCCTGCCAACCGATTTGAAGTTTATTGTTGCCACTGGGCAACAACAAAAGTACTTTCTCCCCAATATGCAATTCCCTGTCCTTGGCTGATTTGTTGTAATGTTTGGCATACTTACTACGCGCTCGTCGCAAGTTTGTTGATGCCATCTCCCAACCAACCTTTAAGCGTTCCTTGAGTTCCTGGACATATTTTGACGCCGTAACAATACTGTCGTCTGCACTTTCATCTGTCATAGCCCGAAGAAGAGCTTCAAGCGGTCCTTTGATTGGACGCCCGAACAATAAGGTGGCGGGAGAGAGAGACCTTCGAAGAGTGTGGCACTTCTCGGTAGGCAAATAGTGCTGCAGGCAGAAACAAATCCCAGGTTTCTGGTTTTTCCTGAGCCAATTTGCGCAACATAGTGATGAGAGTTCCATTGAACCTCTCAACTTGTCCATTGGACTGAGGATGATAGGGCGAGGTGTGAATATGCTGTGTACGAAATACTCGGAAAACCTCTTCCGCTAACTTTCCCTTGAACTGTGACCCATTATCCGTAAGTATTTGTCGAGGAAAACCTAGCCTGGTGAATATACTCACTAATGCTTCTGCTACATGCACTGAGTCTGATGAGGGTAGTGCAATGGCTTCACCCCACATTGTACATGTGTCGACTAGTGTTAAAATGCAGCGGTTCCTCCTTTTAGTTCTCAGAAGAGGTCCTATGATATCCACAGCTACTCTCTCGAAGGGAGTTCCTATTATTGGCATCTCTCCTAACGTCGCTGGGGATGTCCAATGTTTAGGTGCCACTCTTTGACACTGGGCACAGGACTTAACAAATCGGATGATATCTGCATTCATCCCCGGCCAATAGTAATGGGCTGATATGCGTTGCATGGTGGCATTTTGACCCATGTGACCACTGAATGGAAGTGCATGACCCATCTCCAAGATTTGGTTCCTGTACGTAGATGGAACGACTAGTTGCCCATGTTCTAGTCCTATGTTTCCTGCTCTACGATATATTAATCCCAATTTCATATAAAAGTTTCCTTTCTGCAGGGGAGTATTGGCAAATGGCAGTTTCTTGAAGCAGGAGGCCAGAGTTGTATCCTGTGTTTGAGCATTCTTTAACTCCTGAGGGAGGGGATTCTGCACAGGTGCTGGCTCCTGTTCACTCGCAGCTTTACTTCTGGTTGTCACTGCCGCAATAACAAGAGGTTCTTTTGGTTCACCTAGGAATACGTATCTACAACCCAAGATCAGGTCATAGATTGGGTCATCCATGACTGCTGCTCTGATCTGTCCTGACACAAAGCGGGATTCCACCTGGATATTTGCTATTTGCAGAGTCATTGTCTTGTCACCTTTTGTGGCTCCACGAAGTTCCACAGTGTCTGGTGTTACCTGGCCAGGGTCTACCAGTGATGAGGCGACAACTGCATCAAATTCCAGTCCCGTGTCATAGAGGCATAATACGTGCTGTCCATTTACCTTCACTGTGTCGGTAACGGACGGTCGATTGAGGCTATTCGTTTGCCTCATTGAATTCTTCTTTGGCGATTTTGTCTGTATGAATGCAGCATGTTGAGGAGCGGGTTTAATTTTACATTCTTGAGTGTGGTGTGTGTTTGTCTTACACACCTTACACCACTTCCTCCCCGTCTCCTGGTTAGTAGAGGTCCTCTCCTTTTTTATCCTATTGTAAGTTTGTGATGTGTTCTGTGCTTTATGGGAAAATCCACTAGATTTAGGGTGATTGTCGGAACAGGGGTGTGTAGATGCTTTTGCAGGCATATCAGTATATTTCCGTCTTGTAGACTGAGCTTCTGCCAAAGCTCCCTGAAACCTTTCAGCCAGAGTGAGTAACGACTCAAGGTTTTCGGCCCCATGCTCTGCTAGGAACCTTCTCATATCTGGTGTCATTGTGTCCTTGAGTTGTTCCATAATAATCTTTCCTGAGTCCCTTCCAGAGACTCAGGAAAGTTTCCTAACGTGCGCCATTTTTGCAGATAGGATTCGAGGCGAGATGCAAACTGTGCAAATGTTTCCCCTATGTCTCTTCTGGCCCGACGAAACTGCTTCCTGTAAGCTTCTGAATTAAGTTCAAATCTTTGTAAAAGGGCCTTCTTTAGAGTATCATATTTATTTTGCTCAGTAATTGGCAACTTCATGTACACCTCATATGCTGTTCCACGCAATCCTTGTGAGAGTTTGAGCGCCCATTTATCTTTGTCCAGACCATACGACGAGGCAAATCGTTCGAATCTATCAAGGTACGTGTCGATTTTCTCGGCGCTGTTGGAGAAAATTTCTAAAGGAAATGACATAGCATTAGTTCCTGTAGCATGACTGGTAATTGTGTTACCATCTGCTGAAGGAGAGGCACCAGAAGATTCTAATGTACTGGGACTATCCTCTACTTCAACTCTTCTAGCTTCTACGTCTAATTCCTTTAATCTAGTTTCATGCTGCCTTTCTTTTTCTCTCTCCTCTGCTTGTCGAATTTCTCTCCTCTCCTGTGCTTCTCTCTCTGCTCGCTCCTTTTCTAATCTCTCTTCTCTGTCAAGATGTTTATCGATTTCGGCGCTAATGAAACTAGTTAACTCATTACCTACCATCCCCATGTCCTTAGCGAATTCCATTAAACTAGATCTTACTTTGGCTAATTCAGCCATTGTTGGTGCTGAATAAATCTTGTGGGTAAATTATCTCCCAATATACAAGAACAATTTTTTACCAAAGCAATAATGTTAGTCAGTGAATAGAATATGACTAATAGCACATTAACTCCATACACTCACTCACTCCTTAACTAAAATTAACTTCTTAGAAAGTTATTTGAAAAAGGAAAACCACCACACTACTAGCTTCAATTAATTCTTAATATCCTGTCCAGATGCTACAACGATAAAGTCTAGGGGATAGAAAAAGATTCTCACTCTAGAAGGTGAAGAAAAGCAATATTTTTGAGCAAAGGCAATGGTTTATGCCTCAGCTCTTTGCTATTCGTATCACCAGCGAGAGCTACTGTGCGCTAGCATACTTAAATCTCGAGGCGAGCCCCCACTTGTCACGCGTAGGGAGAGAGCAAGGTCGACACAGGTCAACTGCTCACTATAACACTAAGAATATAGATTGATTTTCTTGCAATACTGTAATAATGATGTTATTTGTTATGAAACCAAGAGGTTAACTGTCTGGAATCAAGGGTAATTAAATACCATATAAGAATATCAGACAAGTTGTTCTCCCACGTGACTTTGTTCCACAACTAACATACACCACACGATGTTGACAATTCGACAGTAAAAAAAAGGACAGTAAACAAGAAAGGGAAGTAATCACAAAAAGAGAGCCCTGGACAGGCTTATGATATTTTATCAAATTGACTCAGACGTGTAGTAAGTAAATAAACAATATGCTATTTATTAAGGGAATCACATTTACAAAGGGTTATTTTACATCTGATGAAAAAAAAAATATGGACGTTTAAATCTGAAAAATAAACAGGAATCTAGGTCCCAGTGGGGTGCCTTATTTTCTTCCCTGACTAAGTCTGAGCGTTTGATGGCTATGGGTGTATGTGGTCTTCCTTCGCTTTATTATACTTATCGTAGTGTTCTTGTAGGATGTAGGCTGAGAGGACACTCTGCTGTGACTTCTTGATGAGAGCACGTGGTGGTGACTGACTGCCCTGTGTGGCACTAGTGTCTTTAAGGATGTCTGGTTCACACTCAGGGGTGAAGATTCAGTCCCTGTCCCTTCTTGATTTTTGGGCTCAGCAAAATTGAGGGAAGTCGAAGCCAGGTCCTATGTTACTGACACTCTGCACTGGAGAACAAAGTAAGGGGACCATTAATCTCTTGTCTAAAGAGATTTTACATGTATTAAGTTCCTCCCCGAAGACTTTTGGTCTCAGAGCATAGGCACACTTACCACTGAAGACTTTGACTGTCCAGTACACTGTATGTAAAATATATCTCAGTGACCATTGTCTAACAGGCTCTGTCCTCATCCTTCCAAGTCAAGTGTCTCTCCTCTACACTTAATATGTCTTACTATTTTCCACAATCAACAGTCTGTCTTGTAGTCTGGTGTATCTTTAGTTAATAATTAATTCTTAATTATTTTTCAGCAAGGAACAACAGCTTTCATAATGTATACTCATAACAGAGTTGTGTTCTAATAAGGCAAGCAATAATGCACAGTAATAAAATACTATAAGCAAATCATATAAGAAAATTAATAATATGTTATACAGGTACATAATGGATATGGAAGAACTAAATCCAATAGCATAACATATGTTTCTTATCATAGTCAACCACATACTTCTTCTGCAAATTACACTTGTATCATTAAGCAATAATTAAACAAATAATTTTGGGAGATAACTCACCACACAAAATCACTTCAAGTTCACACAATCAGAACTTGAATATTTGAATATATTCATAAGCACGTTATTGACTTTACACACAGTTGTGTACAATCTGTGTATATTCTTTAAAAGTCTTATGTACTTAAAATTTAGTTTAGGCTGCTTTCACGGTGTTCATCAAGAGAGTAAAGTAAAGTTACATTTTCCTCTGATAAATACAGTTTAAGACCGGAAATAGGTGGTCGTCTATGGGTCACGGGTTAATTGATGTCACCCAGAAAAACCCACCATTACCATCGCGTCTTCGCAAAACCCTACCTGCGGAATCTAAATGGCCTGTTAACGAAATTTAATACAAGAACTTCACCTGATCTCGCGTTCTCGTAGGAAAAAAAAAGAAGGGGGTCATAGGGAAGACTAGAAAACAGTGACAGGATGGACTGAGTAAAGGAATGTGGAAGATTTAGGAAGAGAAAGGATAGACTGCTCCATGACACTTGTACTAAATTATAGTCGTATAGATAGTCTGGACTAGAGAAACTTACTCATTCCAGAGACATACCTTCTCCTTAAGCTATTCACCCGTGAAATCTATTTCTCACACCGTTTTTTCTCACGTACTTATCACCATCCACTCTACTCAAACTGGACCAAAAATAACTCTCAAACCTATCGGTACGACATTCTCCTCTAAACCAAAGTCGGCCTTAGGGCAGTGCGAGAGGGCGACCGCTCTGGGCGCTAAGACCACAGAAGTGCCGTAAAGGATGAGAAAAAAGTTTTTTTTTTTCTCTTTTCATCCAGAAGCTAGACTTTTCTTATTTTCTGAGGAAATTCGCCCACACCAAACCACGTAATATAAATCCTTTATAAGAAAACACTAAACCAAAGATTGGCATATTATTAACATTCCGTATTTAGTTATTATTAATGTTGATTGTTTGTGTGTAAATAAAGTCTGTCTAAAATTATCTGCAATTTTATTCGCGAATCTTACTTGATTTTCTAGTAGACGCAGAGCCGGATTAACGTAGTAGCCAAAGTAGCATATGCTACGGGCCCCGCGCTTTTAGGGGCCCCGCGCCAATAAATATGTACTTAATTTTTTGGTCATCTTCTAATACGAGCGTTAAACAATGATCTTGTGATTTATGCCATCTTAAGCGCCTTTTCATTTGGTGTCACGAAATTGTGAGATAAAGAGCATAAGAGGGTGACTTAGTGTGACTCTTCATTATTTTTATCTTAACTGTTTGCGGACGGAAGCCATTTAAGTGGCGTAGAAAATTTGGTCATGTTTGTACGGAAGCCACTTTTTTGGCTTTAGGTGACTGCCCCTCTAATTTTGTTTCGTTCTTTGTGAAATGAATTTGCATTAACAATAAAAACAGGAATTTAGGAAACGGAAACTTCCTGTTTTAATTGAGGCATACGGCGTGCTAGCACTCTCTTTCGATCTTGATCAAAATTTCTTGATTTGTAAGGTTAGAAAACTCACAAAATGAGCAGTAGACACAGAGATATTGGACGCAATTATGCTTCTGGAAGTGAAAACGTAAAGCGAAGGAAGAAAAAGAAAGAAGAGATCAACTTGTGATATCAAAAACACGTAAGCTGACAGAATATTTTGATGTTCATGGTGGTGGTACTCTAACCGCTGAAGCTGGAAGTACAGGAATAACTAGTACTACTAGTACAGGCTGTGCAGCAGAAAACATACAGCAAAACGAAGAAGTACTCTAATGATATTGGTGACTGGCCGAACAATGTAGATGACTGTGAGCGTGAATATTGGATATCCAAGGGAAGTGACAAATGTCAACATGTTGATAGTGCCTTCTCTTCATCCGTGCGATTGTGTGACACTGAAAAGAAAACTTGATACTGTCAGAAATCTTATTTTACACATATTCATAAACTTACAAACAAGCAACATGCAAGAAAATGGTTATACTATTCAGAAAGTAAAGGGCGCCTATTCTGTTTCCCATGCAAGCTTATGAGTTCAGAATGTTCATCAAAGTTTACTGTGGAAGGGTTTAATGACTGGAAAAATGCAAGCAATCTATTGCGTCGACATGAAGAAAGCTCCTCACATAGACACGCTTTAATTTCACTGCTGATGCGTAAAAACAAACGTGAATGTGTCGATTCCCAACTTGTGAAACAAATGGACATTCAAGAAAAGTATTGGCACAAACTTCTAGAGCGAATAATTGACGTCGTGAAGTTTTTAGCAGAACGAGGCCTTTCATTTCGTGGCAGTGATGAAATTGTTGGGTCCCCTTATAACGGGAATTACTTAGGGTTGTTAGAATTACTGGCCAAGTTTGACACTTTTCTGGCAGAGCATATAAGTACTCATGCAAACGAAGCTTTTTTCATCATTTCATCTTTTTCATGAACTTTCGGTGAAGACAGCACTATACTAAAACGAGCGTCCTTTTCAGGGAGAACACAGCCGTCAGAATTTACAAAAATGACTCGCACCAAGCAACAAGCTAAAAAGAGGAAAGTATATACAAGCCCTCAAACACTTGTCAGCAGCATCAAGCAAGAACCTACAAAGAGCAAACAGAGGCATCCAGAGAGCACGGATACTCCTAGCGTCGTGGCCAGTCGTTCTCAGAAGACGAACAACATAACTTCTGATACTACGACCGATGATCGACCCAAAGATTCGAAGGCAGATGACAAACAAGCTCCGAAACCAGACTTAGCAACATCACCGCTGAAACAAGGTGTCGAGGCGGTAGCTACATTGAGCAGTGACAAGGCAACATCGAAGACAGAGGGTAACAAAGCATTGAAACCCAACAAAATCAATCCACCGGCAAAACGAGATGTCATTGTCGAGTCTCCAACATACAGTGACCAGCCAACTCCGGTGAAACTTGACCAGATGCAGACGACCCAGAATGCGAATCCGTCCCGCAGACCGTACACACAATCTGAGACAGAAGTTGGAACGTGCCAACTTCGCAAGCATCAAAACGCAGTATCCAACGTGGCACTACAGGAGAGAATAATAAAGATCACCCAGATGTCTGGAGGTGAGGCCTCGCTCAGGGCCCTAACCGACGACAAAGTAATCGGCATACTTGAGTCAATAACGGGCAGGAGAAGCATATCTAAAGTTTCAAGACACGACAACGGAGTTATCATAACTCTAAACAAGACGGAGAAAACAAACCAACTGATGGTCGAACTTGAATCCGGACACAAAGAAGTCCAGCTGCCCCACCAGATTAAAGCTACTGTGGAAAATATTCAAGAAGACCAAAAAGATAGTTGTGAGAGGGATCGACAACAGCCGGTCCACACAAGAGGTCCACAGCCGCCTACAAGAAGAAAACAAGAACATCAACATAACACAGGTGGAAAGACTGAAGACATGGGACAAGAAGGACACCAACTTGATTATCCTAACTATTGAAGGGTCTTCAAGACCAAGGCAACTTAACCTGGACGATAGATGTCGAAAAACAGAAGAGTACATTCCTCCTGTTATGCAGTGCTCAAACTGCCAACAATTCTCGCATACCAAGAAAAATGCAGGAGAGAGATAGTTTGTCGATACTGTGCGGGAAGCCACGTATACAATGAATGTCCCTATGCGAAAGATGATAGCAACTATAAAGCTCGCAACTCCAACAGAACCTGCGCAAACTGTCTTGGGAACCACGGGGCAAGATACCGTGGATGTCCGATCTTCCATGAGACTAAGACCATACTGAAGGAATCGATAACAAAAAAACATCTCCTTCAGAGAAGCAAGAAACCGAGTGGCTTCAGGCGGCACTGGTAAACAAGAACAGCACACAAGAGCCCAGCTGATAAGACTAGCCACAGATATGCGAGACATAAAACAACAACTCAAAGTCGAGACGAACAAGCAACACAACGAAGACTCAGATGCCATAAGAGACGAAACAATAGGAGCCGTACAGAGCGCCCAGGCAATATTACAGGAAATGAAAACTATCAAACACGAGATAGAAGTCGACATCGTCAAACTCACAGAGCTAAAGGAAGAGAACGAAGAAATCCTCAAAAGAATTGAAACAGAGAGAAAGATAGCTGAGGATACCCTTACAAAAAGTAGAGAACAAAACAAAGAAAGTAAAGACAAAATAAAAACCGAAATCGTGCAGGAAATACAAAGCAAACTAGAAAGAAGAGAAGCAGCGGAAATAAACATAATTTTAAAAACCATAATGGAGATGCTACCAAAAATAATAGCGACAGCCTTTGAAGAACACAAACCGGTAACAGACAACAAGTAGCTACAGAACAGGCAGCTAGTGGTCCTTTACAGGAACAATCAGCTCAAATCTAAAACAACATTCATCAATCTGATTGGATCCAGCATACTAGATCACATTCTCTGTGAAGTGAAGAAATACAAGTATTATTCCGTTTCATTGGATTCTACTCCAGATATATCTAATATGGACCAGCAGACTTTGACTCTGCGCTATGTTTTGCCATCTGGACCAGTTGAAAGATTTGGGACATTTTTGGATATGGAAGGTCATAGTGCTGAACAGCTTACTAAAAGTCTACTTAATTTTTTAAAGGCAAATGACATTGCTATTAAAGACTGCCGTGGTAAAAGTTATGACAACGCCAGCAACATGAGTGGCAAGTTTATAGGATTACAAGCACGAATTAAAGAGATGAATAAGTTTGCGCATTACATTCCGTGTTTTGCAC
Organism: Oreohelix idahoensis; assembly: GCA_024509875.1. Lineage (NCBI taxonomy): Eukaryota > Metazoa > Mollusca > Gastropoda > Stylommatophora > Oreohelicidae > Oreohelix > Oreohelix idahoensis. Next base: position 162,324 of record JAMPIV010008759.1, read on the forward strand.
ATTCACTAAATTTGGTTGGAAAATGCGCTGCTGAAGGTTGTCAAGAAGCAGTCATTTTCTTTGGATTTGTTGAAAGCCTGTACCTCTTCTTTTCTGCTTCTTCCTACCGGTGGATGTCTCCTTTCTACTGCATTATGTGCTGGCGGTACTCATAATAAGTCCCCTTTGCCCTTTGTGAAAAGACTGTCAGATACCAGGTGGTCCGCTCGGGCAGATGCAACAAAAGCACTTTTACACAGCTTTTCTGCAATAAAACAAGTCTTGGATGATATTTCAGATAACAATGATCAGACGGCAGAGTGTCGTCAACAGGCTCGTGGTCTACTTTCAACCATGATGAAGTTAGAAACAGGAATAATGATCATGCTGTGGGATCAAGTATTACAGCGTGTTCAAATGACCAGTGCTTCTTTGCAATCTTCTGACCAAGATTTGAATACAGCTTGTGCACTCTATGAATCCCTGCGCGGGTATATTCAAGCTATGCGGTCTACTTTTGCAGACATAGAGCAAAAGGCCAAGGATCTGACTGAGTGTGAACATTATCAAGAACAAACTCGAAGAAAACACAAACGAAATCGAGAGTATGATGATTTCAGTGGTTCCAGCACACTTGATCTACTTGTTGAATCAAACGCCTTCTCAGCAGTTTAAAAGCCGAACATTTCTTGTCCTTATTGATAGCTTGCTCTCTGCCTTGTCAAAACGCCAGAAAGCTTAACAAAAGTTGAATGATGTATTTGGATTCCTGTCACGTAGACAGTGACTTAATTTATTTTTCCATCTCGTCTCAATGTTATTACTCTTTAATGTTCTGTTTTCCTATACATTTTGTTTCTCTTTGCTTTGCTACCTGTGTGGCCCAATTGTTTTCTCCTTCTCAAACCCCACCCGAGGTTGTTTATGTTCGAGCATGCAGCGGTCAGCGAACGATAATGTTACATCAGCACACCTGGCCTGACCAGAGAAACATTTCTCCGGTCGCTCTAATGTTTGATCACGAGCGAAGACGGTTTCTGTGAAGAAACGGTCCGGCAGGGGGAGATAACCCGCTGATAGTCTTTGTTGTTTGCCCTTAGATGAGCAAAGAGCACATAATATTATGATTGTCTCTCTGGGGGAATTTTCGCAAAGTTGTTGCTTCTGAAACCTGTGTCTTACCCGGTATTACGCATTACGCCGATACATCTGTAGAATCAGGCTAGGCAGGTGTCCGGGGGGAGCGTCCTTTGTAAGCTATAAGATTTGAAATTTTACTACGTCAAACACACTCGTAGAAGATTCCTGGCCCGAGATAGACCATTATGGAAATAAGGCAAACATTAACACAGAACTAAATGTTTTTTTGCCTATTTCTTGGCATTTTCTCGGGGTGAGTAAACAACTCTTATAACTATTATATGATATATTCATGTTAGCTTTTTAGATATATATCTGATAGGAAGTGACTTACTTCATTTCGGAGGACTTCTCCTAGTATTTTATTCAGTGATAAGGTAGCGCTGTCTACGGCCTATTAAGTGGTGCGTAAACTGTTACGGTTTATCATGGGTTAAATGTTAAACTTACAATAACAGATATTAGGCGTAGAATCAGTCCACGAATGCTTACCATTGGGTTAAGAGTCAGCAAAATTAACTGTCATTTCTGTAAGATAATGTCAGGTGTGGATTGTTCACTTTAAAACTGAATAGTGAGAGGCAGGTAATAACTCTGGATTATAGGAGATAGTCACTTATTCCCTTTTGATAGATATTTCTAGTGGCAAGGGAGGATCGTTTTATGCTTACTTGTGTGGCTAGACACTAGTCCATAACTTTCACAGAAAGCAGTCACCAGGCATAGACATAATTCTATCTTATGATTTAGCCACAACTGTATTATTATAGCTAGAACATTGCACTTTCTATGTATTCATTTGTGGGATAGTAATATTTTGTTTCCCCAAAGGGACATATGATTTATCTGTGTAATTTCAAATGCTGTAATCTGTTTATGTAAATTCATTTAATGTTGTAAGATGAATAAGCATATTCATTTAACTGTAACTACAGGTTAGGTTTCCTCTATGTTGAGATTGGGAGAAGAGGAGTAGATTGTTGCTGTCAGAACAGTTACTGACAGGTACATGGGTGTACAAAATATATTAAGCCTATGCGGGCGCGTGTTGATAATTGATATTTTTAAGGAACAGGAGGCATGGTTAAAGACAGTCCTAAACTATCATAGCAATAACTACAATAAATTTAATCCCATAGTGGAGCGAAACTTTCTATATAAAGTTAGTGTGATTTATTATTTGCTTGATGTAAAAGGGTGTCTCTTTTCGGTCTCAGTTTCAGGGGGATACCGAATTGCTAGTCTAGTTTCCAGTCAGACGAAGACACAGTCTCTTCGCTCTAGAGGGATTCTGAGGATATCTAGCCCCACGAGTGTCACAGCCATACCTGAAACAACAACCCTTTGTCAACGCCATTTCCCTCTCACGGGAGTTCAGCTCACGCATTGTGAAATGAGCCAACGCAACAATCTGAAAACGTCTATGGCAGTAGTAGTTCCCTACTCACCTATTGGATTACCAGCCAGGGCATTTCAGCTTCCAGCATATCAATCAGCCCATGTCTATAGCAGAATCTGACATCACCCGACCTTGTATGCCTAAACGGGGCACTCAGCCAAACCACAGCCAAACCAATTTTAAACAGGATTTACTGCCTAGTACGAAAGGTCAAAAGCGCCGGATAAGAGCGCTAGGGACTGCCTTGTCCTCAAGTAACTTCGTCTGGTGTAATTTCTGGGTCTATGTAGAACTTCGCACGTATGAGCAGCCATCTATGGATAGAGTTCCAGCCCCACTCACGCCAGTAGGGGGAGTCACCAACGATAGCGCCTATACAGTGATTTTATTCAGGTTAATTCCATCACCGATGGAGGATATATACGAAAAAACCACTTACTGGAGCTTTTCCCTTGGTCCCCGAAAGCGGACAGGCTGTCGCTATGTTCATTCAGTTGGTCTGCAGGAGATAAACAGCGTCCCCCAGCCCACCTCGCGCCAGTAGGGGGGAGTCACCAATGATAGTACCAACAAGGACAGTTTTGTAGGCATAGTCCCTCACGAAGGATCTACAAGTAACACACTGTCCGGACTATTTCATCTGGTCCCCGAAAACGGACGGACTGCCACGCAGTTTATTCATTTTGGTAAACAGAAGGTAAATAGAGTCTTCCAGCCCACCTCGCGCCAGTAGGGAGGAATCACCAATGATAGCGCCTATACAGTGATTTTTTTCAGGTTAATTCCATCACCGATGGAGGATATATACGAAAAAACCACTTACTGGAGCTATTTCATATGGTCCCGAAAACGGACGGGCTGCCACTCAGTTATTTCATCTCTCTGTGTTCTACAGGTTTTATGAATGGTGATCTGTGTGTGGTTGTTGGTGTATATGATTATTGATGACTATTGATGATTAGTTGATTATTGATGTAATTTTATGTTGTTGTGATGATATGCATTATTTTCATGCTTTTCTTCTTTAATAAATTTTACACATTTATTAATGCGCTGTTCACGACCTTTCCATCCATATTTGTATTTTTAGCTCTTTACTAGAATCTCTATGTTTGATAAGAGAAAAGAGTGAGAGCAGGAGATGCTTAGACAGTAAAAGTGAGCTGAGGCCTGGAGAGAGAGATCATTTGAATAAATCTTCTTCCAGGTTGTCTCAAGTCCATCTCCTATTTACACCTTTCTGTGTGTGTAATCTATAACTCTGTCAGTCCACTATCCCTTGTCGATTTCACTACTGTTGTCCAACTCGACAAATACTCTACACTCTAACTCAACCACGACAATTCCTTCATCAGTTACAGTCGTTTATACCTGAAGAGGTGGTAACGAGATCATCGAATCTTATTAAATCATATCCGGACGATCTGGAAGAAAGTCTTTGTGAAAAACTTGTGCAGTTTACAGAACTGTTGAAAACAGATCTTGCTTCTCATATTTGCACTACTCTAGACCTTGTAGAGTTACAGTTTTACCGTTTGATAATTGACAATTCTTTGTAGTCTTGTTTTCCAAATGTAGAAATCGCCTTGCGCATCTATTTGTCACTAATGGTAACCAACTGCAGTGGAGAACGATCATTTTCAAAACTGAAACTTATTAAAAATGAACTAAGGAGCACCATGGGTCAAAAGAGATTGAACAATCTCACACTAATGAGCATTGAACATAAACTTCTGCGTGAAATTGATACATCCTATATCATCAACAAATTTGCTCATGCTAAATGTAGAAACATTAATATTTAAACAATAATGTTGACTGTGTTGTTACTTTTGAAAATGATAATTACTATGCAAATTAAAAATGTATGTGTTCAAATATATTTGTGTTGTTTTATTGTTTTTTTTAAATATAGGGCCCCTTTCTTAACATATGCTACAGGCCCCGTACTAGCTTAATCCGGCCCTGAGTAGACGTTAAATAACTTTCACAGATACAAATGCGAGGAAGGAGGCTCATGTCAAACCACTTTCCTCTGGCGCCGAATGCAATGATGCCCTCTCATCTCTTGCCCCATGAGGAAGTTGTTTTTTCTTCTTTGTAAACGGTGCTGACCAGCCAATTTCATCTTTTCTCAAATATGTTCGTGCGTGGACTAAAAGATCTGGCCTCACTCTTTTCAATAATGTACATTTACTTACTTGTATTATGACCAACGTCACTTCCTTGAAGGGACATTTGCCTGTTTGCCATGATGTTTATTTTAAGCACGAGTTCCTGAGGTTTGGTTCACAAATGGTCATCCCTTCTATATTATCTACCCACATTCTTCTCAATGTGAACAGGAGTAAGATAAATATTAGACAAACATAAAGGAAATACATGCGCTTCGGAGTGTCGCAGTATTGATGAATTTCTTCTTCTTCGTACACTCTCAGACGTCTACTTGAATAGTTTCAAAGAAAGCAACGGTCAGCTTGAGGCTATTTGTATTTCCAGATTGTATTTGAGATTGAGGATGAATAATGAACAGGAGCGGATTTAAAAGTTGTCACATTACTTGCTCGAATAGTGTCCGGCGCGTGGGGTCCCTGCTAGGTAGGGGAAATGTATCGCTTTTACGGCACTTTAGTGTCTTAATTGTTATATGTTATTTCTAGATTAACCACGTTTGTTCGCGTTGTGGTAGACTGAAATTATTATGATGGCTGGTGAGTGATCTGTCACAGTTATATATTTATTTCTTATTTTATTAGTGTTTCGTTCTTGGGCATGTAGTAGTTCCAGAGATATATTAGTGAATAGGGCCCCCAACATGGCCGGCCGCTAATGATTATAATTAAACTTTGCTACACGCACTTTTCGTCTGTGTGAGTCCCATAAGGGGCAGCAAAGAATAACAATTTCCTTCTTCGCATGACGTATGAGACAACAAAGAAGAGGTGAACATAGGTTGGCTATCCCTAGTCCTGTGCAAGAAACAAACAAGTGTTCTTGTAGCGAGAGATGAGAAGATTACGCTGGTGTTGAATACGGCCCATTGCTTGACTGCTTGCGTCAGCGAACCAGAGCTGACCAAGATACTACTCCACCTCCAAGTGGTGGTCCTGGAAACAGGCTGCATCACTGGTTTGGCTGAGTGAGTAGGGATCGAAGAGGGAAGGCTAACCTGGTCCAAAAAATGCCGTGCTGAAGTCGGATGTGTTGGCCGAAAGGCGCAAATATCGCAGCTTCGCTGTAAACAGACACAACGCAACCAACGTCCTTTTCAGGACGAACGAAGAAGAAGAAGAAGGATAGGATATGCATTGAGGAAACATGTTAATAGCACCACAAGGCAGCCCTTGATCTAAAAGCACCAGGGTAAGAGAGGAAGAGGGATACTGAAAAAAGACAGGGAGATAAGTACTGGAGAGAGTCATGACATGGGCAAAGAAGATATTGAACGGGTGGCACGGGTCAGGAAGACTTGGTTGGAATTTCTTCAAGGCCTTATCCCCATGGAGAGTTCAAGGATCAACGTGACAACAACATGCATCTTCATTTATTTTCTAGGATTTATTACTTACTATTCGGTCCGTTCTTGCCATGAAGCGTCGTGGGGAGCTGACGTGTCCGTTCTTGCCATGAAGCGTTGTGGGGAGCTGACGTGTCCGTTCTTGCCATGAAGCGTTGTGGGGAGCTGACGTGTCCATTCTTGCCATGAAGCGTCGTGGGAAGCTGACGTTTGGGTTTTCTTGCCATGAAGCGTTGTGGGGAGCTGACGTGTCCGTTCTTGCCATGAAGCGTTGTGGGGAGCTGACGTGTCCGTTCTTGCCATGAAGCGTCGTGGGGAGCTGACGTTTGGGTTTTCTTGCCATGAAGCGTTGTGGGGAGCTGACGTGTCCGTTCTTGCCATGAAGCGTCGTGGGGAGCTGACGTTTGGGTTTTCTTGCCATGAGGCGTTGTGGGGAGCTGACGTGTCCGTTCTTGCCATGAAGCGTTGTGGGGAGCTGACGTGTCCGTTCTTGCCATGAAGCGTTGTGGGGAGCTGACGTGTCCGTTCTTGCCATGAAGCGTCGTGGGGAGCTGACGTTTGGGTTTTCTTGCCATGAAGCGTTGTGGGGAGCTGACGTGTCCGTTATTGCCATGAAGCGTCGTGGGGAGCTGACGTTTGGGTTTTCTTGCCATGAAGCGTTGTGGGGAGCTGACGTGTCCGTTCTTGCCATGAAGCGTTGTGGGGAGCTGACGTGTCCGTTCTTGCCATGAAGCGTTGTGGGGAGCTGACGTGTCCGTTCTTGCCATGAAGCGTCATGGGGAGCTGACGTGTCCGTTCTTGAGCCAAGCATGTCGCACTAGCTTCCGAAAGCCCATGTTGTTGAAATATTTATGTAATGTAGTCGATCCACCTGCCTCTCTTGGTCTTATCTGTGCCATGAAACTAGATCTTATATCGTTTATTATAAGTTTTATACCATGTGTGTATACTGCGGTAAGTTGTGCTGTTATGCTGCCTTTAAGAAAGATGCCCTCGATCCATCGCTTTCTCATATAGTGCCATGTTGACTGGCAATGCCGATTATGCCTCCTCACTGCCTATAATATCTGGCGTCTTGAAGCAGCTATGACTTGAACATTTTGCAACGTTGTTTGATTACATTGTCGAGGTATTTTTAACTCTGGCTTCCTCGTCTTCTCTTTGAGTTGAATTTTCTAGTTATTACCAGATTTTCCAAACTCTCTCTTTCCATGCAGTGTCCAAAGAACTATGACGGTTTGGGCGTTATCGTGTTGATTAATTGACGACTTCCTTCTGTTTGTCTGAGACATTCCACACATTATGTATGGTTGTCTATGTATCCGTTGCATCTTTCTTAGAATACACATCTCTGTTCACTCAGATTTATTTTCCTTACATCTGTTTATTTTAATTATTACAACATAGTCAATTTATAATGTACATTATAAAAATACGCAGCAAGGATATTTGTAGATAGCGAGAAATTAAAAAGAGCCAAACTTAAGAGCCAAGCTGGCAACATTGATGGAGAGGATGCGTTTGAAGATACATGATAAATACACGGTATTCCGACAGTCCTTATACCACAATACCATAACACTTTTAGTTTGCATATATATATATATATATATATATATATATATATATATATATATATATATATATATATATATATATATATATATATATATATATATATATATATATATATATTATTGTTGATATTTACCGTCGTGTGTAGTAAATATTGTTAAATTAAATGAGACGTGGCTGGCTGTCATACATTCTCACGTTATGAAGTTTAATCACTAAGGCGAACACACTGAATACATAGGACACATATTTAATCGGACATCTTGGAAAACAGGAAGTCGGAAGAAGGAGGAAGCAGAAGAGTTCCCATAAAGGCAAGTAACTCTAGTAGGAAACAAGATAAACATCGACTAGTAGGAAACAAGATAAACATCGAGACGATATATACACAAAGAGCATATCAACATCCCCCCTTCTCTACGAGTGAACAAAGTCATTCATCCAAGAGGGTTTCTTGCGATCTCTTTGAGGTCTCTTAGGGCAAGATGGTAGGAGAGAATGTTCTTTGCCAGCTTTCCCAGGACTAGAAGTAGCTGGAGTTGAAGGATTATCTTCTGTAGGATTGGAGCTATGCGCTTCACTAGTGTTCTCCATGTCTGGCAAAACAACCTGTTGCTCGGGTAGAACTGGAGAGGAGACATCAATTTCCAGGTCCTCGGGATCAGGTGTGAAAGGTGTTGCTCTTTCAGAGAGCCTCTTATCAATCCTTCCAGGTTGCCAGTTTGGTGTTCAGGGTCTTGATAGTAGACTGGCTGGTGAGACAACTTGGGCAGATCATGAGCAGTTTTATCATAATACTTCTTCACTGATCTGTCTCTCTTGCCTCTACTTTCAATAACTCTACTGTGAGATGCAACGGGTTTCACTGCAGAAGGCATCAGTGTGCGCAGTTTCCTGTTGAACAGTATTTCTGCTGGACTTTGATCAAACCCTTGTCTCGGCGTATTACGAAGTTCAAGTAGTGCCTCATACGCATCTGTATTATTTTGAACAGACTTTCTCATCATACCCTTGATGAGTTTCACAGCAGATTCAGCTAATTTGTTGGCTTTATGGTGACCTGGTGCTGATTTAACATGAAGTATTCCCCATCTAGCAGTAAATGATCTGAACTGTGCAGACGTAAACTGAGTATCTTGGTCAGATACAATAACTTTGGGAACACCATAACGAGCAAAATGAGACTTCAATTTCCTGATGACTAACTGTGCTGTCATTGTAGGTAGAAAGTCTACTTCAATGAAGTTGGAGAAGTAGTCAATCAGGACTAAATAATATCGGCCTTCTATAATGAAGATGTCAGTGCCAACTTTCTTCCAGGGTGATAAACCTCTTGAGTGTTGGTTTAAAGGTTCTTTAGTATTCCTTGCCTTTGTTTCTTGACATTCTGGACAACTGTCAGCTATCTATCGAATCTCAGCCGTCATGCCGATCCAAAACAGACAACTTCTGGCCCGGCGCATCATGCTGTCAAATGCAAGATGAGCAGCGTGTAGCTTTTGCTTGATTTCAGGCCTCAGTGCTTTTGGGATAAGAATACGCTCTCCTTTAAGTATTATGCCTTGTTCTGTTGTCAGAGTATCACGAATGTCAAAATAAGGCATAAGCTCAGCTGGTACATCAGACTTTCTTTTAGGCCACCCATCCAAAATGGTCGACTTCAACCTCTGGAGCACGCTGTCTTTGAGAGTTTCAGCTTTAATCTTTTCCATCATCACATCTGGTATTTCAGGTAATCTTACAGGTGCATCAGCTCCTGCACTGCTTTCTCCATCAGCTAAGGAATCCAATGTGACATTATGAATACACACTCTGGACAGTGTGTCGGCTATAAGAAGATCGGAACCTTGTACCCATTGGAATTCAAAGTCATATCGATGGCTGCGCATCAGTAAATTCTGCAGTCTTCGAGGAATTTGACTCAGAGGTTTCTTCACGATGGCTGCCAAAGGTTTATGGTCGTTGATGACTGTAACTTTCCTTCCATAAGTGTACTGGTCAAAGCGTTCCAAACCATATACAACAGCTAAGAGTTCCTTCTCAATTTGAGCCCAGCGTTGTTTAGTTTCAGTTAGAGCTCTTGAAGCAAACTCTATTGGATGACCATTTTGTAAGAGGACAGCCCCAAGTCCATAGCTGCTACTATCAACTTGAATACACAAAGATTCATCAGGATCATAGTATGCGAGTACTGGAGTAGAAGTAATCAGTTTCTTGACTCTCTTGAAGCTTGATCACATTCAGCAGACCAGATAAAGGGAGTATCCTTACGGGTAAGTTCTCTTATTGGATGAAGAACTTCTGAAAGATTGTTGAGAAACTTTGCTAGATACTGTATCATGCCGCAAAATCTGCGAACCTCATGACAGTCCTTAGGAACGGGCATGTTTAGTATTGTCTCAACCTTTTTCTTGTCTGGTTCAACACCTCGAGCAGTTATAAGGTGACGCATGAAGGTAATTTCTTCTTTCTTCTCCTGAGCTTTGGCATCATTCAGTTTAATGCCTTTTTCTTTACACCTATGTTTCAGTGCTTTAAGTTTCAGATCATGGTCCTCAATTGCTTGTTGTCTGTTTGATCCACAACCTGCAATAACTATGTCATCAGCAACATTGATGCAACCATTAAGACCTTCAAGAGCTTGTGCTAGATGCCTCTGGAAAATTTCACTGCTTACATTCAACCCAAATGATAATCTAGACCATCTGAACCTGCCATAAGGTGTAATCATTGTTGTAAGTTTACTAGACTTCTCATCAAGTTTGATATGCCAGAATGCTTCCTTGATATCCAGCTTTGTGAAGATCTTGGCATTATTGAGTTCAGGCAATACATCATCCAAAGTTGGTAATCTGTAATGCTCCCTCTGCAAAGCCTCATTCAGGGGTCTAGGATCAATGCATATTCTTAAGGAACCATCAGACTTTTCAACAACAGCCATTTGGTTAACCCATTCAGTCGGTTCCTCTACTGGTATTAATATACCTCTGTTCATTAGATTTTGAAGCTCTGACTTTACCTTGCTCTTAAGTGAAAATGGTATTTTTCTGCACGGCAGTGCCTTTGGACGAATATTAGGATCAATATGCAACACAGCTTCACCCAGGACACCTAGATGGTTATCAGAGTTATGATCATTATCTGAACTGTCAGTAGCCACCTTAGCAATAAATTTGTTTGTGTTGACTGTCACAAACTGTAGATCCTGCAGTGTGTTGTTGCCCAGCAAACATGTGAATCTATTTTTCACAACAGTAAACCTTATATTGTGTTTTGTCCCAGTGTTAGGATTCTCAGCAGTTAATAGAACTTCTCCCAGTGGAGTCATCTTAGTACCATTCCACATAACAAGCCTCTTTTTAGTGGGTAACAATTGTTCTTGCATCACAAAGCGTTGACAGATTGTATTCACATCAGCTGCTGTGTCTAACTGGCATTTTACCATTTTTCCATTGACAATGAGTTGTGCAGATGTACAAGCTTTGCTAGACTTCACACAGTTAAGAAAAACTTCAGAATCTTCCACTGACTCTGTGTGAACAGTATGAACTTTCTTGCATTTAACTTTGAAATGGTTTCTTCCCCCACGATTTGAACAAAACTTCCCCCATGCAGGACACTTTTTCTTAATTAATAGATGTTTCTGTCCGCAGTAATGACACTCCTTTCTAGGTTCAAAGTACCCACTGTCAGTGTTACTTTGACATGCTTTACCAGCAGCATGCCCAGTGTCTCTCTTGGGAGGTTTATGGTTGAGTGATTTTTTCTGTACCTTTTCAACCCTTGCTTCAGAAGGTTGTACTGTATTACTCATCTCTCTTATGTCGTTTCCAGTTTGCTCGAAGACTCTGCATATGTGAATGGCTTTCTTTAGATCGAGGTCAGTTTCTCGCAAGAGCTTCTCTTGTAACCTTTTGTTGACAGTAAAGACAATTTTGTCTCTTATCATACGATCCTTGTCGTTAAAGTTGCACAAATCTGCCTTAGCTCTCAGCTCAGTCAAAAAAGAATTAAAAGGATCTTGAAGAGGTGTGTTCCAGAATCTGAAAGTATGTAATACTTCATTGCTTCGTGAGCTACAATGGTTCTGGAGCAAATCGAAAATTTTAGTAGGATTAGAGTGGTCTCCTTCCTCTGCAAGTTGATCAAAAACTTCAACAGCTTGAGGTCCAGCACAGTGTAGAATGATGGCCGCCCGAACAGAATCAGGTTTAGAGGCCGCCTCTGTTGCATCCATATACAATTCTAACTGTCGTCTCTATTTACGAAATGTGTCTGGTTCGACGTTATTTATGTCTAGGCAGGGTGGTAACCGAAATAAGGGCCGTTCTGCCATGACGAAATGTCTAATAATGGTATGCAAGCAATAATCAGTAATCTCACCTCAAGTCTAATGACATTCAGCACACGTGTCAGCAGAATAGTTCGAATTCTGTAGAAATAAACACCTCTGCCACCATGTTGATATTTACTGTCGTGTGTAGTAAATATTGTTAAATTAAATGAGACGTGGCTGGCTGTCATACATTCTCACGTTATGAAGTTTAATCACTAAGGCGAACACACTGAATACATAGGACACATATTTAATCGGACATCTTGGAAAACAGGAAGTCGGAAGAAGGAGGAAGCAGAAGAGTTCCCATAAAGGCAAGTAACTCTAGTAGGAAACGAGATAAACATCGAGACGATATATACACAAAGAGCATATCAACAATTATATAATGTATTAATTTGTTTAGTAAAATATTTGTTATAATTTATAGAAAGCGTCATGGCTGACAGAAGTCCTTTTAGAGTTGAGGAAAGAAATGTAGCGGCATAACAGTGCAAGTATAGGAACTTTTGAGACAGCCTGTTGGATGATCAGATAAATAAGTTGGATAATCAGTGAATTACAACAGTCCTCGAATAGCTTATTGATTTTTGTTTCTTATTTAACTGCCAAGCCGGTTGCCTTAGGCAAATGTTGCAAAAGTTCCTGTCCATGGTGGTATTAGATTTTTACCCATGCGAGGATGTTTTAACTTCGGCCGCCTTCTCTTTTTTTGTCCTCTATTTTTTTACGTCTGTGTGGCATGTTTGTTATTTATCACGAACTTAATTGTCACTAAACCATTCCTTGTTGTAAATAAAGGGAAAAACTTGAGGTCTGGAGTATAATTAATGTATTGTCTTGTCTTTGGTCCACCATCAGTCTCTTATCTTCTGTGTTGTATATAAGTTCACTTTATTCTACACGATTGTATATTTACTTGCTAGTTTTGACATACCTGTAACTTCTTGCCTTGGGCTGACCATCAAAATACTTTACAGGCAACACTGCCTTTCTTGCTCCATGAATAAACAAACACCATAGCAGAAACCTGCACCTACATCTATCAAAGTGGCTAAATGGAACGGCTTGATGGCTGGGCAACATAGTTTTCTGCACAACACAGAAGCCAACTACCTCCAGTGGCTTATTTGCCCTAGTGCACCATCCAAGCTAGCGTTCACCACTACACAAAAATTTAATACAGCGATAACTTTCGCTGGGCCTATCTTTCTTCGCTACTTCCCGCTCAAAATCAGACTGACTTAATCTTTTCCCCGATTTAACCTCCTCCCTCTTCTCTCCTAAACCGTGTTCACCTTCGCAAAACTTTGTCGTGCGTGAATATTTTGATCCCTCGCCAGCCATACTAACCCCGGACCTAAGGGTCTTTTATGTTTGGACATGCGCCCTAATATAACCGACTAGGTTGAACGGGACGCACCTCGCCAAAACGAGGCAAAACTTTATATTAAAAAAAAAAAATGATCACTCACCAAAACATTTCAAGGGACGCAATTTAAAGTCGTCTCCCTGTGCTGATTAAGCTCAAAACCCATACAATCTTCTTTAATCTTATTACTAAAACATTACTATGCAAATCAGTTACATTATAATTGAGAACTCACATGAAATACTAAACCAAAACACCAAGCAAAATCTCCCAAAAGGAGATCTACGGAGTTACCTCCCTTCCCTCAAAACACTCTTCTGCTCATTTTACCTCCCTTTAACAAAGACAAATAGACTATTAACAACTCTATTTAACTTTCTTAAACCATTATTCTGTAATCTCTTTCATTCTTAAAGTCCCGAGCTACCTGTTATAATATTTTCAATGGTTAGGTTCTATAATAAAAGGAGTTGTCTAATCTCTTGCCGTGCTGGACAAAGCAACAGCTGATGTTTCACTGTTTCATTTGGCTGTTGGCAATGTCTAGAATTTGGACTGTTTGTTCGGTAAATTCTATTTCTATGGGAGTTAAGAAAGTAGTGTCTTGTTCTCTGAAAATTTCTGTTTGATGTTTACATCCGAGATGATTTATAGCATCTTTCTTAGATGGTGCTGATAGATACTTGATGAGACATCTTCCTATTTTAGCCGTTGCCCAGGTGTTTAGCCAGAGCTCTTTACAATTACCTTTCCAGCTGTAGATTTTAAGAAAGAATCCAGAAAGAAAAATGGATGTCCTCTCCATAGAAGTAGATAGTTTCCCTGGCAAGTAATCTAAGCAGTGTGGGTGGGAGGGTCTTGTCTACCTCTTCCGCAGTAAATAATTAATAAAAGTAGGTAGATGTTAGGCATTCTTAAGGAAGGAAGGTAGAAAGAAAGAAAGAAAGAAAGAAAAGAAAAGAAAGAAAGAAAAGAAAGAAAGAAAGAAAGAAAGAAAGAAAAGAAAGAAAAGAAAGAAAGAAAGAAAGAAAGAAAGAAAGAAAGAAAGAAAGAAAGAAAGAAAAGAAAGAAAAGAAAGAAAAGAAAAGAAAGAAAGAAAGAAAGAAAGAAAGAAAGAAAGAAAAGAAAGAAAAGAAAGAAAAGAAAGAAAGAAAGAAAAGAAAGAAAAGAAAGAAAAGAAAGAAAGAAAGAAAAGAAAGAAAGAAAGAAAAGAAAGAAAGAAAAGAAAGAAAGAAAGAAAGAAAAAAAAAGAAAGAAAAGAAAGAAAGAAAAGAAAGAAAGAAAGAAAGAAAGAAAAAAAGAAAAAAAAGAAAGAAAAAAAAGAAAGAAAAGAAAGAAAAGAAAGAAAGAAAGAAAAGAAAGAAAGAAAAGAAAGAAAAGAAAGAAAAGAAAGAAAGAAAGAAAAGAAAGAAAGAAAAGAAAGAAAGAAAGAAAAGAAAGAAAGAAAGAAAGAAAGAAAGAAAGAAAAGAAAGAAAGAAAGAAAAGAAAGAAAGAAAGGAAAGAAAGAAAAGAAAGAAAGAAAAGAAAGAAAGAAAGAAAAGAAAGAAAAGAAAGAAAGAAAAGAATAGAAAAAAAGAAAGAAAGAAAGAAAGAAAGAAAAAAAGAAAAAAGAAAGAAAAAAAGAAAAAGAACAAAGAAAGAAAGAGGAAAGAAAAGACAGAAAGAAGACAGAAAGAAAGAAAAAGAAAGAAAAAGAACAAAGAAAGAAAGAAAAAAAAAAAAAAAAAAAAAAAAAAAAAAAAAAAAAAAAAAAAAAAAAAAAAAAAAAAAAAAAAAAAAAAAAAAAAAAAAGAAAGAAAGAAAGAAAGAAAGAAAGGAAAGAAAGAAAAGAAAGAAAGAAAAGAAAGAAAGAAAGAAAGAAAGAAAAGAAAGAAAAGAAAGAAAAAAAAAGAAAAAAAAAAAAAAAAAAAAAAAAAAAAAAAAAGAAAGAAAGAAAAGAAAGAAAGAAAGAAAGAAAAAAAAAGAAAGAAAAGAAAGAAAAAAGAAAGAAAGAAAAGAAAGAAAGAAAGAAAGAAAGAAAGAAAGAAAGAAAGAAAGAAAGAAAGAAAGAATAAAAAATAATAGAATTTGTAGGCTTTCCGGGGGTTCGAATCACTGATCTGTCGAATGGCACCATCGACTCGCTGAGAGTGTGAACCACGAGTGGATATACTAATAACCCTCCCGTGATGCACTTTTTTGGGGGAGTCCATAGCTGGTGAGGTGTCCAGTTACTGTTTACTAAAAACTGAACATCGATGTTACTATAAATCCCATATACCCAGGTGACAAAACATGGCTGGCACAACGCTACAGGTCAGGTTTGCTGGACTCAGGATGGACGTGCTTTTCTGGCTGTTGACTTCATTTATTTATTCGCTGCTTGCGGAGCATAAAGGCACAGCAGAAATGAAACATCAGCTGCTGTTATGGTCCGGTAGAAAGAAAACATAAATATTGCCAACTATTTGAGCGTAGAGAGAAAGAAAGAGAGAGAGAGAGAGAGAGAGAGAGAGAGAGAGAGAGAGAGAGAGAGAGAGAGAGAGAGAGAGAGAGAGAGAGAGAGAGAGAGAGAGAGAGAGATGGAAGTTGGTGAAATTGAACTTGGTTGTTTGAAATGCTAATAGGTGACCAGGTTGCCAACTGTCCTTCGAAGTCACCATCGCTGTAAGAAGACTACGTTACAGTACTTTCATTAGCCATTGCAGCTGTATCTTCCGCAGCTGCTTGTTTTATATGATGGAGTTGCCAGCAACAACTACTTTACATTGGTTACATTTTACGACATGCCTGAAGGAAGAAGAATCTTGTTGCTTTTTTGTCTCCTCGGAGAGATCAGACAACTACGTGGATCAGTTCGGACAACTACGTGGATCAGTTCGGACAACTACGTGGATCAGTTCGGACAACTACGTGGATCAGTTCGGACAACTACGTGGATCAGTTCTAGAGACTCATCATCATCATTTCCTTTGCGCCCCTTGCGGAGCATGGAACCACGACTGCAGCTGTCCCCTTGCGAGAAGCATGCATCAAACATTGACATGCTCTTGCAGCAGTAGTTTCTGTGGCTTTCTGTTTTACTTAATGAGGTTGCTATCTCCAGGCACAAGCTCCTATTAGTCGCCTTCTACGACATGCTTCAGGCTGCACTAGTCCTAATCTTTCCGTGTCACTTCAGATACCCCTGGGGACTACTTGGGGCGTTTCTAGAGCAGTGGCATCACTGGGGGGGGGGGGGGGGTGCAGACCGCACCAGGTGACACCATCAGAGGGGGTTACACCAAAATGACTGTCTATAAAATTTGTGTGCAGTGTTTCAGCAGTAATTTATTATTTTTTATAAAAATATCCCTGTAGTTAGTTATAACCACAAAAACATTTTTCGTAAGCCCAGCTTACATGTACTGTATCAATATACCTACTATATTGTAATTTAAAGGTGTAATTTTAATTTTGCTAGTTGTTTATGTCACTACTATTGCCATTACATTCAGTGATATACGGGATTTACGATTTACGAGTAACATTAGTACAAAATACATTACTAAGGATTCTGTATGGTCTGGTACGGGAGGAGGTCCATGGGGGTGACACCATGAGTTACTGCACTTGGTGACACCAACCCTAGTGACGCCACTATTCTAGAGCAGTGTTTCTCAAGCGGTGTGCCACAGCGCACTAGTGTGATCATGTAATGTGAAACTGATCTTTCAGCTTGAATTCATTCAATAATAATTGGAGCTATTAACTGCTTTGAACAAAAATATATAAACTTCACAATTATTTTAAACAATTAAAAAAACATCAAATTGAGAGTTTTCTTTATTCTAAAGTGCCCACAAATTAGTGTATTTAATTTAGTATATATCACTGTAATTTTATATTCAGGCGCGGGGTCACATAGGTGTGCCGCAAATCGCAAATTTTTACGAAAATTGAAAAGTGTGCCGTGAACACAGACAGGTTGAGAAACACTGTTCTAGAGACTAGGGATCTTAAATTCAGTGGAATTGCTTTGTGATTAAATTAAACTTAATGATCACATCTCTCCGTTGTAGCTGTTATTGTTGTTGTTGTTGTTGTTGTTATTGTTGTTTAGAATAGACATCATTGCACTTTGAGCAAACCCATAATGGTTCAGTCTCCCTTAGCAAATCTCCAAGAGTATAAATTCTGATTGTTCCTGTAGGATTTTGGATGTATACTCGCCTAATGCATCATCACAAACGTCCATCTCTGCTAATCGTAGGTTTTATGTTATAAGAGAAAGAAAGAAAGATTAGACGTCGCTGAGAAAGGCTTAAAGCAAACCACAAAAGTGCACCTGTGTAACATAACGGACATTGGCTCTAGGCAGAACAGCGCATGTCCCGCCACAACGAGGCAAAAATGCCTGATTAATAACAAAAAATTGTCCGTTGCTGTCGGGTTGTATAGCACTGTCGCTGTTGTGTAGCTAAGCGACACCTAGTGGGCTGCGAAATTCTCATTATAGTTTGTTTCATTAAGCAAAATACGCAATTAACATCATTATATTAAACAAGTCGTGGAATCTAGCAAAACTTGCAGTGTCTCGCCATTAAAAAGCACAACTAAAAAAACAAAAAAACAAAACACACAAACAAGAAAGAAGTGTCTGTTTACTCAGATGAGCGGATTTTTTTTTTTTTTTTTTTTTTTTTTTTTTTTTTTTCTTTTTTATTTCTTAACCAGCGGCACTTAGGCTTTCAGCCCTTCGGCCCAATGACATGTCATTGCGAGGCTGGGGAACCTGAGGACTTTCCTTCCAACCCGGTCAGGAGCTTCGCTCCTTCCCATCCACAGAGGGTTTATCACAGGAGCCGTTCAGGCTATTCAGTCAAATTTCCGGCCGTAAACATTTCTTCAAACGCCGACGCCCGGGTTTGAACCATGAACACCTGGTCGCCAGTACAACGCCGAAGCCATTACACCAGCGCGGCTCCCACAGATGAGCGGATAACCATACTGGTACTCACGGGCTATTCGCAAATGTAGGTCTTGACCTGGTTGAAGGCTACAAAAGGCCGGTATGCACTTAGTTGTTGTTTTTTCTCTAATCCAGCGGTTCCCAAACTATTGAGGTTCCCCATACTCTTCGTCTCTTAGTAAACTTTCCTGTACCGGGTACTCAATAAGAGAGAAATAAAT
Source organism: Oreohelix idahoensis (assembly GCA_024509875.1). Classification (NCBI taxonomy): domain Eukaryota; kingdom Metazoa; phylum Mollusca; class Gastropoda; order Stylommatophora; family Oreohelicidae; genus Oreohelix; species Oreohelix idahoensis. The sequence goes on from JAMPIV010008759.1 coordinate 180,794, forward strand.
TCTAGAGGTTATCGTGCAGAGATGGCACATAGGAAAGCAAGTCAACAGATTAATTAATTTTTCATAAAGAAAAGTGTATTTGGGACATAACTAAATTGTTCAGCATCATAAAGTTATTAACTGTTTATCACCTAGGAGTAACACTTTATAAACTATGTCAACAGTTCAAAAGAATTGTGATGCAGTGTAATCCCATCTCACAGCAACATCCCTGGAAATGAAGAGGCTGATAGTCTGGCAAATGAAGGTGGAAAGCTACCTCACCTTGATACAAGGGTAACTTATGAAGAGGCCAAGAGTTGTATCAAGAGCAGATACAGGAGTAATTGCGAAGCAGAGCACACAGGCCATATTCACACACACACACAATGATGCATATTACCAGCTTAGGAGAAGTTAATCATTGATAATCTTCAGACTTCACACAGGCCACAACAGATTGGGATACTATCTATTCAACAAGCTGAAGATAGAAACAACGGATGAGTGTAACAATGACCCCGATTAAATGACTGCTGAACATCTGCTTCATGTGTGCCCAACATACCAGCAACAGAGAAAGCGCATATGGTCGTCTCCAGCACCATTCCTGGAAAAACTCGTCAGAGATACAAACAGTCTCAGAGATACAAACAGTCTCAGAGATACAAACAGTCTCAGAGATACAAACAGCCTCAGAGATACAAACAGCCTCAAGCTGACGCCTGCTTTCTTTGACTATATTCAAGTCGACATCTGAAAGTGAATAAAGAAAAAGAAAACATGTTTATCAAAAACACAGTCAAATAGGTTATTGTGACCCTTGATTCTACTTCTTGTCAACTAATAGATTTACTGCTTGAGTAGACTAGGCTGTGTGAAGTAATATGACAAGATCATTAATGTGGAAGTAATGACAAGATCATTAATGTGGAAGTAATGACAAGATCATTAATGTGGAACTAATGACAAGATCATTAATGTGGAACTAATGACAAAATCATTAATGTGGAACTAATGACAAGATCATTAATGTGGAACTAATGACAAAATCATTAATGTGGAACTAATGACAAGATCATTAATATGGAAGTAATGACAAGATCATTAATGTGGAAGTAATGACAAGATCATTAATGTGGAACTAATGACATGATCATTAATGTGGAACTAATGACAAGATCATTAATGTGGAACTAATGACAAGATCCTTAATGTGGAACTAATGACAAGATCATTAATATGGAAGTAATGACAAGATCATTAATGTGGAAGTAATGACAAGATCATTAATGTGGAACTAATGACAAGATCATTAATGTGGAACTAATGACAAGATCCTTAATGTGGAACTAATGACAAGATCATTAATATGGAAGTAATGACAAGATCATTAATGTGGAACTAATGACAAGATCATTAATGTGGAACTAATGACAAGATCATTAATGTGGAACTAATGACAAAATCATTAATGTGGAACTAATGACAAGATCATTAATATGGAAGTAATGACAAGATCATTAATGTGGAAGTAATGACAAGATCATTAATGTGGAACTAATGACATGATCATTAATGTGGAACTAATGACAAGATCATTAATGTGGAACTAATGACAAGATCCTTAATGTGGAACTAATGACAAGATCATTGATGTGGAACTAATGACAAGATCATTAATGTGGAACTAATGACAAGATCATTAATGTGGAACTAATGACAAGATCATTAATGTGGAACTAATGACAAGAACCAGACAAGTGACAAAGTATTAAGCGATGAGAAGAAGACGCTGGAGATGGGTGTGACACACACTGAGGCAACCTGTTGATAGCCTTACCAGGCAGTCCGTGGTCTGAAGTCCCGATGGTAAGAGAGGTATAAGAAAACCAAAGAACACAGGGACAGACCTTGGTATAAACTTGTTAAGGGCCTATACTCCTGGGGGAGTTGAAAGTTCTTGTTTCAGTTTTGGAAAGATATCTCCGTATATCATGTTCAGCTGCCATTTTGTTTCTTGCTCTGGATTTGACTGAGCAGGTGCCGCACCGTTTATTCTACAAACCATAATATTTTTTTTTCTCTGACACTACTACCTTTTTGAATATTTTAATAAGGTAATATACTTATTTGCCAACTATTCCTCGTACCCCCTTGACAAGCTTCTCTGACCCCCTTCGGGGGGTATTCGAACTCCAGGATGAGAATCCCTGCTTTAATCTTTGGAAGGAAAATAAACAACTTGTTTTCCCAAAGACTGACCACGTGATGTTGTGTGCCCATTTTTAAAAATAGGCTATAAACTAATATTATAAAACAGATAGAACACCGTATCTTCGCTTTGCTTCTAAATAAACTGTAGATTACAACATGATGATGATGATTCCCATAGACGTCCTTCAATGCATAACATGAAAGAGATATTGTGATAATTTCAATAAGGGTACAGTAGACACGAGAGGTTTTCACTGCATTAAGAAATATAATGTATACAGTATATTCAAATCGAATGGGTCATAGTATTTTAGCCTCTTCTGTCATGACTGACCAATGGGAATGCGCCCCTGATGTGATAACCCTCAGTTGGGTTTTTTCCCGATGCACCTTTCGGTGGGGTTTTTTCCTCTCTTCTGCTTGTTGTGGGAGCTTTTCTTCGCCCAGTCTGAGGTGACGCCATAGGGATCATCGCAGATAGGCAGCTTCATTCTCCCAGGCTGCTGGATTTACATGTCCAGTACCTTCATGTCTCTCTTGCACACATCTTTGAATCTCAGCTGCGGTCAGCTGACTGTTCTTGCCATCTGCCAGATGTCCGTAGAAGATATCTTTAGGGATGCGACCATCTTCCATGCGGCGGACATGGCCAAGCCAGCGTAGTCTGCGCTGTCTAAGCAGTATATACATGCTTTGAAGACCAGCACATGGCAACACTTCGACATTTGTCAACTTTGTCCTTTTACAAAATCCCATGAATGTGGCGTAGACTCTGTAGATGGAAGGTAATGAGCCTCCTTTCTTGCTTAGCATGTGTTGTCCAGGTCTCGCTACCACATAGTAGCGTGCTGGTGGCGCAGGCAATATATACCGCCATGGCAGACCACTTCTATGGTTCCGAAACAAGGAGAACAATAAATAAATAAAAAAAGAACAGTCACATTGTTAGAAACTCTCATTAATGGGTGGTTGCGGGGAATAAAAGGTTTGTAATGCTATGACATGATGTAAAAATCATGAATATATCTTGGCAGCAAAATAGACAGAGATAGAGAGACAGGCTGTAATATCGAAATAAGAATACAAAAGGAAGCTTTCATTGCATTGGGAAATATTTGGAAATCAAAAGAAATCATGTCCAATACAAAAGTGAGAGTCTTCCATTTAACTGTCAAGTCAGCACTATTGTATGGCTGTGCAATGTGGAGAACAAAAAAAAAGAACAAGAAGTTACAGATTTTCATGTATGACTGCTTGCCTAGAATATACGGACTCAAATGGTAAAACAAGGTCACCAAAGTGGGACCGATAATTAAAAATAATCAAAACGAAATTAAAAATAATCAAAACGAAACAAAACCTCTAGTTCTAATCTTTACGAGGAATTGAAAATTCGGAGACTACAGCTGAGAGCTGGCTATTTAGGATAGAGGAAACTTACTGTGCAGAATGTCTTCTTCTTCTTCTTCTTCCGTCCTTAGCCACCGACCGTCAAAGCAGTCAGTGGCCATTACGCCTAGTGGCGTCTTAGGGCAACAGCAGATAGGTTTTCTTTGCCATTGTTTCCCATCACGCCTAGTGGCGTCTTTAGGGCAACGGCAAATCAACCCATTTGCTGTTGTTTCCGTAATCGAAGTGACTGGCAAACGGGTGTGCAGAATGTATTCAAGACAATAACTTAGAGCATTTCTTGTTAAAATGTAAGAGGCATGAAAATAGAGAATCCCAATACTAGATTATTTGCAGGTTTCAAATTCACCCACAATTATAAAACAGGTGTTAAGAATGGTCAGCCTCAGGGAACGATATAAAACACAGTCAAACAGAATTTAACATGAAGAAAAGTTAATATTTAGTGATTGGTGCTGATATGGTAGGGAAGGTGAAGGTTTGTAGGTGTTCTTATAAAACATATTACTTATAACAAATGGAAGTCAATTAAATATCAAACTAAACATCTAAGGCGTGTACATCCCAACCCTTTTTTGTACAATAATTGGATAGAATATATGATGCCACCTTCGCATATCGACAATTAAACATATTATTTGAAACACTATATGTCCTCATTTCAACCTTTCAGTATTTCTTCTTCTTCTTCGTACACTCTCGTAGTAAGCATCATTCTGTGTGTGCCCTAAATGTTCTACATTCCATTTGTTTCTGTAACTGATTCTGATAAAACTCTTTGCCTCCTCAAAAGTTATGCTTGCATCAGGCTGAGATAGATGTGAACCTTCTTTTGCCATTCTGTCAGCCTCTTCATTGCCGGCGATGTTACAATGAGATGGGATCCACTGGATCACAACACTTTTGAATCGTTGACAAAGTTTGTGGAGCACTACTCTGAGATCATCCAGGTCTGTATTATTTTGGCATTTCAACGTTGCAATTACTGACTGTGCATCAGTAAAGAAAGCAACTTGTCGCTCTGCCGTTTCTTCTGTCAATATAACAGTATTTGAACGGGATATTTTTCATCATCCTTTAAAAAAAAACATAAGGAATGTTTTATCCGGTTGTTCTTTTTAATGTTTCATTTGAACAGAAATTGTTAGTGCCTTTATTTCGACTCCTTAAAATGACAGACGATGAAAAAATACAAATTAAAATCTATTGCCGCAGTAGCATGAAAACAGAACTGTCAAAGAAATACAATATTCAAGCCGACGACATCAAAACTGCCGTGAGAGTTCTGTCACAATTCCATAGATTTACATTTCTTAGTGCATTATATCACAGTATGGAAAATCATCATCGTCATCATCATCACCATTATCATCGTCACCATTGTTGCTGCCGTTGTTGCAGCAGTTGTTGCAGGCCGGTTTCTCTTCTGTTAACACTGTGTTATATCTTGTAGAATATTGTTCCATTTTTATTATTATTAAATCAGTTATTAATCTCTGGCCATTTTGCATTGCTTTGGTGTTTCTCTTGTTTATTCAATTATTCTTCATCGTGCTTTTGGTGATGATCATGCGAATATGGGTTATAACGTAGTGAACAATATCAATACTTGAATTGTGAACTTCAATTGACGTAATAAATCCTTCCTCGAGTCCACACATTTTTAATATACATTTTGACACGTAAGACAATCCATAGAGATTGATCATGGAAAAAATACATTATATATTACATTTGGTTCCTACATCGTAGATGCTATCTATGCATCTCAGTCCTTGTCCAGTAATATGAATTACTATAGTCAGAACGTCATAACTATATGTACGCGCGGTTGGTGAAACCCAACGGCCGATAGTGAGATTATGCGTCTGGCAATATAAACGAATATGGACTATTAATTCTTCCTTCCTTGAATGTTAGTTAATTTACTAACCTCAATAAATTCCTCTCTTCATGATAATATTGGACTGACCCATGTCCGTACTGTAATAACAGATATGCGGCAATATCATGCCCAACCACTGGAAGGATTAGAGGACACGTCTATTCAGTTCGACGGTCAACACAAAAATGGGTACGGTAACCTAGTCACCAAGCGTGACCATATCGACGCTAACACGTCACGACTTGACCGTGCATTTCGCGTTCATAACTTCGTAAAGTATAAAGATCAATTTATATTAATTCCATTGACCCTAATCATGCGCACTGCCAATTTCTAGCAGACGCCATCAATAAAACTACCGTAACAATTCCCTGCCCGCCGTGGGGAAAAAAATCTATTAGATAGATTTTTTTACTTACTTACTTAGTCGTTCCCCTTCTACCGTGAGGTGTAGAGATTTTTTTACTACCTTACTCAATTATATAAAAAAATTTAATAAAAACCCGACATATGGCCTACGATGTTCTGTCCGGAACAGTGTCGTGGTCATGTCGACTAACTAACAGTCATATAATATACTAACGATCATGTTATACATAAATGTTATACATAAATGTTATATTAACTAAAAGAAAATGTCTAATGTTAATATTTAATTACTCAATTAAGTTAAAGTCTGTCGTAATGATATGTCATGTCAAGACTAATCTAACTAATTAAAATTAAACTAGTTAATTACATTAAGTGTGTATTAGGAATCAAGCATCATCATCATCATCGTCGTCATCATCAACGTCATCATCATCATCATCGTTATCATCATCAACGTCATCATCATCATCGTCATCATCATCATCGTCATCATCATAATCATCGTCGTTTCTCTTGTCCCTTCTAACGGAGCATGGTACCACCACAGCAGCTAGACACCTTACAGGAAGTCTCCATCAAAGCTTTCATGAGCTCTCACAGCGATGTTTTCTGTAGCAGCTTATTTTATAGTTTGAGGTTGTCTACCCTATGCACATCCAATACTAGTCGACTCTTGCAACACGCCTAACGAAGACCTTATTCTGTTCTTCCTTTATCTTGATGGAAAACGTCTCAAATCACGAGCTTAAGCAGCACTTTAAAAAGATGAAAGATCCTTATTGCAGCAAATGTTTCACAAGTAAGAAAGAAAGGGGGTTCGGCAATATTACATAGGCCAATCCTGCCATATGGACGTGAATCACAGACATTGAATAAACGAACAAGAAGATCGTTAGACAAAAAAACAGTAATCTTGTTTTATAGAAGAATGCTTGGGAGCCGCGCTGGTGTAATGGCTACGGCGTTGTACTGGCGACCAGGTGTTCATGGTTCAAACCCGGCCGTCAGCGTTTGAAGGAATGTTTACGACCGAAAATTTGACTGAATAACCTGAACGGCTCCTGCACATAAATCCCGTGTGGATGGGAAGGAGCGAAGCTCCTGACCGGGTTGGAAGGAAAGTCCACTGACCCCCCAGCCTCGCAATGACATGTCATTGGGCCAAAAGAGCTGGAAAAGCTCGAGTGCCGCTGGTTATTAAAAAAAAAAAAAAATAGAAGAATGCTTAACATTTAGTGAACAATTACACAGACTGCAGACGACTTTCTGTAAGACGTTGTAGCATGATGAAACAATGCCTTACCATTCACTGTGTTAGGAAAAATATCGGCCAATCAAATCAACGCACACTCTTGTGTGTGTCGCGAACGATTTGCAAATGGCGTAATGGCAGAAGGAATTTTGTGTTAACGGTACCATGGATTTACGTGAATTGCAAACGAATGGTGTGAAGAAAGGAAATGAAATATATTGCATTTTATGAAGCAGAAGGCCATGCAGTTATATTCAAGAGGAATAGTTGCTATGTGCTTTGATTTCAGGGATATTCGAGGTAAAGTGGGCCAGCATGTTAACAGTTATTGTGTAAACGATCTTCGAAAAATTGCTACAATTCGTAGACAAAACTAATTAAAGAAAACCAGAGATTAGGCACCTGTCTTGTCTCGCTATCTTGATCAAAACAGATCCAGGTATCATTTATATTCATGCACACATCTGAACACCTTCATTCATGGACACGTAAGCTTGTGGAACCTAATACCAAAGGCTAGCCACTTGTCACATATTGTCTCCAGGTTCATTCGTGTCATACTCCAGCAAGAGGTCTAGAATCCTAGATCAAAAGTGCCCTCCTGGACCAACTCAGGAGCATCATATATTGCCATCTACATTCGAATACTATACCCCACCTGTGCTTGGTGGCCTAGTACAAGACCTGCGACTGATATTGCTGTGTAGAATTTACAAAAGAACATTCACAGAACTTAATGATAAGTATTCAATGTGAAAAATTCAAGCAGCCATTGTGAGCGGTCACAGCAAAGTAACTATTTGTGTCATGATAAACAAACTGTTCTGAGATAATATACAAGACACGAGACAATTTAGTTATAAAGCAAAATTTGGAGTAACATTCTATTCTATTTTGAAGATTCCAGAAAGGACGTTTTGCCTAGTTAATTATTGAAGCTCAACTATTGAGAAATTGTGTAGTTAAACTTTTATTCATTCAATTTTCATTATCTTCATCATTCATAATTTGCACAAGACGAAAACAAAAGATAGATGTACATTATAAATGATTCAGTAATTGTATTTCTCTGACTTATAAATTTTATATTGTTGCATTTTTAGTTTTACTGAATTGTGGATTATCATAGGGTAGTTGCTAGCAAAGGTGGCATCTTAGGCTCTAACTTGAATCTGATTACTATCTGAAGTAGAAAGAGACCTTCACAGCCGTGACTATCCTGTGATACCAGTGCTCTTCTCTGACACTGGGACTACATTCTTTTAAGACAGAATTCTTTTCTGTTCTATCAGTAACTTGGGACTACATTCTTTTAAGACAGAATTCTTTTTTGTTCTATCAGTAACTACTACTGACAAATATACTCATTAAAAATTTTTTTAAATATTTTAAACGCACGCTTTTAATGCACTAAAAACCCAAAAATAATTTTTCAATGAGTTTATAGCTTGCAATAAAAAAAATGTAACATCAAATTGACAAAAAGCGTGGGAAGCTTAAGCGCGTATCATATATTTTATCCATAAGTGTCTAATGAAGTATAAAGCAGAAGTTAATTTCATGCAGAATCAGCGCCCCATACTGTTTGACAATTTGATGTCACGTTTTTTGACTGCAAGCTATAAACTCCTAGAAAAATTAATTTTGGGTTTTTAGTGCAAGCGTGTGTTTAAAATATTTTGTTTATATTTTCTTCTTGTTAGTGTTAGAAAAATTATGACATACTAAAACATAAACAATATTTTTACTTATTGTAAATCTGGTCTACAATTTCTTAAGCGATCCATTTCTTTTAGAGCGTCAATATTACATGGCTTTGTGCCTGTTAATTTGGTGCAACCATTTCTTCAATTTGAAGGCCATCTAGAGATCGAACTCGACTGTCTCTTGATTTATAATTTTATAATTTGGATTGCTTCCCTTGATTTAGCTAGACACTGAGTACTGCTCTATTTTAAGCATAGAAAAAAAATAAAGCACACCATGTACTCTTGAATTTTTAATTAACTTGATTATGGCCCTTGATTTGTTTACATTTCTTTACAAAAAACATTAATTACTCATAATGTCATAATTACAATATTAAATTAGAAATAATTGACTGATTATTGTATTGCCATCGGGAAAACACAACTATGCCAAGTTTCAGAGCTATTGCTCATCTGGAAGTGATTGAAAAATCGATTGCAAGATTTGAAAGTGGCATGAAAGTGACATACAAGTGAAGTTAAATAAAAGCGTGTAAAAACCTTTCGCTACAGACATCACCGTGACAATGGAACATTGGAAACTCTAAGCAGCGCATTATAACAGGAGGAAATCTGATCATCAGAAAATTAACCGTCAGACATTTGTTTCGGCCCTCTTATATCCTTGACCTCTGGGCTAAGTAGAGGCATGTCTACCAAGTGTCAACTTGCAGTGGCGTTATTTTAAATCAGAAAATAATGTAATCTTTCTGATCACGCTAGGGAAAGAAGAATATTGAAACACAGCATCATTATCATGTTCCTTTTTCAATTCTTACGCAGCATGGAGCAACTACTGCAGCTGGTGTTTATTATTTTTTTTTCATAGGAAGCCTCCTTCAAGCATCCACTTGCGCGGTGGTTTACATTGTAGTTTTTTACATGATGAAGTTGCTAGCCTGATGCACACTCTGACAATAGCCTTCTTGTACGACATACTTGAGGTAGCTGTAGTCCTTTTTCATTTGTTGTATCATCAAAGACCCCCATGGGAACTACACGCGACCTGTTACAATATATCCCAGCTTTATTTTTCTCACAACATAAGCCAAACACCCCCGCCCCCCCCCCCCCCCCCCCCCCCCCCCCAAAAAAAAAAAAAAAAAAATAAATAAATAAATTATCCCTTCTAATATCAGTTATGTAAAGAGAACCATACCCCGTGTAGCCCTCGGGGCGATTAATGTGAGGTTGTGCAACGGGGCAGCGAACCTCACAGTGTAAAATAAATCTCTACAGAAATGGCCGATGCAAGACCGTGTTAAAGCTTTGTGCAAGGGGACCAGCTGCTATACTACATAGGGAGCGAAACATAACATGATTGTAGGAGAATTACTTCTTCTTCTTTAGTCCTTGACCGCTGACTGACAAAGCCACATCTGGTGGCGTCTTGTACAGCAGCAAGAAACTGTCTCCACTTTGCTCGATCGGCAGCCATCCTTTGTGTGGTGCTGCAACTGTGGTTCATGCTTAGCATCTCTACCTCCACCACGCTCCGCCAGGTGGCGTTTGGCTGACCTCGCTTTCGCTTTCATTCTGGAGTCCACAGTAAGGCAGGTCTGGTGATGGTGTCAAGGTCTCTTCTGAGGATTTGGCCAACCCAATTCCAACGTCTACCGACTATAATGGTGCGCATGTCTTCCTGGTGGCTCCGAGTTAGCAGTTCTGGTTCGGCCAGAATATTTGAAGAATTTCCTTAGGCAGGTTGTGCGGAAAGAGGGCAGTTTGGACATTTCCTTTTCTGTTACTCTGCACCGTACAGAAGTACAGAAATTACGCAGCTCTCGTATATTTTTAATTTAGTGTTTGAAGTATTCTGGTAAGTTTTCCAGATGCTTTTTAGGTTGGCGAAGACTGTTCTAGCTTTACTCATTCTGTTACTTATGTCTTTGCTTGTTCCGCCACCTGGTGGTACTATGCTTCCTAAGTATGTAAATGTGTTTGTACTTTCTACCTCTTGGAGAACCAAAGAAGGAATACTGTATATTGTGTGACATGATGGCCTTCGTTGGTTAAACATGGGCGTACGGAAGATAAGAGTAAAGAGAAGCCTCTTCGGTGAGATGTTTAGTTGATTTTTAATATTAATTTTACAAGTAATACAACTTATGAATCATAATAATAATAATAAAAGCCCCTTCAGTCATATTTGATTATGGGAATACGTCCCTGAGGTGACATCTCTCAGCTGCTTTTGTTTCTGATGTTCCTTTCGGCGTTTTCTCCCCTCTTCTGTTTGCTGTGAGAGCTTCTTTACGCCCAATCTGAGGTTGCGCCGTAGACAGCATCGTCATTTCGTACGATCGGCAGGTTCATCCTCTCAGATTGCTGGATCTAGGTCCAGTACCTTCATGTCTCTCATCCACACATCTTTGAATCTCAGATGCAGTCGCCTAACTGTTCTTCTGCCATCTGCCAGTTGTCCGTAGAAGATATCTTTCGGGATGCGACCATCGTCCATGCGGCGGACATGGCCAAGCCAGCGTAGTCTGTGCTGCCTAAGCAGTTTATACATGCTCTGAAGGCCAGCACGTGACAACACCTCGACATTTGTCACTTTGCCTTTTAAACGAAATACCGAAGATGTGGCGTAGACACTGTAGAAAGAAGGTATTGAGCCTTCTTTCTTGCTTGGCATAAGTCGTCCATGTCTCACTGTCATATAGAAGTGTGCTGGTGACGCAGGCGTTATATACCGCAGCTTTGGTCTTTGTTGTGAGATTGAAGTTTCCCCAAACTCGCGTTGTGAAGCGGGCAAAGGTAACTGCAGCTTTGCCAATGCGGCTGTCAATTTCTGTGTCTAGAGAGAGTTTGCCGTTAATGGTAGACCCCAAGTATGTGAAGTGGTGCACCACTGCTAATTCATAGTTGTCGATAGTAATAACTGGTGCAACATCCACATCCTGACTCAGCACATTTGTTTTCTTTGGACTTATTGTGAGACCAAAGTCCTTGCATGCTTGAGTGAAGCGATTCATCAAGCTCTGAAGCTCCTGTTGACTTAGAGTGACGACTGCAGTGTCATCAGCGAATAACAAGTCTCTTATAGTGACCCTTCTGATTTTTGTTTTTGCCTTAAGCCTTGCGAGGTTAAACAGTCGGTCATCTGATCTAGTGTGAAGGCATATTCCTTCAGGTGAAGCAAATGAAGCATATTTTTCACGAAATGATGAAAAAATAAAATCTGGCGCTATTTTACTGTCAGAACCTGGATAATCTATCACATGTATAGGTATATAACGTTCGAATACCATATGGGGGTCTCTCAAGAGAAGGATTATTGCTCCCTCAAGCATGTCGTAAGAAAACCTTCTAATATAAAGATATGAATAGAACTGGGAGCCTCATCGTGTCAAACAAATGGCTAGAGCAGGAGCATATTTGGTGAAGGCTTCCTGTAAGGGGGCAGTGGTGGTTCCATGCTCTATATGATACACAGATGGGAATGATAATAATGAAGATTATGTATATGTATGTATATATATATACATATACTTTTTTTAAAGGAAAAATATGATGTTAGTGGTAAGGATATAAATTCCGCCCTCATCTACGCACTTTTTCTGTGTCTTGAAACCTTACTGAGTTTGATCAGTTTGAAAATTCCTGCCTAATTTGTTTATTTAAGAACCACTCTAGTCGTTTTAATGAACAGAATTCTGAATAAATGAGTTAACCTAGATTTCGTATTTAGGTCTTTCATTCTCCAGTGCGTGTTCTTTAGTGTCAGCTATTACAAATCCAATAATGACCTCTGCTCCATACCCGTCTTCCCCATCATACTTCTTTGCCCTTTAAATAGAAAAGCAATAAAGAATAAACTCACCATCTACTTTCTTGCCCCTGATCGATATTATTTCTCACACAAGGCATGGTGCTGTCTTTAATCACTTCTTTAAAATTAAAATTCAGTACAAGGTGGTCATTTTTTTTTTCTTTGTAAGATAAATACGATTCCTAGTTCACTAGATCCAGAAAAAGCTGGAGTTTCAGTCTAATTAGAGATTGGAGAGCCGCGGTGTAGTCATTTTCATTTCCTGGGATTTGGCTATGTGGTTTATTTTGACTTAATTAAATGATGGACCGGGGTTGACCTCATTCCTAAGATGAAAATAAAACTGATTTCAAGAAAATTAAACCGAGAAAACAGTCGTTTTTTGCGTTGTTGCACTGGTCTCTAAGGCGGTGTCATTTTTAGTTTAAAAATAAGGGGTTTAAAAAAAATGTCAAGAAAAGAAATCTATGTGAAATAATACAATTTACATGCATTATAAATTAAACATAATAACATGAAGGATACTCGAGCAAGAAAACGCCATGTTGAATCTGTCTGTCAAACACAAATATGTACACTCATTGATGACCTTTCAGATCCCACAGGAGCATAGGCCTTCAACAAATAAGTGCTAAGCCTTCCTGGCCTGTGCTATCCGTTGAAGACCTTTCTATGTCTTTTTAGTTGTCTTCGTGTCTATATATAAACCAATTCTCTGTCCGTGTATTTGGTCTGTTTCTCCTACCCTTGCAGTTCAAGAAAAAGAACTTCCCTGTAGTGCTAGCAATTTGTTCTACATGATGAGGCTGCCATATCTTATGCACAACTTCAAATTAGTAGCCTCCTACGACCTGCCTAAGGGTGCAGTAATCCTTTTATCTGTTTGTCTCTTGAGAGACCCTGTGGATATATCACTCATTCATTAATTCCCTCTCGCACCCTTTCATACATCAAGCCATTCACACACCTTCACTCAAATTCACTAACTTACAAATTCACTAACTCATATTTTCTCAGTAACAACTTTATTGTATTAATAAATGGTGCTACGCATTACCATATTAACGACAATATAATTATAAGACTCTTTAAAGAAAGATTCATGTTGATAAGACACGCTTTCTCCATTAGTTCCTAGATGGGAAACCCTGTTTCAGCGCAGAACTTCCTCATCAAGGACAGAGTAGGAATATAAACAGTGACATTAGACGGATTTATTTATATCTTGCAAGTAAGCCGTCAAAAACGACGGGGAAGACTCTTTCTGCTTCATGTCCTGAGTACGGCATTATTTCTTCTGACGTCAGTTTGGTTGCTTCCATTTCCTTTTACCTGCAGTGGACCTTTGTAGTCTAACTTTTATGGATGCATTGCATTTGAAACCGTGGATCAGCCCGTCAAAAAAGACGGGGAGGCGGTGAACAGAGACACACAAAAAAAGAGGTAAATAGAATGTAATTTAACTAATTACTTAACAGTTTTTTCATCACAACATTTTTTTCGTTAGGCCCCCACGTGACGCTCGCTCGACTGACTCGTGTTTGGGCCCTCGCGTGACGCTTGCTCGACAGATTAGAGTTTGAGCCCCCTGGTGGAACTAAAATAGTAATGTGCAAATTGTAAATATGCGTCTGACTTTAAAATGTTTGCCTTGGTAGCTTTTTTTCCTGAATATATATCTTATGGATGTCTGGGTTCCTTCCTCGTGTGAGCGTTACACAATGTTAACCATCAGAAAAGACTGGTTCTGGTAGGCACACGTCTTTGTCATCAAATAATTATCCCTGTTGTAGTGGTTTTTGATGTTATTGTATGGTTGTTATGTTACCTAGTGTACTGGATGAGGTCAGCTGTGAAGGCTCCTGAGATAAAAGTTTATGTGAGTTACAGAAGGCCTTTCTGCTACCACTTACGACCTCAAACAGACCTATTCTGCTATAATGAATGTTAGCTACGTTAAAAGTCTAGGGTACTGAAATGTAATGTGTAGGTAATAAAATACACAGACACACACATGTAAATAATAAGTCTAATAATAATAATAATAAACTTTATGATAAACTGAACTAACACTGGCTGTTATAGTTTAAGTTAGAAATTTTTTTTTAAATTTATTATTTCTGAACCAATTGTTTCTTTTGGTCAGAACATATGAAATAATATGTATTTATCAATGAAATGCATATATATATTGCATAATCAAATGTAATTTTTGTACATAAGTATATTATTACAATGGTTAATATTAATAATATCTACAATGTCTTGGGAAAAACTAGCACTGGATGTTTAGTTGGGGTGGCGTCATCATGCCCAATCTATGGTTACAAAGTTCAGTGTCCTGGACATATGGACTGATGTTAATGTTTATATAACAAGATTTTATTTCTTTATTAATGGTGGACACAGTTGATGAATCAACAGCAGGCCAGGTTTGCACTTAACTGGCCTGTGACGATGTAGTACAGAATTCTTGTGGCCCACTCCTCTCAGTAGCTGGAGTAAAATGTTAGGCTGCACAGACCTCCGCTCTTGTACTTCTACAAAAGCATCTGGCACAATCGTAGTGCCAGATCAGAAACTCTGAAACAAAATTTGTGCCATGTGTCAACACTCTGTTTACTGCGCCACTCTTACACACAACACAGCAAAACAACACTACACAGATTGGGTCAGATCTCTCTGACCAACTTAGCACATCTCACCCAGTTGTTATCAAATAGTACCAGTTTCCCAAGACTGCATTGCATCCGAAATATGTTCAATAGTTTCCTCTTCCAGTCAATAAGGTGGGTGATATGTTCCCACTGATCTCAATTATAGATCCTCCTTCCATAGTCTTAGATAGGTTTTCATATATTATTAGTTTGTCTCTAGGCCCTGGACTGCTGCTGGGGACCTAGAGCAAGCACTCACTTGTCGTAATCATTTTTCATGATATGGCAGTACCAATCACTCAAAATATTAAAATAAACAAGATAAATGCTTTTTCCCTTACCACAATTCAGAATTGAGAACACAGTTACTTAGTACTAGCAAAACTCAGCTGAGCTGCTGGCTAGATTAGGGCGTCCCACTGATTTTTATTTAATAATTCCTGGAAATCACATCTAGCAGTAACGTACTGTGTCAATGGACAGTCTTCTTTAAAATGGCACAAGCGTGCGTCTCTCATTCAATAATATAAATACTTTTGTCCAATCAGCGGACTTCCCCTCTAACTTTTTCAAATATTCAAACTAAAAGTCAAATTTCAGTCCAGTCTCAGTCTAGTATGTAGTATTTTTCCCAAAATTACACTTGTTTTTTGGACTAACTACATGAAAAAACTACACAAACCTGCCCCACTAAGTTATTTTTAGCTACTATCCTCCGACTTTGCCCCTCGTTCATCTGCAGTTTGATTTTTGCATTTTTAGGCTCAAGGACGCCAAAATGTAACTTTAGTGAAAATATGCACAAAAAACTGTTCGCTAGTTTGATTGGAACAATACGGTCTTTCGTCAATATCTTCCGTGTTATCTGTCCGTTTGTGTAATTAAAAGTATATTATTTCTCTGCTCAAGATGGGCTATCAAACTAGCTAGGTTTTATTTTCATAACTTTATTATTAAAGAAAACCCTACTTTTCTCAAGGTTAGTTTTTGAAATTTGTTTTTGAACCTTCGTCCACGGCGTTTGCCGCTATATTCAAATAAAACAACTAATTACCGTAAAACGTCCAAGATACGACTGTTTCTAACAAGAGCTAAGGTCGTTTTTCTACCAATTCCTTACATTGTGTTAACTAGTGGCGTGATTTTTCCTTTAAACTACAAATTGCGTCTTTTTGCCTTTTAGATTCAAACACGTGTTCAGACCGTCATAATTTTTTTCTTTTATCTCCGTTTCCCTCCCGTCTAAAAGGGTAAACCGTTTAGTTTGCATGTTCCAACTAGTTAGTTTCAATGGCGGTAGAAAGCGCTGGCGTAGGTGAAGAAGCCTCGGCATATCTTGCCTATATTTTTATCCCTACGTGTTATTTTACCCGTTATCTTTATAATTGGAGATATTTTAACGTTGTATCACTGTATTTTTCACCACACATCTCCCCACCTGAGAACATGCACTAATGCAAGTTCCAAAAGCAGTGATACACATAGATAAAATTAACCTCACGCCTGCCAACTACTCTAATTTTGATCACAGGGGTGCCTACTGAGGAAATCTGCACCGACATTCTGTGACCCCGGGATATATTCAATAATAAACTGATAAGGTTGCAACAATAAAGACCATCTTAACAATCTTGCATTTTCATGTTTGGCCTGAGATAAGAACACAAGTGGCTGGTGATCCGTCTGGACCACAAAAGTCCTACCATACAGATAGATTTGGAACTTTTTTATTGCCCAGATTAACGCTAAACATTCTTTTTCGCTTGTGGAATATCCTTGCTCCGCTTTGTTCAACTTGCGGCTTGCATAAGCGACTGGGTTCAGTTCCCCATTGAGTGAAGAGGACCTTTGCAACAGAGCCGCCCCCAGTCCTACATTACTTGCATCTGTTCTCACCACGAAGTCCTGAGTCAAATCAGGCAATTTGAGAATAGGCTTGCTAGTGAGTTTTTCCTTTAACTCTTGAAATGCCAATTCACATTGCGCGGACCAAACAATTTTATCTGGATTTCCCTTGCGAGTCAGATCAGTTAGAGGAGCACATATAGAGTTAAAATTTTTGATATATTTTTGGTAAAACCCACATAACGACACGAATGATCGCACGTCTTTTTTTGTTTGTGGTCTAGGTGCTCTCTGCAGTTTTTCCAAGTTCTTGGGATCAGGGGTCATGTTACCCTGATATACAGTATGTCCCAAGAATTCCAACTCTTTGCATCCAATACAACATTTTGTTGGTCTAGCAGTTAAGTTCGCTTCTCTAAGCCTATCAAATAACATATTCAGAGAGTTAATGTGTTCTTCAAATGTTTCTGTGGCGACAAGAATATCATCCATGAAATTCGTGATACATGGATTATTCAGGGGATCCAACAATTTGCGCATCATCCTTGAAAATACACTCGGAGCATTTTTCAATCCGAATGGTAGCATGTTGAATTCATAATGTCCTTCCGAGGTGCTAAAAGCTAAATAAGGTCTAACTTCAGGCTTCACTGGAATCTGGTAATAGCCTTTGCTAAGATCCACCTTCGAAAAGTATTTTGCCTTGTTCAATCTGGCAAATAACTGTTTTGTGTCTGGTAATGGATCCACTTTTCCTTCTGTGACAGCATTCAGTTTCCTGTAATCTATGCACAGTCTATGTTCCCCAGACGATTTCCTCAACAAAACTACACTGGAGCTTAAAAGAACATTCACTGTGTGAAATAATCCCTTCTTTCAACAAATAATCTATTTCATCTTTCAATGCCTTCTCCTTAGCGAACGGAACAGAATAGGCTCTCATACAGATTGGGTTTGAGTCTACCAGCTTCATGTCATACTGTAGCAAATTTGTATGTCCTGGTTTATCTGTTAATACATCTGTATGTTCCTCCAGAACCTGTTGAACTCTCTCCCTCTGATTTTTAGTCAGGTGCTTACTGACTTTTACTTGTGCGGCTGTCTCACAGGGATGTAATGGGTATTCATGTGAGGTGAGTGGTTCCTTTTTCATTTTAGTTGCGATAGCCAAGGTCAGTAAGGGGGTGCTTTCCTGGAGTGGTCTGTCCAGATACTTCTTTCAATGGTTTACATGATATACCTTCTCCTTCCCCTTTTTGTCAATTTTATAATTTGTTCTAGACACCTTCTCTAGAACCGTATATGGACCTTGCCATCCAATTTGTAACTTATTCTGGCTGCCGGGTAGTAGAAGAAGCACCTTCTCTTCCACAGCTAATTCTCTGTCCTTTGCTTTCCTATTAAAATACGCTGCATGTTTCTTCCTGGCTTGTCTCAAATTATCATTTGCCAGTTTCCATCCAGCTTTCAGACGAGTGGTCAGCTCGTTCACTTATTGATATGATGAGGTAAGTCTCTTCTGCTTTCTCATCTGTCCAGGTCCTTAATAAAGCTTCTAATGGACCTTTTATTGGCCTCCCAAATAGCAGGGTTGCGGGAGCCATCCCGGTTGAACTATGTGGTACCTCCCGATACGCAAACAACGCGGCGGGCAGAAATTGATCCCACATATCAGGTTTTTCATGTGCCAGCTTCCTCAGGATAGAAATGAGAGTCCCATTGAATCTCTCTACCTGGCCGTTCCCTTGTGGATGGTACGGACTACAATGAAAGTGTCTGGCTTGAAATAGCTTAAAAACTTCTTCCGTTAGTTTCCCCTTGAACTGTGAGCCATTATCAGTCAAGATTTGATGCGGGAATCCTAATCTTGTGAATATTGTAAGTAGTGCCTCTGCTATGTGTTTCGAATCAATTGATGGCAGGGCTACCGCCTCTCCCCACATAGAACAAGTGTCCACCAGAGTAAGGATGTAACTGTTCCTCCTCTTGGTCCGAGTGAGAGGTATCACAATATCCACTACAACCCTCTCAAAAGGTGTTCCCACTTTGGGCATTTCTCCTAGAGTTGCAGGAGCAGTCCGATGCTTTGGAGCTACCCTTTGACATTCTGGACAGCATTTGACATATCTTTTTATATCCTCCGTTATCCCTGGCCAGAAGTAATGACAAGCTATACGCTGTCCTGTGGCGCTGATCCCCATGTGACCACTGAAGGGAATCGCATGCCCTAGTTCCATCACTTTATCCCTATATGAAGTGGGAAGAACCAGCTGGTTGTGACCATTTGTTCCAGTTCCGGCCTTCCTGTATATCAATTTGTTCTTCATAAAGTACTCTCCCTTGCTTGGAGGTGTGTGGCATTTGGGCAATTTTTTAAAACATGGCTTGAGGGTCCTATCCTCAGCCTGCGCCTTCCTCATCTCTTCTGGTTGAGCATTTATAGGTTCACCTTCTTCCTCCTTTTTCTGTGACCTGGTCTGCACTGTCGCCATGATCACAGGTCTCTCGGGATTCCCCAAGAAGACGTATATACACCCCAATATCAGAGGGTAGATTGGTTCATCTATCACTGCTGCTCTGATTTCTCCTTCCACATAGCGAGTTTTCACCGTTATCCTTGCGATGGGAAGTGTCATGAGTGGTATGTCCTTAGTCGCCCCTTGTATTTCCACTGTTTCTGTGGTATACTGACTTGGGTCCACTAGGCTAGACTTCACAACTGAATCATAATCCAAACCTGTATCATATAGGCACCTTATGGTGACCCCATTACAAATAACATCCTCACAAACTGGGGGGTGATAAGGTTCCTGCTGTCCATTAGGATTAACCTTTAATCTTTGTTTCCCCGATTTCATTGCAGCAATGTTTGAAGGTTTCCTTTACAAAATTCGGTGTTATGGTTGTCTTTCCTACACCATTTGCACCATCTCTTTCCTTGGTTAAACGGTTTTCTTTCATTATATTTTTGGTAATTGAACTGTGAGTTTCTATCTCGATAATCATTTCGTGGCCTATCAAAGTTTGTCCTGCCTTTATTACCTTGTTCTCTGGTATCAAATTTACTAAATTGCTGTGGAGCTTTAAAATTTTCTATGTGCTTCTTTTTAGCACCACTTACCTCTGCCTGGGCTGCCTGATACCTCTCAGCGACATTTAAAACCTCCCCCAACATCTCTGCACCTTGTTCCATGAGAAATTTTCTCAGGTCTGGAGCCATGGACTCTCTTAATTGCTCTATCATGATCATCTCTTTGAGATCTTGGGTCTTCCCCAGAGCAGTCCATTTCTCCAAATAGGTTTCCAGTCTGGCAGAGAATTGGTGGTATGTCTCCCCAGACAACAGTTTGGCATTTCTAAACTTCTTACGATAAAATTCACCATTCTTTTCATATCTCAATAACAAAGCCTGCTTTAGCATGTCATAATTGTCTTGGTCGTCTCTATGCATCTTAGCAAAAACTTCATAAGAATTACCTCTAAGCCCTTGGGATAACTTAAGACTCCACCTCTCTCTCTCTCTAATCCATACGTAGTAGCTAATAGTTCGAATCTACTGAGGTACCCCTCGATGTCATCGTCTTTCTCAACAAAATGGTCTAAATGAAACCCCATAGCTGAGGTTGAGGCTCCCTGACTAGGCGTGGCATCTGAGGGAAAGGGGCTGGCACCATTTTCAGGAGCATGGCCTTGTAATTCCAGCACCCTTAGTCGTAATTCGTGCTCCCTTTGCAATCTTCTATCTTCTGCTTCCCTTTCGGCAGTCAATCTCTTTTCTTCTGCCTCCCTTTGCTGTCGTTTTTCTTCTGCCTCTAATTGGAGCCTTTTAATCTCCCTATCTGCCTCCAATGCCTTAGCCTCTTTGTCAGCCTCAATCTGCAGCCTCTTAAGTTCTTTATCAGCCTCAATTTGTAACCTCTTCTCTTCAGCTAACCTCCTATCTTCCCTTTCAATATACTTGTCACATTCTGAAGTTACATACTGAATTAAAACTTGACCCTCCATGTTCATCTCCTTCGCCGTCAGCACAGCAGCCGATCTAAATTTTGCTAGATCTGCCATACTCTAACACACAAATTAACAATGACTAAGGTAATTCCAAGTATATAATTCCTAAGGTAAGATATTAATTAATTAATTAATTACCACTGGCTGTGAAGATTCATCAACTTTTATTTTCCACTTTTTATTTTAAGGGACACTTTTAAATTTATTCCCTTATGCCCCCACTAGTTTAATTCCCAAACCAGGAGACCCTAATATCTTTGATAAACTTAATTCCCGGACAAGACCCCAATATTTGTAGTGGTTTTTGATGTTATTGTATAGTTGTTATGTTATCTAGTGTACTGGATGAGGTCAGCTGTGAAGGCTCCTGAGATAAATGTTTATGTGAGTTACAGAAGGCCTTTCTGCTACCACTTACGACTTCAAACAAACCTATTCTACTATAATGAATGTTAGCTACTTTAAAAGTCTAGGGTACTGAAATGTAATGTGTAGGTAATAAAATACACAGACACACACATGTAAATAATAAGTCTTATAATAATAATAATAAACTTTATGATAAACTTAACTAACACTGGCTGTTATAGTTTAAATTAGAAATTTTTTTTTAAATTTATTAGTCCTGAACCAATTGTTTCTTTTGGTCAGAACATATGAAATAATATGTATTTATCAATGAAATGCATATATATATTGCATAATCAATTGTAATTTTTGTACATAAGTATATTATTACAATGGTTAATATTAATAATATCTACAATGTCTTGGGAAAAACTAGCACTGGATGTTTAGTTGGGGTGGCGTCATCATGCCCAATCTATGGTTACAAAGTTCAGTGTCCTGGACATATGGACTGATGTTAATGTTTATATAACAAGATTTTATTTCTTTATTAATGGTGGACACAGTTGATGAATCAACAGCAGGCCAGGTTTGCACTTAACTGGCCTGTGACGATGTAGTACAGAATTCTTGTGGCCCACTCCTCTCAGTAGCTGGAGTAAAATGTTAGGCTGCACAGACCTCCGCTCTTGTACTTCTACAAAAGCCTCTGGCACAATCGTAGTGCCAGATCAGAAACTCTGAAACAAAATTTGTGCCATGTGTCAACACTCTGTTTACTGCGCCACTCTTACACACAACACAGCAAAACAACACTACACAGATTGGGTCAGATCTCTCTGACCAACTTAGCACATCTCACCCAGTTGTTATCAAATAGTACCAGTTTCCCAAGACTGCATTGCATCCGAAATATGTTCAATAGTTTCCTCTTCCAGTCAATAAGGTGGGTGATATGTTCCCACTGATCTCAATTATAGATCCTCCTTCCATAGTCTTAGATAGGTTTTCATATATTATTAGTTTGTCTCTAGGCCCTGGACTGCTGCTTGGGACCTAGAGCAAGCACTCACTTGTCGTAATCATTTTTCATGATATGGCAGTACCAATCACTCAAAATATTAAAATAAACAAGATAAATGCTTTTTCCCTTACCACAATTCAGAATTGAGAACACAGTTACTTAGTACTAGCAAAACTCAGCTGAGCTGCTGGCTAGATTAGGGCGTCCCACTGATTTTTATTTAATAATTCCTGGAAATCACATCTAGCAGTAACGTACTGTGTCAATGGACAGTCTTCTTTAAAATGGCACAAGCGTGCGTCTCTCATTCAATAATATAAATACTTTTGTCCAATCAGCGGACTTCCCCTCTAACTTTTTCAAATATTCAAACTAAAAGTCAAATTTCAGTCCAGTCTCAGTCTAGTATGTAGTATTTTTCCCAAAATTACACTTGTTTTTTGGACTAACTACATGAAAAAACTACACAAACCTGCCCCACTAAGTTATTTTTAGCTACTATCCTCCGACTTTGCCCCTCGTTCATCTGCAGTTTGATTTTTGCATTTTTAGGCTCAAGGACGCCAAAATGTAACTTTAGTGAAAATATGCACAAAAAACTGTTTGCTAGTTTGATTGGAACAATACGGTCTTTCGTCAATATCTTCCGTGTTATCTGTCCGTTTGTGTAATTAAAAGTATATTATTTCTCTGCTCAAGATGGGCTATCAAACTAGCTAGGTTTTATTTTCATAACTTTATTATTAAAGAAAACCCTACTTTTCTCAAGGTTAGTTTTTGAAATTTGTTTTTGAACCTTCGTCCACGGCGTTTGCCGCTATATTCAAATAAAACAACTAATTACCGTAAAACGTCCAAGATACGACTGTTTCTAACAAGAGCTAAGGTCGTTTTTCTACCAATTCCTTACATTGTGTTAACTAGTGGCGTGATTTTTCCTTTAAACTACAAATTGCGTCTTTTTGCCTTTTAGATTCAAACACGTGTTCAGACCGTCATAATTTTTTTCTTTTATCTCCGTTTCCCTCCCGTCTAAAAGGGTAAACCGTTTAGTTTGCATGTTCCAACTAGTTAGTTTCAATGGCGGTAGAAAGCGCTGGCGTAGGTGAAGAAGCCTCGGCATATCTTGCCTATATTTTTATCCCTACGTGTTATTTTACCCGTTATCTTTATAATTGGAGATATTTTAACGTTGTATCACTGTATTTTTCACCACACATCTCCCCACCTGAGAACATGCACTAATGCAAGTTCCAAAAGCAGTGATACACATAGATAAAATTAACCTCACGCCTGCCAACTACTCTAATTTTGATCACAGGGGTGCCTACTGAGGAAATCTGCACCGACATTCTGTGACCCCGGGATATATTCAATAATAAACTGATAAGGTTGCAACAATAAAGACCATCTTAACAATCTTGCATTTTCATGTTTGGCCTGAGATAAGAACACAAGTGGCTGGTGATCCGTCTGGACCACAAAAGTCCTACCATACAGATAGATTTGGAACTTTTTTATTGCCCAGATTAACGCTAAACATTCTTTTTCGCTTGTGGAATATCCTTGCTCCGCTTTGTTCAACTTGCGGCTTGCATAAGCGACTGGGTTCAGTTCCCCATTGAGTGAAGAGGACCTTTGCAACAGAGCCGCCCCCAGTCCTACATTACTTGCATCTGTTCTCACCACGAAGTCCTGAGTCAAATCAGGCAATTTGAGAATAGGCTTGCTAGTGAGTTTTTCCTTTAACTCTTGAAATGCCAATTCACATTGCGCGGACCAAACAATTTTATCTGGATTTCCCTTGCGAGTCAGATCAGTTAGAGGAGCACATATAGAGTTAAAATTTTTGATATTTTTTTGGTAAAACCCACATAACGACACGAATGATCGCACGTCTTTTTTTGTTTGTGGTCTAGGTGCTCTCTGCAGTTTTTCCAAGTTCTTGGGATCAGGGGTCATGTTACCCTGATATACAGTATGTCCCAAGAATTCCAACTCTTTGCATCCAATACAACATTTTGTTGGTCTAGCAGTTAAGTTCGCTTCTCTAAGCCTATCAAATAACATATTCAGAGAGTTAATGTGTTCTTCAAATGTTTCTGTGGCGACAAGAATATCATCCATGAAATTCGTGATACATGGATTATTCAGGGGATCCAACAATTTGCGCATCATCCTTGAAAATACACTCGGAGCATTTTTCAATCCGAATGGTAGCATGTTGAATTCATAATGTCCTTCCGAGGTGCTAAAAGCTAAATAAGGTCTAACTTCAGGCTTCACTGGAATCTGGTAATAGCCTTTGCTAAGATCCACCTTCGAAAAGTATTTTGCCTTGTTCAATCTGGCAAATAACTGTTTTGTGTCTGGTAATGGATCCACTTTTCCTTCTGTGACAGCATTCAGTTTCCTGTAATCTATGCACAGTCTATGTTCCCCAGACGATTTCCTCAACAAAACTACACTGGAGCTAAAAGAACATTCACTGTGTGAAATAATCCCTTCTTTCAACAAATAATCTATTTCCTCTTTCAATGCCTTCTCCTTAGCGAACGGAACAGAATAGGCTCTCATACAGATTGGGTTTGAGTCTACCAGCTTCATGTCATACTGTAGCAAATTTGTATGTCCTGGTTTATCTGTTAATACATCTGTATGTTCCTCCAGAACCTGTTGAACTCTCTCCCTCTGATTTTTAGTCAGGTGCTTACTGACTTTTACTTGTGCGGCTGTCTCACAGGGATGTAATGGGTATTCATGTGAGGTGAGTGGTTCCTTTTTCATTTTAGTTGCGATAGCCAAGGTCAGTAAGGGGGTGCTTTCCTGGAGTGGTCTGTCCAGATACTTCTTTCAATGGTTTACATGATATACCTTCTCCTTCCCCTTTTTGTCAATTTTATAATTTGTTCTAGACACCTTCTCTAGAACCGTATATGGACCTTGCCATCCAATTTGTAACTTATTCTGGCTGCCGGGTAGTAGAAGAAGCACCTTCTCTTCCACAGCTAATTCTCTGTCCTTTGCTTTCCTATTAAAATACGCTGCATGTTTCTTCCTGGCTTGTCTCAAATTATCATTTGCCAGTTTCCATCCAGCTTTCAGACGAGTGGTCAGCTCGTTCACTTATTGATATGATGAGGTAAGTCTCTTCTGCTTTCTCATCTGTCCAGGTCCTTAATAAAGCTTCTAATGGACCTTTTATTGGCCTCCCAAATAGCAGGGTTGCGGGAGCCATCCCGGTTGAACTATGTGGTACCTCCCGATACGCAAACAACGCGGCGGGCAGAAATTGATCCCACATATCAGGTTTTTCATGTGCCAGCTTCCTCAGGATAGAAATGAGAGTCCCATTGAATCTCTCTACCTGGCCGTTCCCTCGTGGATGGTACGGACTACAATGAAAGTGTCTGGCTTGAAATAGCTTAAAAACTTCTTCCGTTAGTTTCCCCTTGAACTGTGAGCCATTATCAGTCAAGATTTGATGCGGGAATCCTAATCTTGTGAATATTGTAAGTAGTGCCTCTGCTACATGTTTCGAATCAATTGATGGCAGGGCTACCGCCTCTCCCCACATAGAACAAGTGTCCACCAGAGTAAGGATGTAACTGTTCCTCCTCTTGGTCCGAGTGAGAGGTATCACAATATCCACTGCAACCCTCTCAAAAGGTGTTCCCACTTTGGGCATTTCTCCTAGAGTTGCAGGAGCAGTCCGATGCTTTGGAGCTACCCTTTGACATTCTGGACAGCATTTGACATATCTTTTTATATCCTCCGTTATCCCTGGCCAGAAGTAATGACAAGCTATACGCTGTCCTGTGGCGCTGATCCCCATGTGACCACTGAAGGGAATCGCATGCCCTAGTTCCATCACTTTATCCCTATATGAAGTGGGAAGAACCAGCTGGTTGTGACCATTTGTTCCAGTTCCGGCCTTCCTGTATATCAATTTGTTCTTCATAAAGTACTCTCCCTTGCTTGGAGGTGTGTGGCATTTGGGCAATTTTTTAAAACATGGCTTGAGGGTCCTATCCTCAGCCTGCGCCTTCCTCATCTCTTCTGGATGAGCATTTATAGGTTCACCTTCTTCCTCCTTTTTCTGTGACCTGGTCTGCACTGTCGCCATGATCACAGGTCTCTCGGGATTCCCCAAGAAGACGTATATACACCCCAATATCAGAGGGTAGATTGGTTCATCTATCACTGCTGCTCTGATTTCTCCTTCCACATAGCGAGTTTTCACCGTTATCCTTGCGATGGGAAGTGTCATGAGTGGTATGTCCTTAGTCGCCCCTTGTATTTCCACTGTTTCTGTGGTATACTGACTTGGGTCCACTAGGCTAGACTTCACAACTGAATCATAATCCAAACCTGTATCATATAGGCACCTTATGGTGACCCCATTACAAATAACATCCTCACAAACTGGGGGGTGATAAGGTTCCTGCTGTCCATTAGGATTAACCTTTAATCTTTGTTTCCCCGATTTCATTGCAGCAATGTTTGAAGGTTTCCTTTACAAAATTCGGTGTTATGGTTGTCTTTCCTACACCATTTGCACCATCTCTTTCCTTGGTTAAACGGTTTTCTTTCATTATATTTTTGGTAATTGAACTGTGAGTTTCTATCTCGATAATCATTTCGTGGCCTATCAAAGTTTGTCCTGCCTTTATTACCTTGTTCTCTGGTATCAAATTTACTAAATTGCTGTGGAGCTTTAAAATTTTCTATGTGCTTCTTTTTAGCACCACTTACCTCTGCCTGGGCTGCCTGATACCTCTCAGCGACATTTAAAACCTCCCCCAACATCTCTGCACCTTGTTCCATGAGAAATTTTCTCAGGTCTGGAGCCATGGACTCTCTTAATTGCTCTATCATGATCATCTCTTTGAGATCTTGGGTCTTCCCCAGAGCAGTCCATTTCTCCAAATAGGTTTCCAGTCTGGCAGAGAATTGGTGGTATGTCTCCCCAGACAACAGTTTGGCATTTCTAAACTTCTTACGATAAAATTCACCATTCTTTTCATATCTCAATAACAAAGCCTGCTTTAGCATGTCATAATTGTCTTGGTCGTCTCTATGCATCTTAGCAAAAACTTCATAAGAATTACCTCTAAGCCCTTGGGATAACTTAAGACTCCACCTCTCTCTCTCTAATCCATACGTAGTAGCTAATAGTTCGAATCTACTGAGGTACCCCTCGATGTCATCGTCTTTCTCAACAAAATGGTCTAAATGAAACCCCATAGCTGAGGTTGAGGCTCCCTGACTAGGCGTGGCATCTGAGGGAAAGGGGCTGGCACCATTTTCAGGAGCATGGCCTTGTAATTCCAGCTCCCTTAGTCGTAATTCGTGCTCCCTTTGCAATCTTCTATCTTCTGCTTCCCTTTCGGCAGTCAATCTCTTTTCTTCTGCCTCCCTTTGCTGTCGTTTTTCTTCTGCCTCTAATTGGAGCCTTTTAATCTCCCTATCTGCCTCCAATGCCTTAGCCTCTTTGTCAGCCTCAATCTGCAGCCTCTTAAGTTCTTTATCAACCTCAATTTGTAACCTCTTCTCTTCAGCTAACCTCCTATCTTCCCTTTCAATATACTTGTCACATTCTGAAGTTACATACTGAATTAAAACTTGACCCTCCATGTTCATCTCCTTCGCCGTCAGCACAGCAGCCGATCTAAATTTTGCTAGGTCTGCCATACTCTAACACACAAATTAACAATGACTAAGGTAATTCCAAGTATATAATTCCTAAGGTAAGATATTAATTAATTAATTAATTACCACTGGCTGTGAAGATTCATCAACTTTTATTTTCCACTTTTTATTTTAAGGGACACTTTTAAATTTATTCCCTTATGCCCCCACTAGTTTAATTCCCAAACCAGGAGACCCTAATATCTTTGATAAACTTAATTCCCGGACAAGACCCCAATATTTGTAGTGGTTTTTGATGTTATTGTATAGTTGTTATGTTACCTAGTGTACTGGATGAGGTCAGCTGTGAAGGCTCCTGAGATAAATGTTTATGTGAGTTACAGAAGGCCTTTCTGCTACCACTTACGACTTCAAACAAACCTATTCTACTATAATGAATGTTAGCTACGTTAAAAGTCTAGGGTACTGAAATGTAATGTGTAGGTAATAAAATACACAGACACACACATGTAAATAATAAGTCTTATAATAATAATAATAAACTTTATGATAAACTGAACTAAACTGGCTGTTATAGTTTAAATTAGAAATTTTTTTTTAAATTTATTAGTCCTGAACCAATTGTTTCTTTTGGTCAGAACATATGAAATAATATGTATTTATCAATGAAATGCATATATATATATTGCATAATCAAATGTAATTTTTGTACATAAGTATATTATTACAATGGTTAATATTAATAATATCTACAATGTCTTGGGAAAAACTAGCACTGGATGTTTAGTTGGGGTGGCGTCATCATGCCCAATCTATGGTTACAAAGTTCAGTGTCCTGGACATATGGACTGATGTTAATGTTTATATAACAAGATTTTATTTCTTTATTAATGGTGGACACAGTTGATGAATCAACAGCAGGCCAGGTTTGCATTTAACTGGCCTGTGACGATGTAGTACAGAATTCTTGTGGCCCACTCCTCTCAGTAGCTGGAGTAAAATGTTAGGCTGCACAGACCTCCGCTCTTGTACTTCTACAAAAGCATCTGTCACAATCGTAGTGCCAGATCAGAAACTCTGAAACAAAATTTGTGCCATGTGTCAACACTCTGTTTACTGCGCCACTCTTACACACAACACAGCAAAACAACACTACACAGATTGGGTCAGATCTCTCTGACCAACTAAGCACATCTCACCCAGTTGTTATCAAATAGTACCAGTTTCCCAAGACTGCATTGCATCCGAAATATGTTCAATAGTTTCCTCTTCCAGTCAATAAGGTGGGTGATATGTTTCCACTGATCTCAATTATAGATCCTCCTTCCATAGTCTTAGATAGGTTTTCATATATTATTAGTTTGTCTCTAGGCCCTGGACTGCTGCTGGGGACCTAGAGCAAGCACTCACTTGTCGTAATCATTTTTCATGATATGGCAGTACCAATCACTCAAAATATTAAAATAAACAAGATAAATGCTTTTTCCCTTACCACAATTCAGAATTGAGAACACAGTTACTTAGTACTAGCAAAACTCAGCTGAGCTGCTGGCTAGATTAGGGCGTCCCACTGATTTTTATTTAATAATTCCTGGAAATCACCTCTAGCAGTAACGTACTGTGTCAATGGACAGTCTTCTTTAAAATGGCACAAGCGTGCGTCTCTCATTCAATAATATAAATACTTTTGTCCAATCAGCGGACTTCCCCTCTAACTTTTTCAAATATTCAAACTAAAAGTCAAATTTCAGTCCAGTCTCAGTCTAGTATGTAGTATTTTTCCCAAAATTACTCTTGTTTTTTGGACTAACTACATGAAAAAACTACACAAACCTGCCCCACTAAGTTATTTTTAGCTACTATCCTCCGACTTTGCCCCTCGTTCATCTGCAGTTTGATTTTTGCATTTTTAGGCTCAAGGACGCCAAAATGTAACTTTAGTGAAAATATGCACAAAAAACTGTTCGCTAGTTTGATTGGAACAATACGGTCTTTCGTCAATATCTTCCGTGTTATCTGTCCGTTTGTGTAATTAAAAGTATATTATTTCTCTGCTCAAGATGGGCTATCAAACTAGCTAGGTTTTATTTTCATAACTTTATTATTAAAGAAAACCCTACTTTTCTCAAGGTTAGTTTTTGAAATTTGTTTTTGAACCTTCGTCCACGGCGTTTGCCGCTATATTCAAATAAAACAACTAATTACCGTAAAACGTCCAAGATACGACTGTTTCTAACAAGAGCTAAGGTCGTTTTTCTACCAATTCCTTACATTGTGTTAACTAGTGGCGTGATTTTTCCTTTAAACTACAAATTGCGTCTTTTTGCCTTTTAGATTCAAACACGTGTTCAGACCGTCATAATTTTTTTCTTTTATCTCCGTTTCCCTCCCGTCTAAAAGGGTAAACCGTTTAGTTTGCATGTTTCAACTAGTTAGTTTCAATGGCGGTAGAAAGCGCTGGCGTAGGTGAAGAAGCCTCGGCATATCTTGCCTATATTTTTATCCCTACGTGTTATTTTACCCGTTATCTTTATAATTGGAGATATATTATCGTTGTATCACTGTATTTTTCACCACACCTGTGCTTTGTCGATGGTCATTTTAAAAGCTGCATTCACAGGAAATCGAGGACGCCAAAGGATGAAAGGAATGCTTGTATCACGTGGCTCTAAATTGATTTGTGGAATGAAAACTTGTGTTCTATTTGTACTGCTTGTGATGAAGTTGTTTTGAAGGTCCTGAACAACTATTCGTGTGCCGCTCAAGAGACCTTTATTTGCATCCAGGTTTTTATACCACTTCTGAGCCCCAGAAGAGGCAAAGGTACTCCAGATAGACATTACTGATTCATAAACTCAACCGGGAATTCAGTATTATCATTTGGGGTTTTCAGTAACCTTCGAGGCAAGAGTTCAACTAGCAGAAAAAACCGAACATAGAAGTGGACATATTGAAACCATCGTATACCTATGTAGTGGGTTTGATGGTATTGTATGATGATGATATTTCTACGTGTGATGCATGAGGTCAGCTGTGAAGGCTCCTGAGATAAAATGTAGCTGTGAATTGTCAGAAGGCCCTTCTTGCTACCACTACGACCTCACACTTATCTTTTTTTACTAAATGAATGTGACTACGTTACATGTCTAGGGTAATGATATGTACTGTGTTGTGGTAGTTTACAGATACACACACAGATATTTACTAAGTCTAATAATATTAATAAAATGTTATAATACAAGGAACTAACTCAGTTGTGTAAAATTTTGATAGTAATTTTCTTACATTTATTTGTTCTGGACCAAGGTTTTATTTTGGCCAGAACATATGAAAAGTTTTTAGAAATTATGAAAAATGCATGAATATTACATAATAAATGCAAGGTGTGTACATATATGTTACTAGACTAGTTAATTTTATTATTGGTTATAGTAGTAATCTATTGTGGGAGAACTTTTCATGGATGTGCTGTTGGGGTGGCCTCATCACTCCCTGTCTATGGAGATTACACAGTGTCCAGTTAATTGATGGAATTTTTATGGGTGTGTTTGTAATTAAGTTGAGTTGGTGAACTCTCAGCAGACCAGGCGCTCACTTAACTTGAAGGTGTAGCTCTGGTGCTGAGATCTGGTGGCCCCACCTCTCCGTGCTTGGGGTCAATATCAGAAATCTGGTGGCCCCACCTCTCCGTGCTTGGGGGCAATATCAGAAATATGGTGGCCCCACCTCTCCGTACTTGGGGGCTATAATAGGCTGCTCTGACCAAATATTACTGCACGGGTCCACTCTGGTAAAATTCAACTACTCATTTGACACCGCATTGGTGCCAACTGAAACTCACAGCTCTGCAATCAAAGTATTAATCATGTGTCAAAATTCCATCCTCTAACCATTGCTGGACACAACACTGCACAACAACAACACCACATAGACGGGTCAGATCTCTCTGACCAAACAACACATCTTACCAAGTTGGTTTCACATAGGATAAGTTCTCCCAGACTACAGATTCTGAAATATGTTCATTAGTTTCCTGCCATAAAATAGGATAGGTGATATGTTTCACTGATCTCAACACTTGATCTGTCCTTCCTAATCCTTGCTGGAGTTTATGTATTTTATTGTCTCTAGACCCTGAACTGGGGCGGGGGGTCTAGAGCGAACCCTTACTTGTTGTAAGGAACAGATTATGCTATTGCAGTATCAAATCACTCGAAACCTTAAACAAATATTAAAATGTACAAAGAAATAATTTCAGTCTTACCAGAAATATGAATATAGTACACAGTTAAATAAATGCTAGCAAAACTCAGCTGAGCTGTTGGCCTTATGATGGCGTCCCTCTAAATACTTCAATAGCTTCTGGGAATTTACACCACTTGATAATTCACTGTGTCTACAAGGACAGCTAATACTGAATGGCACAAAATGCGCGTCTGAGCGCCGATAATATCTTCATCTATGGCCAATCGCTGCCTTTTCTTTTTTCAAATTCAAATATCCTACCACAAAGTCATTTCAGTCAGACCTCAGTCAAGTATGCCTTATTGTCTGTTGGTCCGTCCGTCTCTACTTGCGTTTCACAAAAAAAACACACTTGTTTTTTGAACCAACCCTGCTTTCCCCTACACAATTTCGCCTTTAAAGTTATTTTTAGCCACAATTCACCATCCCACCCCGTCTCTTCATTCCAGTAGATTTTTGCACTTGCGTCTTTCAAGGCCACAACTTTTTGAAAATTAGTGTCATGTTTTATCTCAATGCAGACGTTCGCTGATATGAACAACACAGTCTTTTGTCAATATCTTTCGTATTATCTGTCCGTCTGTATAAATGAAAGCATATTATTTCACTGCTCAAGATAGGCCATCCGGCCAGCTAGGTTTTATATTCCTAACATTATTATTAAGAAAAGTGACTTTTCAAATATGTTCTAGAATTTTCTGGAACGCGCTCATCACTGCATTCAAATAAACGGGCTAAGTTATAGCAAAAGCGTCCAATAAATGACTGTGGCGTATAATATCCAAGGTCCCTTTTGTCGATTTCTTTACTTTATGTCAACTTGGGGACGTGACTTTTTCCTCCTTTCCCCACCAATTTGCGTCCTTTTGCCTCGCTAGTTTCAAGCACGCGTTCAGTCAGATTTTTCCTTTTGATCGTTTTGCCTTCAAGTCCAACAATTTAATTTCCATGGCGGGTGATGACCCGCGGCGTGGGCGATCATGTATTCTAGCAGCTTACGCATAAGTTTTTATCCCTACGTTGTATCATTGGAGATATTTTAACGTTGTATCATTGTTAATTTTGTGACAACCTTCATGCTTCCTAGTCGTTTCTGACATCGGTTCAGATAGTTTGTTTGTTTTTAAACTGTGTTAATATTTAGTCCTCTGTCTTTAGTTTTAACAGAACGTTAAGAATTAAACAAAATAAAAATAAGTGTAGGTGGCTCTCATATTATGAAACTAAATTATTAAAATTGTCACCATTTTATGACGGGTTACTTGCGAAGAGATCTGTAGAATCCAAATGAAATAGAAATTGTTGACCTCTGCATGGGATTATTCTAATGGTGCTACAGGTAACGTCCCCTCGAAACACATTGCAATGTGTGCCGTTTCCGTATGTTCCCGAAAGGTGTTGCGACTTTCTTCCATTTCAGACACCACAGAACTTCACACCAAGTTAACTATTATTGTTACTATGAGTTGCCTTTATCAAGATATAATAACTATAATCCTCCAACGGACTGGCATTTTACCACTTTGATAGTAGTGGCCCCGTCGGCCATAACAGACTATGGGAATGCTCCCCTGAGGTGATAGCTCTCAGCTTTTGTTTTTGTTTTGTTTTTTCCTTGTGTTCCTCTCTGCTTCTTTTCTCTTCTGCTTGTGCGAGCTTCTTGTGCACAACCTTCCACCGCGCTTTATTCTGTAACTCTAGTTACTATTTCCAATCTGGAGATAATTGTCCAAGCTGAGTTATTTATGCAGATCAGTGGATTTCCACATAACACTGGACTCGCACCTCGTAATTTCGCATAGTGCAGGCCCAGTTCTCTTTGAAGAAATCCCATAACTGGCATAAAAACCAATTTATAGCCGACGCGTGGTTACCAATTTCTGTCAGTGGGTAGGCCGAGATGCATAGCCTCCAGATTTTATTGTACACGGAAAATCTCTTTATGAAAGTGAAATATCTACGTACCAAATTTTTCGCATAAAGCCATTTTGAGAAAGATATTCCGAAGCCAAGATCGAAGTAAATTCGGGAAATGAGAAAGTTGTATGCTTTCATTATTCGATTAGCATACTGAGTCTTAATTTTCATTCATTGTTCTTATAATTAAAGCAGGTTTATAACCATAATAAGAGAAAGTTGTATGCTTTCATTATTCGATTAGCTTACTAAGTCTTAATTTTCATTCGTTGTTCTTATAATTAAAGCAGGTTTATAACCATAATAAGAGAAAGTTTAGGAACTGGTATCGACTACTGGGCTATGGTTTTTGTTTTTGGGTTACGGTTTTTTGTTGTTTTTTGGGGGGGCTAAGGTTTTGTATGGTCTACGGTTTTTTGGGCTACGGTATTTTTTTGGGCAATGGTATTCTGTTGTCTGTTCCTTGCTCTTGGAGAAGCACAGGCTCACTTTAGCTGCCGGCCAGTCTCACAAGATGACTGCATTTAAATCCTTCATGTGCTGTTGCAGAAGTGGTTTCTGTAGCAATTCCTTTTTAACATGATATTTCTATAGTAAGCGCCTTTTATGACATGCATGGTAAGGGGCAGTCAACTCGTGTAGTTTCCCAGGGGTCTCCCAGGAAACAGGTAAGAATAGGACTACTGACCTCTAAGGGATGACGCAACATGTAACTAATATGAGATGGTACATGTGCCTGGTTACCTTATAATGTTAAATTAATGTAACTAATATGAGGTGGTACATGTGTCTGGTTACCTTATAATGTTAAATTAATGTAACTAATATGAGGTGGTACATGTGTCTGGTTACCTTATAATGTTAAACTAATGCAACTAATATGAGGTGGTACATGTGTCTGGTTACCTTATAATGTTAAACTAATGCAACTAATATGAGATGGTACATGTGTCTGGTTACCTTATAATGTTAAACTAATGCAACTAATATGAGGTGGTACATGTGTCTGGTTACCTTATAATGTAACTAATATGAGGTGGTACATGTGTCTGGTTACCTTATAATATTAAACTAATGCAACTAATATGAGGTGGTACATGTGTCTGGTTACCTTATAATGTTAAACTAATGCAACTAATATGAGGTGGTACATGTGTCTGGTTACCTTATAATGTTAAACTAATGCAACTAATATGAGGTGGTACATGTGCCTGGTTACCTTATAATGTTAAACTAATGCAACAAATATGAGGTGGCGCATGTGTCTGGTTACCTTATAATGTTAAACTAATGCAACAAATATGAGGTGGCGCATGTGTCTGGTTACCTTATAATGTTAAACTAATGCAACTAATATGAGGTGGTACATGTGCCTGGTTACCTTATAATGTTAAACTAATGCAACAAATATGAGGTGGCGCATGTGTCTGGTTACCTTATAATGTTAAACTAATGCAACTAATATGAGGTGGCGCATTGGTCTGGCTACCTTATAATGTTAAACTAATGCAACAAATATGAGGTCGTACATTATTCTGGTTACCTTATAATGTTAAACTAATGCAACTAATATAAGGTGGTACATGTGTCTGGCTACCTTATAATGTTAAACTAATGCAACTAATATGAGGTGGTACATGTGTCTGGTTACCTTATAATGTTAAACTAATGCAACTAATATGAGGTGGTACATGTGCCTGGTTATCTTATAATATTAAACTAATGCAACTAATATGAGGTGGTACATGTGTCTGGTTACCTTATAATGTTAAACTAATACAACTAATATGAAGTGGTACATGTGTCTGGTAACCTTATAATGTTAAACTAATGCAACTAATATGAGGTGGTACATGTGCCTGGTTACCTTATAATGTTAAACTAATGCAACTAATATGAGGTGGTACATGTGTCTGGTTACCTTATAATGTTAAACTAATGCAACTAATATGAGGTGGTACATGTGTCTGGCTACCTTGTAATGTTAAACTAATACAACTAATATGAGGTGGTACATGTGTCTGGTTACCTTATAATGTTAAACTAATGCAACTAATATGAGGTGGTACATGTGTCTGGTTACCTTATAATGTTAAACTAATGCAACTAATATGAGGTGGTACATGTGCCTGGTTACCTTATAATGTTAAACTAATGCAACAAATATGAGGTGGTACTTGTGTCTGGTTTCCTTTTAATGTTAAACTAATGCAACTAATATGAGGTGGTACATGTGTCTGGTTACCTTATAATGTTAAACTAATGCAACTAATATAAGGTGGTACATGTGTCTGGTTACCTTATAATGTTAAACTAATGCAACTAATATGAGGTGGTACATGTGACTGGTTACCTTATAATGTTAAACTAATGCAACAAATATGAGGTGGCGCATGTTTCTGGTTACCTTATAATGTTAAACTAATGCAACTAATATGAGGTGGTACATGTGTCTGGTTACCTTATAATGTTAAACTAATGCAACTAATATAAGGTGGTACATGTGTCTGGTTACCTTATAATGTTAAACTAATGCAACTAATATGAGGTGGTACATGTGACTGGTTACCTTATAATGTTAAACTAACTCCTTCAGAATCCCCATCTGCGAAAGCACGTATTCTGACGCAGGCTTCGTCATGCAGGCCATCTACAGGGGTTGTTCCATGCTCTATAACGAGCGAAAATGAAAATGTATGTTAGGGGCATTGTGAAGGGCTGTCTCTTTTTGAGAGAACGAGATCATACAACTACGTGACTCTCTATTTATATTATGAGCGCATTTTTACTTGTGATGAAAGAGAACACAGTGTCGCACGATGAAGGACCACACCATACCAAAGTGACTGCATAATTTTGTATCACAGCAAATGCTCTCGAAATCCACATTTTCATATGAGTCCAATGGTCACATGGCTAAGGAAAATAAATAACATAAATGGATATTTTGCACGCACTCGTAAGAAATAAATAACTATACAACTAGACAAAAGTCAAGTGAAAGAAGTGATAGGCTTACTGGGAAATCGAACTTAAGATCATCCAAACGGCTTCATTGCCTCGCCATGGAAGTGAATCTTGACTAAACACTTTGTCTACTCAGCGCATGTGATGTGAATGTCTCCCTGCTCCGCAGTAGTGGACTGTAATGGCCAAACTTAGAGTTTAATGATGAGGGTCTTCAGAGGTATCAACATTTTCATCATAATTTTGAATTGCATTCCAGCATTCTTATTCCAATAGAGAAACGAAGAAATTACTGTAAATATAATACATTAATTAATTGTAACCAAAGCCTTGAGTAACTCATTCCAGTTTTGTTTGAAGTTACTTTTGTTTATTATTTACCCTAGACATAACATAACACATCATAGGATAGTTGTAGAGAGGAGGCGACTAAGTGTCTAGTCCTTCTTATTACCATCTGGGCCAGATAACTTTATAGTCTGACTATTTCTATGACAACCATACACCAGTGCTCATTTCTGAGACTGGGGTATTTCTTATAAGACCAGAACTCTTATCTGGCAAGTGTATCCTGGTATCATCTGATACACCTTTTTATCTATTCATCATCAACGCAAAGTAACCTCTCGTGACAGTGACGACGTAGGACAAGATATGATAAGATAACCCTGACGATGAAAGCGTAAACATTGAATACTGGAAGAATTAGCACGCTAAAGTAGTGGTAGATATTACTGCCGGAGAGAAGTGAAGACCCAAACAAAGAGAACAAACGTATTTCGTGACAGCGCAGCACCACCAAAAATAGTGCTTCGTAGATAGTGGTAATTGTCATGACACCCCACGCAACTATGGAATTTAGGACTGGGAAAGACCCAGACTGATTAGAGACGCAATCACCTCTATAACTTTCCAATTCACCAGTGTAGGCCAAATAACAGAAGACAAAGATCGTAATACTGTGTCTAGTAAATTATAGAAGAATAAGAAGAGTATAGAATAGCTGGGTAGGTTGTTATTAAAGGGTAACACAGATGTATGAACTTAGAAACAAACACAGAGGACAACCCGTGGCTTGTTAACAATTAATAATAAACATAAATGGGTATGGTANTCATCTGTCTCAAACGCTTTATTCATAGTTGTAACTTTTTTCACGCGTTAATCCTGTTCTGTTTTTTATTCGTTTCTCCCTAATGAATGCCTTGTGACCGTAACGTAAACAATACTTTTTGTCCGCTGTCCCATGAAGACTCATCACCAACTTTATTTACCCCACCGTAACTCTTTATAATGATTTCTCCTACTAATGTTTTAGACCTCGCTGATTCTTCTTGCTGAGTAATTGTTGACCAATTCTGTCTACTTTCTATCTGGTTAACCATATTATCCATTCCCTTTTACTTTTAGGAACGTACGTTTGGCAGAGCGTTGACGTCTCACGACAACGTGCCAGGTTCGAAACACGATGGCGTTGCGCTCTAGTCTACCCAGCTGTAAATTGGAACCTGACTCAGTTATTGAGTCGGGGACGGACGAACGAACGAACTTTATTTTCGAAGGGCTAAGAATTGGGCGCGCAGGCCCGTCTAACGTTCTGCCCTTTCACTCTCATTAATCATGCATGCAGCGAGGAAGGGAACATGTCGCCCCCACCTCCCAATGCTGGACCTAGAATAGTAACATCTCTAATACTTCACTCCCCTCCGGCGCTATCTGCTATGGGACGTCGTTTATTTGTGTACTTTTCCACTTCTGTCTACAAACGGAACCTAATTTCTTTGCCGTTTGTTTGTTATCAAAATCCCTGGGCGAGTCAAGAGTTTCTCTTGGTCATTGATAACAGAAGATGGCAAGTGAGAAACAGAAATCAAGAAGACAATAGGAATGGCCAAAGGTACATTCAACAACATGAGACAGATGCTAACAACATGAAACAGATGCTAACAACATGAGACAGATGCTAACAACATGAGACAGATGCTATCAACATGAGACAGATGCTAACATCTAAGCAATTGACTCACAAATTCAAATTGCTATATATTCGTCATTACTGTATTGTTTAGAAACCTGGACAATGAACAAGCAGTTATAAGAAAGACCCATGAGATGTGGATATATAGGAGAATGGGGCATGTTTCACGGAAAGAGAAGAAAAATAAAGAGGTCATAGAAAAGCTAGGGATAATTCATGAAGGAGATCAAAATTAGACAGCTAAAATATATTGACCACATAAAAACACCTTACAGAAGACCATGATAGAAGGCAGAGTTGAACGCGTGCAGGGGGAATACAGCGCTATACGTGGGAAGATAACACCAACAGATAGAAAGGAAAGAGTCTATCAGAGTGCACCATTAAGACAAGAGACAGAAGACATTGGAGATCCATTGCAAGTGACCGATATGGAGATGGCAGCTGATGACGATGATGATGAAGATGTTATCAAATAATACGAATTTGCCATCCTGATGGTATGCCCCAAATAATTGTTTCGTTACAAGCATCAGCATAATATCCCTAAAGTGTTATTACTAATATATTTTATATTCTTCAATATTCTATTGCTCCCAGTTTGCTTTGGGAATATTCCATAATGAAGAGCCCAAAAGGATATTATTAGAAAACCTGATATGCATTTGTAAGCCATATTATTTTGTAGAGCCTATAATTCGCACATTTTTGGGTCTGTAAGTTGAGCCACAATAAAAGAGAGCTCGCAAATTAGGTCATTTTCGTGGCCAGTGTGCGGATTATTTTCATTCTTTTTATGTGGGCGTAAATGGAAGAAAAAACAATTAGCTTACCTAATTGTTTATGTGGATTATGCTTTTGTAAAATATACCACAGTGGAATGATATTTTTATCACCGATGTGTTTGTTTACATAATATAATGGTGCACTAGGAAAGTATTTGTTCTTGCAGCGATCGTGTCTTTGGTATTTGTCTTTACATGGTGAGATTGCTGGCCCCATGAACAACATACCACAATTTTAATCTTCTTTAGCACGTTTTAAAGCTAAGAAATAGACAATTTTTTTCACAATAACATAATTTATCTCTTCCAAGGAGGTATCAAACGCACTAATGAGGAACTGATAGAAAATCTATCTGTCTTAACTTCAACGATATGAACAGGTCACCGAAAGGAAGTAAATCAGATAATTCAGCTAATCCATTGTCCTCTTTTAGCACAACCTGCCTAAGGAAAGTTCTTCAAATTGTGTGGCCGAACACATCACCAACCAAGAACTGTTAACTCGAAGCCAAAAAGAAGACATGCCCACC
The DNA here is from genome assembly GCA_024509875.1 of Oreohelix idahoensis. Taxonomy (NCBI): domain Eukaryota; kingdom Metazoa; phylum Mollusca; class Gastropoda; order Stylommatophora; family Oreohelicidae; genus Oreohelix; species Oreohelix idahoensis. Next base: position 221,388 of record JAMPIV010008759.1, read on the forward strand.
ATCATGGCGGGTAGACGCAGGAATTGGGTTGGCCACATCCTCAGAAAAGAACCTGACACCATCATCAGAACTGCGAAGCTATGGACTCCAGAAGGAAAACGAAAACAAGGCCGGCTAAAAGCCACCTGGCGGAGAACTGCGGAGGCAGAGATGCTAAGCATGAACCGGAGCAGGGGCACCACACAAAGGGTGGATGCCGACCGAGCAAAGTAGAGATATTTGTTGCGGCCCTACAAGACGCCATCAGGCGTGATGGCCACTGATTTCTTTGGATTCGGAGTCCGAACATTTTTGACCGACTCCACTTAAAATGACCGGCTCCATGACTCCTCTTTCAATATCCGTCTCCGCAGCCCTAGTGTTTAGTGAAAAACCTGAAGGCATTCCAATAGCAGAAGGTGTTAGAGTAGGGTTCCCATTCGTCCCGTTTTTCCCGGGACAGTCCCGTTTTTTAATAAAATGTCCCGGTGTCCCGAATTTATTCCAAATGTCCCGCTTTTTAAGGGTCCTTCCTAAAAAAAAAATCTTTGGGTAACAGATTTTATTCCGTGTTTTAGTAGTGTTACTTTATCAATTTCCGGTTACAGTGGACCCTCGGTTTGAATCTCGAACAAAAATTCGAAAGTCGACCAAAACAGTGTTCAGTGAGCATCTACCAAATGATTTAACTACAGGAAGGCAGAAAAGTTTCTTACCACTACTCTGAGAAATCAGTTGCAAGAATTAGAAAAAGAAGGATACATAACAGTTGAAAAGTTTCAAAGCTATGCAGTAGATTTCTATGACACCTGCATTGAACATATTCAGGAGCGGTGTACACCATTTCTTACGCCTTTTCAGTCTATGGATTGGATCAATTTGAAGGGAAAGGAGTCTGTGACTTGGAAGAACATCCAAGAAAGCTACATATTCATGAAGACAGTGTCACCAAATTTTACTGTGAATGAAGAGGACTTATTTGATGAGTTTGCATGTGTGAAAAAATATTGTGAAAGCAAATTTGATGTGTGAAGTGAACTGAAGGATCAAAGTGTCAGTGAAAAAGGTGTGAGATGTTCGCTCATTTTACAAAGCAGGATATAAATGCTGAGAACCTGAAATGCCTAGTTAGTTTTTGTTTGGCACTGCCAGGATCCAATGCAGCTGTTGAACGAATTTTTTCATTAATAAATGCACTTTGGACAGACGAAAAAAAAAAAAACAGACTTAAAATTGAGACAGTGAAAGCTTTAACCATTATAAAGACCCATTTTAAGGATTTCTCTTGTGCTGAGTTCTATGTCCAAATATCAGAAGAAAAAAAACTTCTTGAACAGGCCCATAAATGTGATAAATATTCTGATGAATCTGAAATATAAACTTGACTATTGTGTATTTTTTAAAGGTGCGATTTTTCTAATTAAGTATGTTTGTAATTTAGAATTCTTTTTTAAAGTGGAAGTGGTGTTAGTTAATGTGTGTATTTTTATACCAGTATCTTATTTTAAGTGCAACATATAATATATAATAGATTTATTTGTGCTTTACCTTAATTTTTAACATGTCCCGTTTTTTTTACAAAATGTCCCGGGTTTTTTAGGTAAAAATTTGGAAATGCCCCGGTTTTTGAACAAAACATTATGGGAACCCTATGTTAGAGACTTCACCATATTAAGTCCAGATTGTTTAAGAGGTGGGGTAACCAGTTACTCTTCCTCACTGCCTTTGCCTTCCCTAATTCAAGAGCAGAATCGGATATCCATTTTCAGCTGCGCAGACTGGAGCATGACGCTACCTTATTTCGCTTCCGGAGCCAGCTAACTGTGCCGCTCTAACGTGTCGATACCGTGAATCTAACCCGCAGCTTCGCCACTAGAGACAAGTGCCTGTACCACTCTGTCAGTCGGAAGCTCAATTTAGTGATAGGGACAAAAAATTTATTAAAGTTCAGGGCGTTCATCGCATAGATGTAAATGGCAATAAATAATGTTAATATAACAGTCTCATAAGACATTTGTGAAATGTTAATCATACGTAATGGAAACATTGTTGACTCTATCGGTGCTGTTTGTGTTGGCGTGAACAGACAGATTACAACTAACTGAACGGAATCATCAATGTTTTTTAAATAAACAAGGTGTCTGCCATCTTGCAGCTTCAGTTAATAACAACAGCTTCCTAGACCGAGAATACGTTGTTAGTTCTGTTATAATTGTGCTGTTGTTTGGTTTATTAAATACAGTAATTTGAAACGGCAGGCATTATGGTGTAAAAAAACAGCATAAATGAATAATAATTTTAATATTAAAACACCTAATACAGCAGCGTAATGAAGGGAATAAGGTGTGCACTGAAAAGAAACTAGTAGGAACTAGGAGAATTTGTAACGTTTTTTTGCATTTTGTCTAAGAAAATTAATAATGATGATTTTGATTATTATGATTATGGTGAAGAGGAGAATGATAATGACGACGATTATGATGATGAGGAGGAGGAGGACAATGATGATAAAGACAACGATGATAAAGATTATAAGGACGATGATGATGATGATGGTAATGATGATGATGATAATGTTGATGATGGTGGTGACGACCACGACTATAATAATGATGATGATGATTGTTACAGCACGTCTTACGACTATTGACTATCTGTGCTCTGTAGGGTGCATATGTCGGATGACAGAAATAGTTGATATGTTGGGAGCTTAATTTACATGAGCTGTTTCTTGTTTATTGACAACGTAATTAGTTTGTGAACCAAGTTACGGGTCCGTAGATGTTAACAAGTCACGTGACACAAAACAGCTTTATGATTGGCGGAAGAGATCAAAAGTACGCGAATTTGGGGGGAAATTTACTCACAAATAATGACTAGGACTACCGTACCCTCAGACATGTCGCACAGGGCGACAAATATGAGTTTTCGCTATAAAGCTGGCAGCCACATCACACAAAACAAATTGCTACATAAAGCAGAGCTGCAAAAGTATGTAACTGCTTGGTGTTGGATTCATGCCGGACCTGCTGCAGTGGGAGATTCCATGTTTCGTAGAGAGCGCAAAGGAAACTAATGATGATGATGATGATATATCACACATAATGTAGCGTGACAAGGAGACCAGCGACAAACTTATGACGATGATGGTGATATATACAAGGGGATTGACATAAGTCTTGGGCCTGACCATGAAGGACATGTCACAGAAAGCTGAAATTTTGTATAGTGTTTATTCATTTTCAATATAGCCACCGTCTGAATTGACACACTTCTGCCATCTCTGCTTGACCTTGAAAAGACCTTTGGAGTAGAACACCCTATTTTTCACACTAAACTAGTCATCACATGCCAGTATAACCTCTTTATCGCTGTCAAAATGATTTCCTTTCAGCTGTTTTTTAAGATTTGGGAATAGAAAAAAGTCTGATGGAGCCAAATCTGGAGAATATGGTGGGTGTGGAAGAATTTCAATATTCAAATCGTTGGCTGCTAGCTGCACAAGCCGTGCTTTGTGAGAGGGCGGTGTCTTGAAGCAAAGGAAGATTTTGAGTGCGCGTTATTCCTCGTTTCCTGGTCACAACCTTTCTTAGTTTGGTGAGAAGATCTGCATAGTACTGTCCATTAACTGTGTTGCCACGAGGCAGATAATTTTTCAACAGGACACCTTTGCCGTCCCAAAAAACAGTCAGCATCACTTTTCCTGCAGATTTCTGCACCCTCGGCTTGACAGGTGTTGGGGAGCCCGGAGTTTTCCATTGCATGCTGGCAATTTTGGATTCGGGGTCATAATGGTGTACCCAAGTCTCTTCTACTGTCACCATGGTCTCAAAAACATTTTTTGACTGACACGTTTTGAGCAACTGTTGACAGCAATTTACCCTCGTTTGCTTCTGTTCACGTGTCAACAGTCGCGGAACCCAACGTGCACACACTTTTCTCATGTTCAGTCTGTTGTGTAAAATTCTATAAACTGTTCTTTCATTTAGTTTTACTCTACTAGCTATCTCCACAATTGTCATTTTTCGATCCTGGTCAATGATTTTCTTCACTCTTGTTGCATTTTCATCGTTGCACTCTGAGGACGGTCTACCAGATCTTGGCAGATCAGCAACATTTGAGCGGCCGCACTTAAACTGTTGACACCAGTTTTTTTACCGAAGTATATGAAGGACAAGAATCACGAAACACTGGTTCCATCTCCCTGTGTATTTCTGTAGGTGTTTTTCCCTGAAACATCAGAAATTTTATCACAGCTCTGACCTCCTTCTTTTCTATTGTTTTGTCAAATCTTTGGAGCAGCAGATCCGGTCAATAGGGTACATTGCGCCGTGCACCGTAGCGGGAAAACCCATTGAAGAAACAAACGCGTACTTCACACATTCAGTGCAAATATGATGAACTTTAAATGTGCCAAGTTTCATCTTCCTCCTTTGACTCCTTTATGGTCAGGCCCAAGACTTATGTCAATCCCCTTGTATCACACATATAATGTACCGTGACAAGGTGACAAGCGACAAACTTATGACGATGATGGTGATATATATCACACATATAATGTACCGTGACAAGGTGACAAGCGACAAACGTATGACGATGATGGTGATATATATCACACATATAATGTACAGTGACAAGGTGACAAGCGACAAACTTATGACGATGATAGTGATATATATATCACATATAATGTACCGTGACAAGGTGACAAGCGACAAACGTATGACGATGATGGTGATATATATCACACATATAATGTACCGTGACAAAGTGACCAGCGACAAACGTATGATGATGTTAAGTTCTAGAAGCTAATTGACGACAGACCTCTCAACGAACACGTTTCCGTTCCTGTTAATGTAGTGTCGCCTGTTGGTTTATGTTCTCCGTGTCGTGGCAATATTCTTACATAATACATTCATACATATAAACATACATACGTACATAAAGCGGAATCCTGTCTACTGTGGTACTGAGTTGGCAGTACAATCAGTCAGGATTTAATCCTGTACCGTTCGGATGGTCAAGGGTTCGATTTCTCCGAAAGCCTGTCACTTATGTAATGTTTTTATTGTCTAGTTTTCTACTTCTTTATGTCCCACGAGTGCCTGCAACAAACCCACCTTTGTTTATTATTTACTGTTCACAGGCTTGAAAAAGCCTTCTTTGTTTGTTCATATGTTCACCACTTTAGTCATAACACATTCAACATCTAACGCCTCCACCACTACAAGCAATACGGAGGCACACTGACCTCCAGATTGGGCCCTTAGGACACATTCAAGGATATGAGGCAGCTGCCATGAGCACCGTGGAGGGGATTAGGGAACCTGTTTTATTACATTATGTGCCTAGTTGGCATGATTCATCCAGCAGACGTCATGCAAGCAGGAAACCAAATGACATCGCTGCTTTCCGGTCTCAGTTCGTGATCTCACATCAACAGACCGGCACTGCTGCTAGTTCTGCAATTATAACTGAGGAAAATTCTCTCTCTGAAGAGACAAAGATAGAATTGGGTTACTGTACCCTCAAACATGTTGTACAAGGCGACTAATGTGAGGCTGGTAGCCTCATCTTGTACAACAAATTGTCACATAAACCACTGATGTAAAAGCATATAAATGTTTAGTGCAGGCTTCTGCAATGGGATTAGCTACAGTTGAGGCTTTATGCTCTGTTGGAAGCAAAAATGAAGTGAATTAATGAATGAGAATTCTGTCGATGAAATCTGCGCATTTGTTTTCAGGAAAATATGATAAGATGATACCTTGTTCATCTTTAGACAGTTCTATGAAAATATCGTTGATTTTATTAAAACATGAAAAACAGCTCATACAGATTTGGAGAATGCTGTCCACACAGTAGACAGGAACAAATGTAAACTAGTTTTAGATGATTGTTTAAATTAAAACAACAGAAACATGTGGACAATATGACACCCTCGTATCATAAAAGTGTAAATGCACAAAGAATAACTGGTAGTTTCCAAATGTGTAGTCCAGGAGTGTGTCAGGGATATGTATTAATACTTCCGCGGTTTAAAATTTTTTATGACAAGGATAACTTTATGAGCAAATCTTGAATAGATATCAAAATTGAATTACTGTTTTAAGACACTATGAAATATTTATTGTTTATAGACACCAAAATTGTTTGAGTCACTGTTTGCAGACACTATAATTACTGTTTGCACAAATCATAACTGAAAACTGTTTGAGGACACAATAATCGAACTACTGTTTGCAGATACTATAATCGAATTACTGTTACCAGAAGCTATAATCAATTTACTGTTTGCAGACACCAAATCAAATAATTGTTTGCAGACTTCAAAAACATGCGGGCGCATTCAGTTCCATTGTAGACAACATAATGAAATATTGTTAGCGACATTGTAATCGAATGACCATTTTTAGATACCAGAACACGAACTAATGTTTACAGAACGCTTAATGAATACACAAGAATCTGTTTGCGTACGCAAGAATCGAATTCAGTCTGCATTCACGGAATCAAATTTCCGTTTACAGACGACCAAAGCCTGCTATACACAGGCGTAAAAAAACATGATTCACTCAACACGCCATGTGAGAGATCTAATATGAAGATGGACACAGTGACATTCAATTTAAATCAGTACTCTCAAAATCTATGTCAATAATATTTTTGTTCTTCAAACATTTCTTACTTATTTGGTCGTTCTCCTTCTACCGTGAGGTGTAGAAGTTTGGAAGAGAGAGCGCCAGACTATCCTATCGGCTGACTTCCTCCTGACCTGGTTCCATTCTAGTCCTCGGTCCTTCAAAGATTGTCTAATGTTGTCCTCACAGGTCGTCCTGGAGGTCTGGATCCCTGACTCTTAGTTTCCCATGCTTGTCGTGTGCTACATTGGGGTTTGAGAGAGTTGGTTGAGAATCGTGCTGATTTATTTATATGATACGCCGTGAGTGTCCAACAACATCTACGTCAAACTTGAATAAAGTTAATAACGATCTTCGTGGCTGGGTCCACGGACGAGTACATTTAATTACAAATCATCACAACACATTCATGTAATCATATAGTTGTACATACGAGTACATTAATTCAGTCTCCTGCAGTCAATAATGCATCGTCGCATGACAAGCCTGTATACTCGCAATGCCGGCAAGCGGACTCATTGGAGTAGTGATAACTGACAGCTGGCGATGGAAATATATACTAGTTCTCCCAGAACTTATTTCTTCAATAAACTGCTCATCAAATTAGGATGCTCAAATACTGCATCAGTAGAATTAAAATGGCGACCTTCGTTTCATTGAAACGCAGGAAGACTGTAAAATTCAATAACGTTGGGAGCAGTAATAATCCACGTCTTGCTTAGACGGATTCAAACGACGAAAGGCCAAGAAAGACCGTTGTCTGCATAGTGCAGCACCTTACTACGTCATCCTATATTTACTGACGTCTACACATAATCGCGTTCAATGAAAATATCTTATAGTATGAAATACATCATGTTGACTTTAGATAAAGATGTTAGCGCGTAAATTTAAACTGGTAACAACTCTAAATGAGGCCAACATGTAATATACATAATAATACCTTAACAGTTTCACCGCCGGACCGGGTTAAAAAATCAATTATATTGATTTTTTAATAATAATATCATTTAATATTATCAACGCAATTAATCTAATCAAAAGGATAATGCGAAAAAAATTTACGACATATAGCAAGAGGTGTTTACAATAAAACAGTGTCTAAGGTCGTTGTCCCTATCATAGTATGTCACACAATAAAAATATATGTAATAAATACTAGCTTAACTAAAATCGTCAACAGTCAGTATAGTATAGTATAATTTAACATATTTAACTAATAAGTGTGTGAACCAAATTTTTTTTTATAAAGTAAGATGCTATTGCAGTTAATTAACCAAAGTAAGAACATATAAATGTAATGTAACTAAGTGTAGGTAATCTTAACTAGATCAAGATAGTTAACTAATCCAATATAGTATTATATTAAAATAACAAAGCCAAGTAATAATAAAAGGAAATATAAGAAAACAAACACGAAAGTAAAGAAATAGTCAAGAAGTAGTAAGTAAAGAAGGTAGCTATGGGAAGCATAGATAAGAAATTAAGGTGGATAGCATGTATCAAAGAAAATAAACCATGAATTATATACCTAACTCTTAAGAAACCTAAAACTAAGTCATGTAGTAAAGGCAATAACTATCTAACAAATATCATATAATTATGACCTATAAATATATTAATAATATAATTAATTAAAATAAACTAAGAAGTTAACATTCTATGTAGTATTAATCCATGTCACATTAAAGTAACCTAAAATAATTAATGTTGTTAAGGGGGAACACCCACCCAGAAATGGGTTATCTTTTTAAAAAATTAACAGAAAAATAACTAACAAACTTGTTGACATAAAATTTGGCCACATGTTACAAGAGATATTATATTTTATGACGAACAAAGTTTACTTTATAAATTTTAATGTTTTATGTGAAAATAATTAATTAACATGAAGTGATGAAAAAAAAAGAAAGGAAAACCCCCAGTGCACCTGGGAATGAATTTCACTCACATAAAAGGTGCAAAGAATGCCAAACCAACAGATGATGTGCATAACATCCCTACCTATGGCGTGAACCACCCAAAAATGTCTACCCCAATGAGTTTTGTAGATATGGCTCTTGCAATATGACCCTTTTAAATAGCACAAATTTAGAACTTTGTATAGCAATATCTCTGTTTTTATACTATGTAAGGAAAAAGTGGAGGTTCATGCCATAAAGGATAACATGGGCTATAAGTGTGCAAAATTTGAAGGCTATAGCTTTAAAATTGTAGAAAATATCACCGGAACTGTGAATCGCAAGCCCTGTTTTCGTTAAAGTTTAGTTTTTAAAATGTTAAAACACTTATCTGATTCTCTTTGAACATTGATAACTCATAAACTATTACAGATAAACACATAATTCAAAAAGAATATCAAAGTAAAAAGGCTTATAAATATTTAAAACACAATTATTATATGAAAATCAAAAATAACCTTTTTTGTCTTTTTCTGGGTGTATATGCCCCCTTAAGCCATGTTTGTGAGTAGGAGTTAAGTGTTTGGGATTCTTACGTACGGGTCTGATTTTTTATAGACACGCGAGTAAGCAGGTTTAAAGTTATGAGATGATTTTTTACTTGGGTGCTTTGTGCGCTATATTTTTTTAACATAGCTCAACTGAGTATGTGTTAGTTTTTAAAAAAAAATAAAGAAAGTGTTTAAATGTTCTGAGTAGTTGGGGGAGAGATACGGGTGAGCTGAGCTCACACCTCAAGCTGTTAGTTCGCGCTTGAGCGAAGATTTACTGAGTTATACTGAGAAACTATAATCTCGGGCATTAGGTTTTTGGCAGAGCTTCGAGACGGGATAGTCTCGCTAGTGTGACCATAGTTTTTTTTTTTGAAAGGAAGAGTTTTCAATATATTATTCAAAGGCCATGGATTACATAGGCCATTACTATTTATGATGAGTTGCTGAGTATGCAACCTATTTCTGATGGGATATGTACTTTCACTATTTATGATGAGTTGCGGAGTATGCAATCAATTAGAGATTGAAGATATTCTTAGGGCCATGGATTTTACCGGCTATCATCATCACTTATAAGGAATTGCTATTAATGTAACCAATTTTCTGATGGATATGATTTGTGATGAGTTGCTATTTTTCTGCAACCTACTGCCATGGATTATTACCACATGTTTGCATTATAACTTGTGACAGTGTACTGTTCCTGATGTTTATGTTGCTGGCGTCGATAAACTGTGTATGAGTTGGAAACGAACTGATCTTACCCGTTGGTCTATTCCTGACCTTACGTTACTGTTGTGTGGGAGATTATAGAAAGTAAACAAACCTAAAGAACTCATGACACTCGCCTATATATATTATACAACCGTCGGCCACTACAGTAAGCCCGACATTACTGACATCGTCAACATTGTAAGCTGTGCACTATGTTCCATACAACCCCCACACATATACATACAGAAGTGACAGCCCTGAAACATACAGTAACAATGTTCATGTAAGAGTATGGAGCTTAGAGGAATATCTCGTTGAACAATCGTGAGAAATACAGAGTTACATTCACGACTTATCAAATGTTATTTCCGTGACAATACGAAATGTACATGAAATTTGAACTTGTACCAAGTGTTAATTCTCTGAATCGAATCCTAAGAAGTAAGTAGACACCATGGACGGTGTACGTATCAAATAGTCAAGTAACTGTTTGATCTGGTAGTGCGGGTAGATTGCACCGTATCAAGTGGTAGATCTCTATCGACACAATCCAAAGTCCATCAACGTAAACATGAAGTACCAACATCGGGCATCAAAGTAAGTCGAATCAACTTCTGTAGTTCCAGATGAATCATCGTAAGTATAAAGGAATCATTGAGACGATAGTCTGTTACGTACCAACAGACATGAGGTACAAAAGGCGAATTCATCAAGGCAAATATAACATGCCGAAGTGTATCAATGTACAATACGTGTAGTATGTAACATAATCATTGAACGTGGTATCCTGTACCTTTGGAGACATGTGTCTTGAACGTGGTATCTTGTACCTTAGATATAAGACGTGATCAATAGTCCAATCCGTCTTTGTCAGACAAGATCCAGAAACACCATGTAGAAAATTTGACCTGTTTAGCTTGGTGAAAGAGCGATCATCAAACGTGAGTATATTTTTCCAATGTTCATCGAAATATTAAATAATGATGTCATAAGAAGTCATAGATGATATGTAACGCTTGACATCTTAGAAGTCAACCAACGTGCTGTGCATGAAGCAAGTAATAGTACGTTCGATAAGCACAGTCATACACGTAGTACAGTTTACTTGAATCATAACTTGTCATCGGGTATCGATGACGGGTGACGGGATAAGGAGTCAGCCACCACATTTTCTGACCATGGAATCGCTTCAATTGTAAAATTGAAGTTACTCGCATTTGTACGAAGAACATAAATTTTAGTAATATCCGGTAATCTCAAAATAGGAGGTTTAGAAAAAATGTCTAGTATTTTAAGAAACGCGATATTACATTCAATAGACCAACTTACCCTGGCAGGCATTCCTTTGCGCAAGAGAGAAGACAATACAGACAACTCATGCTGCATTGGCTGAGCATGAGGAGAAACATCAACGTAGTTAACGTCCATCATAGGCGTGGTAAAATAACATAGAGACAAACAGATAAAGTGTCATAGCAGGGGGAAAGGAACCCGTTACACACCCATTGAGGCATATTGGGAATATGGTGTTAGGCCCATATTATCTTGACCGTCGGCACACGAGGGGTGATGTGGTCGGCATCACGCCGGCCGCCTTAACCTTCCCAGAGCTGCTCTGGTACCCATTTGGGGCTGGATCGACCCAGGAGCCATTTGTGGCCTAAAATATTCCCGCCTCATCTGGGGATCGAAACATAGACCACTGCGCTAGGAAGCCAGTACACTAACCACTATGCTACCGCGGCTCCGGTAGATATGACAGCAAAAGTGTTCTCTACAAGAAAGTACGAAAATAAACAAGTCATGTAGGAATAGATGACTCGGGAAGAAAACAAATGATGACTGAACCTGCTGAGTCCTCACATAATGTTATAAAAATGGAAATATCAACAGGCTAATATCTGTGTGAAGCAGAATTAGGTACCAATTGTAACTGGAGTTAACGGTGGTGAAAATAAGCACCATTGTCCCGCTCAACAACCATACAAGCATCCCTATTGGTACAGAAGGTGACTAAAGCCTCACCATACTTGATATTAGGAGATGGCAACAGACGTACAAACTTGACGTCTGCAGTAAAGTGAAAAAAGTCACCTAGTGCCTGCCATGTAGTTCCTGCTGGCAGATTGCACACTAGAACGGTGCGTGAATATGCACCTTTCCCAATAAAAGTTGTCCCATTGGCACGACAATGTGAGTATGGGCGATGAGCATTTTTAGTTACATGTGAACGGTTAACTCTCTCCTGTCTAATGAGTGTTCTACCATTATTAGATGACGTATTATGCTGTTTTAACTCAGTATGATACCTATCATCATACGAGGCAGCAGGTGAGAAGCCTGTTGTAGAAGACAGGCTAGCAGACATATGTACCATTCTTTTTTTCAAAGTATTGGTATTAGTTTTACCAAGTAATTTACCACTATTCTTAACACCAACTGCAGGTGTAACACCATCATTTCTATCAGTAAACCCTTTCTCACTTATGACAACCTCAGCATTTTTCTTCAGATCAATTACATTCTTATCATGTCGCCATGACTGATTCCCAGGATTGGCAGTACTGTGAGGTCGTGGGAAGGTATATCTCCCCGGAAAGATTTTCTAATCTTTACTGGGTGTGCCGATCTATTAACATCACCCTTAGTACTGATGGCATGTCGAACAGTACCCTTATCACCGTTACTGCTAGAAAATAATTTCTGGTGTAGTACAAAATCCAGTAAATCATCTACTCTTTTTCTTAATTTGGTAATTTCATCATTTTTCCGTGAGAGTTTCTCACTTAGTCTAGCATTGACTTGCTCAGGGCCAGTCGATACTTTCTTCTCACTAATGAGGAAGGAATCACATGTAGACAACCCAACTGAAAGTTCGTCAATTTGCTGTTGCATTGCCTTTTCATTTTCAGAATATTTGTTTTTTTTCATACAAGAGCAATGTCTCAAAGGCCGTTTCCTTTTTATCAGTTGATTCTTCTACTCTCCCCCTCTCAGCTAATTCTACCTGAACTTTTGACCCTTTCATCAACGAATCAACCTGTAATTTCAAAAGAGCAATCTCAGATGTTAATTCCTGGATCTGAGTGACCTGTGTATTACACTACAACTTTAAAGCTGCATTAAGCTTGTCAACTTCACCAATGAAACTCTTTTCTTCGTCAAGTAATTTTTTTTAATGAGTTCACCTCATCCTCTAACTCCTTTTTCTGTAGAGTAGTAAAATTAAAAAAATTCAAATTATCCGATTTCAGAAGTGACACCGTATTATTCAGTGTTACCTTATCAAATTCCAGGACGGACACCTTTTTCTCGTACTCTATTTTCAACTGCTGCAGCTCATCAGTAAGAGCCTTCTCTTTACAGTGATGTTCTTTCTTTATCCGACCATCATGAACATCGTCGTCAAATATAGCATAATGTATGTTTTTCACTACATGATCATGTTTCATATGGATGTGTCGATCCAGAAACATACGAAGATTCCCAAGCAGTAAATCTGCTAAATCTCTAGCCATTACCATATGATGAACGGAATGAAAATTATCATCAGCAAAATCCCTCAAATCTGATGCCGCCTGACATAAAATACGGTCCATCACATATTGTTCAAGTGCTGGGCCTTGTAATCTATTATATTTACCATCCTCAAATAACTCCTCCAGCACTGACATCATGCTCTCCGTATCCATATCGGTGTCTTTAGTGACTCACTCACTTAGTCAAAATATATGCCTAATGTATAATATGGTACTGTGGCTCACTTAGTCAATCAGATCACTGGCAAATTGCTTTACAAATTATATGTAAGCACAAAAAAAATATTTTTTAAATAATATCTTATATCACTATGCCCTACTCAGGTGAATAACTAGTGGCTAATGGCCTACTAGTGCAATGCAATTAAATTATTGCAGTCATATAATATTTTTACATACATATTTATGTAAACAATTAATATCATATTATGAAAGATTGATAAAGAAAATAGTACAGAATTAGTAAACCAAAGAATTATAGAAACAATATCACACCACAAGATCAAATTACAAACAGCAAAACGATTGTAAAACTGAATAAAATCTTTTCCAAGCACATTACGACGAAGACGGAAATGAGGTCAAATAACCGCACAAGAATCTAAAATTAGACGTAACAGGACCCACAATGCAACACAGCTGACATGTAAAAGAACCGAACGATAGTCAGGATACATTTACGAACATTAACAAACAGATGACGAAAAATAAGCAAAAGAACCAAAGTACAATGAAAATACAATATAGGTGAACGAAACTTCACAGCTAAACATCTAATATTGATCAAATCCAGTAGCAAACAGAACAATCGGCGAATTCACTCAAGCCGGTCTTTTGCTCAATGAAAATGGTCAAAAAGCCTTAGTAGAACGATCTTGGATTTCTGCGGTCAGCGAAAGCGACATTACAGAGATCCTAGGTTTCCGCCATCCTCCCACATAGATGGACTACAATGTTACGGTATATGATATTAACGCCGTCTGCTAAAGGTTACCAGACGTGCAATTGTAAAGGTTAAGACATTTAATATATTGCGATAGATGTTTCAATTACTGAACGCTTCATACACGATCGATTATGACGTGTATAGCGTTGTTTAGGACACAGTCGGTAACTAAGAAACGTGACCCCTTGTTACTTGACCGCCAAGCTGAATAGCTGCGTTTTTTCTAACCTTCCAATTCAATGGCATGATATAGCCATTTATATGTGTATTTTTGATGGACCAGGGTCAGTCCTAGAACTCGATATGAGAAGGAAATATATGGAGGTTAGTACTTAACTAGAATCCTCAGAAGGATGAGAATAATCGTCAAATTCGTATGAATATATTTCAGACTCGCAGTCTCACTGTCGGCAGGTAGCCATGTCTATCTGCTCGTGCATATAGCTGTGATGTTCTGACGACAATACTGCATTGTATCCTCATAACGGACATTGACACATAACCAGCAGTCTACGCTATTGATTAATTTATGCATTACTTCTATGGACTTAGGTTCTACTTCTATTGGAATTGATCATCATGTATGTATCACTGTGAATAAATGTATGGACTCAATGAACCGACTTATCACGTCAATGGAATTACAAGTTCAATATAATTGCAACTTTCAAATGTTTGCTCACACGTTTTTTCTACCCCACCCCGCATTCGCGTAAAGCAACACCAATTGACACGATGAAAATCTTGAATGAAACCATATAAGAACTCAACTAACATGGCCAGAATTTATAACCACTTTATTGACATTATATGGAACATTGTTGTCAAATTGAAAGTTCCAGAACAACAGAGAACAAAAAAAGATCGGGCAAGCGGACTCATTGGAGTAGTGATAACTGACAGCTGGCGATGGAAATATATACTAGTTCTCCCAGAACTTATTTCTTCAATAAACTGCTCATCAAATTAGGATGCTCAAATACTGCATCAGTAGAATTAAAGTGGCGACCTTCGTTTCATTGAAACGCAGGAAGACTGTAAAAATTCAATAACGTTGGGAGCAGTAATAATCCACGTCTTGCTTAGACGGATTCAAACGACGAAAGGCCAAGAAAGACCGTTGTCTGCATAGTGCAGCACCTTACTACGTCATCCTATATTTAGTGACGTCTACACATAATCGCGTTCAATGAAAATATCTTATAGTATGAAATACATCATGTTGACTTTAGATAAAGATGTTAGCGCGTAAATTTAAACTGGTAACTCTAAATGAGGCCAACATGTAATATACATAATAATACCTTAACATCATGGTAGCCGATCTTGTCCGATTCTGCAAACATGGCCAAACCATCTTAGTTGGGATTGTTCTACTTGATTCTGCAGGGGGTGGGATTTTAGGCCTTGACGTATCGTTCGGTTACGGACCATGTCTCTTCTTGTTACTACAACCACCTTCCTCAAATACCTCATTTCTGAGGTCTGGATCTGGCTTTTGTGGGTTGTAGTCATTGCCCATGACTCGCATCCATACGTCAAGATTGGGACATAGGTGTAGCGGAATACAGCCAGCTTCGTTTTCTTACTAACTTCTCTCTTGCTGAGGAATCCTCGATTTATGGCCTTAAAGTCTCCCAGCTGCTGCTTTTCGAGTTGCCAACTCTTCTTTGATGCCTCCCTTACGGTCTATAACAGCACCGAGGTATTAAAAGTGATCGACCTGATCCAGGACCTGTTATCCCAGCTTAATCTGATGTCTTCTTTCCTCTCGTGATATCACCATGGTTTTTTATTTAGAGCTGCTTATGACCATCCCTCTCTTCTCCAGCTCTTCCATCCAGACTTGCAGGTTGGATTGGAGATGTGCCTCTGATTTAGCAATCAGGGCAACATCATCAGCAAATGGCAGCTCTCAAATACAGACCTGTCTCATCTTCCAGTACCCCACTGAATACTTTCTTGTTCTCTCCTTTCATGCCTTGACGACATCGTCCATGAGGAGTATGAAAAGATAAGGTGACAGGATATCACCTTGTCTTACACCAGTGGTGGTCCTGAACTCTTCTGACTTATGGTTTGCTGTCCTCACATAATTTCCTCAGGACTTGTAGAAGCTCTGTATAGCATGAATCAAAGGTGCTGGAATGTTCTTCCTTGCCAAACAGTCCCAAAGTTTGCTCCAGGGGACCCTGTCAAACGCATTTTCCAGATCTAAGAAACAGAGATGGATCTCACTCTTATAATCTGCTGTCTGAGTGTGAAGATTAGGTCTTGAGTACGACCTCATCCTGTAAAACAAATTGTAATATAAATCAGCGCTGCGGGTGCACGTGGATGCTCTGTGCAGAATTCTTGCAGGGGAACCAGCTGTAACGACAGTTCCATGCTCCGTATGGAACGAAGAGGGGAAAAAAGAATAACTTTATCGTAAAGACGTATAGCGTCAAAATGGAGAATCCAATAGTTCAGAAGTAGTCAAATCATGTTTACAGTTACCTAACAAGGTAGTACTGACAATCGTCAATATCATCATAATCCACAATTTGCTATGCCCGTGGGGCATAGGGCTAGAAAGTTACGGACCACCGGTTTATTTTGAGACGTCTAATTCAGTTTCAAACAATGACAACCAGAAAGTTACAGACTTTGATAATTAGGTGTTTGCTTGGAACAAAAAGCAATGAAATGGTATGACAAGGTTCATTTTATTTCACTTTGCAACTCTAAAGGGGCATAGGATTTCAACAAATTTATGTCACGTCTTCCTGTCCCGTGTCATTAGCTCAAGGTCTTTCTGTCTTCTTCAAGTCACTAACGTGTGACTGGACAAAAGAACCAGACAACACCCGCGGACAACAGAACCAGACAACACCCGCGGACAAAGAGAAGAGGGGGAGACGCTGGTGTTAGAATACACATTTAGGGAAACCAATTTATTGTATTACCGAGTACTACTTTTTCTAGAATCCCTTGAGTAAAAGGAAAAAATGGAGACTAAAAGACAGATGAAGAAGAGAACTGAAGACATAGATAAAAGAAATAAAGTAGATAATGGAAAAATGTTGAACAGGTGGCACAGGACATGAAAGTTTGGCATGTTTTTATTGAGAACATATTATCCACGGATATCTGAAAGTTATTTATGACGATGACTTCAAATTTTATAACAAATTATCATCTTAATTGTAGTTCCATCTTGTACCCTTTTTTCCCCCACAGGTTATCTTTGACCTCCTGACTGTGGTCTTTCCCTGCGGGTTTCACTCAGACCTTGATAATAGTGACATTTTATGTTTCGTTGTTAACAATACCGACCAGAACTGGGAAATGGGTCAGTTATCGGCTGTTTAGCCAAGTACCCGAACTCATTCCTTGTCCATGTCTCTCTTACCTAAGCTCTGCCTCGTGGTCTGCCACTCCTGGGATGCAGCCCCGCCTGCTGTCCCCTCTCGTCTGATCTGCTGGTTAACATGGTCAAGGTAAAGGTCGTCTCATAGCAGATACTGCCTATGGGGAGGAAGCGTCAAAGATTTCACCATACTAGGTCCAGCTTCGATAGGTGTAGGTGACCTATTCCCATCTTTGCTGCTTTTGACCTCCCTGACTCAAGAGCAGAGCCCGGTACTCATTTACAGCTGTGTAGTCTGGATCGTGACGCTCCCAACTTCGATCCCGGAATCCGGTAACTTTACTACTAGCGGCGGGCGCTCTAATCACTCTGCCAATCGGATGCTCGGTTAACACGGACTTCAGCTTTTCTTTTTTGTATTATGGTTGTTTTTTAAAAACAATTTAATTACTGAAAATATATGACCTTCAGTCTGAATATAGAAAATTATTTCTCAGAATAAAACACGAAATAGAGTTGAACAATATTGCTGTATTATTCACTTGAAGAGCCTTGAAGATTGGGTTGGCTTTCGCCTGATTCTGTATGATGATCCGGAACATTAATTATGCATAAGTAAGAGACAGAGAAACAGCATTACGAGTAATTGTGCAGAGCATTCTGTGCTTTACGTTCCGATATCTGACCTACCTGATCGATGGATCTTTTTCTGAAACATCCTTTCTAGTTTGTATAATGGTATTCCTCTGTGTGTTTAACAAAGATGCAAATAATAGACACTGTTTCTTGACTTGCATGTCGTGAAGAGCTACAAATGACGGTTGGATGTCAAACAAGCAATTATATCTTGTAAACCAGCGGCGTAACTATGGTGAGGAAGCCGGGGCACGTGCCCAGGGTGCTAAATTTGGGGGGGGGGGGGCCGCCATTTTATGGTTTAAAAAAATGCAAAAATTCCAACTCTTATTTATGACTGTCCAATTTATTTTTCACTTCACATTTTTGTGTAATTGTAGAAAGATGTAAATATATATTGTCAACACTCTGTTTACTGCGCCACTCTTACACACAACACAGCAAAACAACACTACACAGATTGGGTCAGATCTCTCTGACCAACTTAGCACATCTCACCCAGTTGTTATCAAATAGTACCAGTTTCCCAAGACTGCATTGCATCCGAAATATGTTCAATAGTTTCCTCTTCCAGTCAATAAGGTGGGTGATATGTTCCCACTGATCTCAATTATAGATCCTCCTTCCATAGTCTTAGATAGGTTTTCATATATTATTAGTTTGTCTCTAGGCCCTGGACTGCTGCTGGGGACCTAGAGCAAGCACTCACTTGTCGTAATCATTTTTCATGATATGGCAGTACCAATCACTCAAAATATTAAAATAAACAAGATAAATGCTTTTTCCCTTACCACAATTCAGAATTGAGAACACAGTTACTTAGTACTAGCAAAACTCAGCTGAGCTGCTGGCTAGATTAGGGCGTCCCACTGATTTTTATTTAATAATTCCTGGAAATCACATCTAGCAGTAACGTACTGTGTCAATGGACAGTCTTCTTTAAAATGGCACAAGCGTGCGTCTCTCATTCAATAATATAAATACTTTTGTCCAATCAGCGGACTTCCCCTCTAACTTTTTCAAATATTCAAACTAAAAGTCAAATTTCAGTCCAGTCTCAGTCTAGTATGTAGTATTTTTCCCAAAATTACACTTGTTTTTTGGACTAACTACATGAAAAAACTACACAAACCTGCCCCACTAAGTTATTTTTAGCTACTATCCTCCGACTTTGCCCCTCGTTCATCTGCAGTTTGATTTTTGCATTTTTAGGCTCAAGGACGCCAAAATGTAACTTTAGTGAAAATATGCACAAAAAACTGTTCGCTAGTTTGATTGGAACAATACGGTCTTTCGTCAATATCTTCCGTGTTATCTGTCCGTTTGTGTAATTAAAAGTATATTATTTCTCTGCTCAAGATGGGCTATCAAACTAGCTAGGTTTTATTTTCATAACTTTATTATTAAAGAAAACCCTACTTTTCTCAAGGTTAGTTTTTGAAATTTGTTTTTGAACCTTCGTCCACGGCGTTTGCCGCTATATTCAAATAAAACAACTAATTACCGTAAAACGTCCAAGATACGACTGTTTCTAACAAGAGCTAAGGTCGTTTTTCTACCAATTCCTTACATTGTGTTAACTAGTGGCGTGATTTTTCCTTTAAACTACAAATTGCGTCTTTTTGCCTTTTAGATTCAAACACGTGTTCAGACCGTCATAATTTTTTTCTTTTATCTCCGTTTCCCTCCCGTCTAAAAGGGTAAACCGTTTAGTTTGCATGTTCCAACTAGTTAGTTTCAATGGCGGTAGAAAGCGCTGGCGTAGGTGAAGAAGCCTCGGCATATCTTGCCTATATTTTTATCCCTACGTGTTATTTTACCCGTTATCTTTATAATTGGAGATATTTTAACGTTGTATCACTGTATTTTTCACCACACATCTCCCCACCTGAGAACATGCACTAATGCAAGTTCCAAAAGCAGTGATACACATAGATAAAATTAACCTCACGCCTGCCAACTACTCTAATTTTGATCACAGGGGTGCCTACTGAGGAAATCTGCACCGACATTCTGTGACCCCGGGATATATTCAATAATAAACTGATAAGGTTGCAACAATAAAGACCATCTTAACAATCTTGCATTTTCATGTTTGGCCTGAGATAAGAACACAAGTGGCTGGTGATCCGTCTGGACCACAAAAGTCCTACCATACAGATAGATTTGGAACTTTTTTATTGCCCAGATTAACGCTAAACATTCTTTTTCGCTTGTGGAATATCCTTGCTCCGCTTTGTTCAACTTGCGGCTTGCATAAGCGACTGGGTTCAGTTCCCCATTGAGTGAAGAGGACCTTTGCAACAGAGCCGCCCCCAGTCCTACATTACTTGCATCTGTTCTCACCACGAAGTCCTGAGTCAAATCAGGCAATTTGAGAATAGGCTTGCTAGTGAGTTTTTCCTTTAACTCTTGAAATGCCAATTCACATTGCGCGGACCAAACAATTTTATCTGGATTTCCCTTGCGAGTCAGATCAGTTAGAGGAGCACATATAGAGTTAAAATTTTTGATATATTTTTGGTAAAACCCACATAACGACACGAATGATCGCACGTCTTTTTTTGTTTGTGGTCTAGGTGCTCTCTGCAGTTTTTCCAAGTTCTTGGGATCAGGGGTCATGTTACCCTGATATACAGTATGTCCCAAGAATTCCAACTCTTTGCATCCAATACAACATTTTGTTGGTCTAGCAGTTAAGTTCGCTTCTCTAAGCCTATCAAATAACATATTCAGAGAGTTAATGTGTTCTTCAAATGTTTCTGTGGCGACAAGAATATCATCCATGAAATTCGTGATACATGGATTATTCAGGGGATCCAACAATTTGCGCATCATCCTTGAAAATACACTCGGAGCATTTTTCAATCCGAATGGTAGCATGTTGAATTCATAATGTCCTTCCGAGGTGCTAAAAGCTAAATAAGGTCTAACTTCAGGCTTCACTGGAATCTGGTAATAGCCTTTGCTAAGATCCACCTTCGAAAAGTATTTTGCCTTGTTCAATCTGGCAAATAACTGTTTTGTGTCTGGTAATGGATCCACTTTTCCTTCTGTGACAGCATTCAGTTTCCTGTAATCTATGCACAGTCTATGTTCCCCAGACGATTTCCTCAACAAAACTACACTGGAGCTAAAAGAACATTCACTGTGTGAAATAATCCCTTCTTTCAACAAATAATCTATTTCATCTTTCAATGCCTTCTCCTTAGCGAACGGAACAGAATAGGCTCTCATACAGATTGGGTTTGAGTCTACCAGCTTCATGTCATACTGTAGCAAATTTGTATGTCCTGGTTTATCTGTTAATACATCTGTATGTTCCTCCAGAACCTGTTGAACTCTCTCCCTCTGATTTTTAGTCAGGTGCTTACTGACTTTTACTTGTGCGGCTGTCTCACAGGGATGTAATGGGTATTCATGTGAGGTGAGTGGTTCCTTTTTCATTTTAGTTGCGATAGCCAAGGTCAGTAAGGGGGTGCTTTCCTGGAGTGGTCTGTCCAGATACTTCTTTCAATGGTTTACATGATATACCTTCTCCTTCCCCTTTTTGTCAATTTTATAATTTGTTCTAGACACCTTCTCTAGAACCGTATATGGACCTTGCCATCCAATTTGTAACTTATTCTGGCTGCCGGGTAGTAGAAGAAGCACCTTCTCTTCCACAGCTAATTCTCTGTCCTTTGCTTTCCTATTAAAATACGCTGCATGTTTCTTCCTGGCTTGTCTCAAATTATCATTTGCCAGTTTCCATCCAGCTTTCAGACGAGTGGTCAGCTCGTTCACTTATTGATATGATGAGGTAAGTCTCTTCTGCTTTCTCATCTGTCCAGGTCCTTAATAAAGCTTCTAATGGACCTTTTATTGGCCTCCCAAATAGCAGGGTTGCGGGAGCCATCCCGGTTGAACTATGTGGTACCTCCCGATACGCAAACAACGCGGCGGGCAGAAATTGATCCCACATATCAGGTTTTTCATGTGCCAGCTTCCTCAGGATAGAAATGAGAGTCCCATTGAATCTCTCTACCTGGCCGTTCCCTTGTGGATGGTACGGACTACAATGAAAGTGTCTGGCTTGAAATAGCTTAAAAACTTCTTCCGTTAGTTTCCCCTTGAACTGTGAGCCATTATCAGTCAAGATTTGATGCGGGAATCCTAATCTTGTGAATATTGTAAGTAGTGCCTCTGCTATGTGTTTCGAATCAATTGATGGCAGGGCTACCGCCTCTCCCCACATAGAACAAGTGTCCACCAGAGTAAGGATGTAACTGTTCCTCCTCTTGGTCCGAGTGAGAGGTATCACAATATCCACTGCAACCCTCTCAAAAGGTGTTCCCACTTTGGGCATTTCTCCTAGAGTTGCAGGAGCAGTCCGATGCTTTGGAGCTACCCTTTGACATTCTGGACAGCATTTGACATATCTTTTTATATCCTCCGTTATCCCTGGCCAGAAGTAATGACAAGCTATACGCTGTCCTGTGGCGCTGATCCCCATGTGACCACTGAAGGGAATCGCATGCCCTAGTTCCATCACTTTATCCCTATATGAAGTGGGAAGAACCAGCTGGTTGTGACCATTTGTTCCAGTTCCGGCCTTCCTGTATATCAATTTGTTCTTCATAAAGTACTCTCCTTGCTTGGAGGTGTGTGGCATTTGGGCAATTTTTTAAAACATGGCTTGAGGGTCCTATCCTCAGCCTGCGCCTTCCTCATCTCTTCTGGTTGAGCATTTATAGGTTCACCTTCTTCCTCCTTTTTCTGTGACCTGGTCTGCACTGTCGCCATGATCACAGGTCTCTCGGGATTCCCCAAGAAGACGTATATACACCCCAATATCAGAGGGTAGATTGGTTCATCTATCACTGCTGCTCTGATTTCTCCTTCCACATAGCGAGTTTTCACCGTTATCCTTGCGATGGGAAGTGTCATGAGTGGTATGTCCTTAGTCGCCCCTTGTATTTCCACTGTTTCTGTGGTATACTGACTTGGGTCCACTAGGCTAGACTTCACAACTGAATCATAATCCAAACCTGTATCATATAGGCACCTTATGGTGACCCCATTACAAATAACATCCTCACAAACTGGGGGGTGATAAGGTTCCTGCTGTCCACTATGATTAACCTTTAATCTTTGGTCCCCGACTTCATTGCAGCAATGTTTGAAGGTTTCCTTTTACAAAAATTCGGTGTTATGGTTGTCTTTCCTACACCATTTGCACCATCTCTTTCCTTGGTTAAACGGTTTTCTTTCATTATATTTTTTGGTAATTGAACTGTGAGTTTCTATCTCGATAATCATTTCGTGGCCTATCAAAGTTTGTCCTGCCTTTATTACCTTGTTCTTTGTATCGTACAATTTTACTTGAAAAAGCTGTGGAGCTTTGTAAAGATAGTTCTATGTGCTTCTTGCTTAGCACCACTTACTCTACAGCCTGGGCTGCTAGATTCCTCGTCCGCTAACATTGTAAAAATTCCCCCAAGCTATCACTGCACTTGTTCCTATTTGAGAATTTTCTCCTGGTTCTGGAGCCATGGGCTTCTGCATAATTGCTCTAAATCCATGATATAGTCTTTGAAGATGTTGGGTCTTTCCCAGAGGTGTCCATATTTGCAAATAGGGTTCTAGTCTAGCAGAGCATTTGGTGGTATGTCCTTCCCAGGACACCGTTTGGCAATTTCTTAAAATATTT
>JAMPIV010008760.1:0-150000 GCA_024509875.1 Oreohelix idahoensis
ACGGCAAAACTGTGCGTGAATATGTTGCTAGAAAAAACAGAAATAAGAGTATTTTGTAAAATGTGCTTCATGTAGTATGTTCTGGTAAGTTTAACTTTTCCTTCTGAGCACAAATCTCTTATGGATACACCCATTTTATATTTTCCTCATTGCTAATTTTCTTAACTTATAATTTTCTTGGTATGTCTTCAACGAACTAATTCTAAATGATGAAGGCAATCATTAAAATAGTTAAGATTTGAAGTCACATATACCAAGGTGGATAGTGGTTTAGTGATCAGAACATACGCCTTCCAAGCAAATGTTCTGCATTCAACTCCCAGCAGAGTTGTTTCTTTTTTGATAATTCATTCATTTGTCTTCAGTTTGTATATGTGCGTTGTTGTGGATCTACTATAAAGCTTAAACTTCAGGTCCTCCAAGTCCATTTATCTCTATAATACA
Organism: Oreohelix idahoensis; assembly: GCA_024509875.1. Lineage (NCBI taxonomy): Eukaryota > Metazoa > Mollusca > Gastropoda > Stylommatophora > Oreohelicidae > Oreohelix > Oreohelix idahoensis. Next base: position 445 of record JAMPIV010008760.1, read on the forward strand.
TTTCTTTCCCATCCTCACAATTTGTTTTTTAATAAAAAGGGGCCTCTTCAAGAGTTCAAGCTTCAGGCCCCCAAAATGTAGAACCGCCACTGCATGCGCGTATTATGTTTTTGTAAAATGTTGCAATGAACACATGAAGAAATTACAGCATGATATAATTTAATTTTTTTTTTTCCTCGCATGAGGTCGCATTATCCCCGCCCAAACCCGGCTCTGGTCAAGACCACATGTCCCAACACAAGAAGACCCAATGACAACATGTGTCACTGTAGTGATCCTCTGTGTTCTCACACAAAGGACCTAATGACATCATGAATGTCACTGTACTGGTCCCTGTGTCTAGACACATGATCCTAGCCAAAGGCCGGATAAGAGCGTTGGGTTTTCACATTTAATACCGTACCATGAAATAAGAGTTGTGTAAGAGTACTCTTCTTTACAGTTCGGTTGAGGGGAGGGAGGCACCATCACGAGACCTCGCACCTCCCTGAAAAATCCCTAAAGCCGATTCTGTTTAACACGCTTATTTATGGTAGTTTCGAAGTTTAGTCTGCCGTGACACTTGACCCTGCCCATTTCGACATTGTCTGCAAAGCGAAGTAACTCGTCAAACCCGTGTCAGATGCAGTGTTGCCACAGCTGGGTATTTTCTTACTAGATGTGGGTTTTTGGGCTTTCGTGTCTGGGTATCTGGGTATTTTTTTCTCCCAAAATCTGCATTAATCTGGGTATATTTGACAATTGGCATTTACAATGTATGTACGTATATTCTGTGCACTGAGCATTATACATTATATTTATCTGATAATTAAACTAGCAATAACCCGTCAAACTTGACGAGTTTTTAATTATAGTTTGCTGTTTCCGTTCCCGGATGAGCAGATAGAAGTAAATTCTTAGAGTGTTTTTGGTTTCTTTCCATTATACAGTGTAATCAAACTGTTCATGAACACCGTCACTTGAACGATTTTCTTTGTTGATTGTAACTATTTGCGGGAGAGTATATATATATATATATATATATATATATATATATATATATATATATATATATATATATATATATATAATGGAAACAATACAATTTTTCAACACGGTTGCATTCCTCAGCTGTGACCAACGTACACACGGCGAGAATTATGTTATTTTAGATTCGATTTAAAAGTTCTTTGATGACAAACTTTCACGTGAAAGTGCGTGGATTGTTTTCAAAGAGTGCTCCCTGATAATAAGTGGTTTTAACAAAAACTTTAAAATAAAATTTTTTCATGATGTGTACATCGGGTGAGGGCTCATGCACACCAATTTTTACGCACTTTTTCTTTGTCGAGCGCTACTAATTCCATGAAAGAATATAAAAAAAAAAAATAAAATAAAACCAAAGTATTTGTTTTATATAACACCCACGCCGCGCAAGTTGCACACCGTCCGTTGCGCACTTTTCTTTCTGGCGCGAGTTACTATTTTGGGTGAGACCGACCGATGTAACATACATCAGTAATTTTGTTAGTTGGGATGTAAACAAGTATGTGCTTTATATTTTTTATTCCACTTAAAATTAATTCTTGTTTTTAACCACATCAATGACGTTGTTTTTTGACTCGTTTACGTCAACTATCTATTTCCTGTTATTCTGTTAATGGCTGTCATCTACAATACTCAGTCATTTTTGCGATGTGTTTTAAAGTATTCTTTTTAAATTTTAGACTTAAGCAGATAAACAGCATATTGTTTGATGTGTTTTTTTGTTTTGTTATTATAAGATTATAAAATGAGCGATGATGAAGGTAAGCTAGGTAGTTGTAGCAGCATGACGATACACACGCCACCGAGTAAAACAGTGAAGCCATGGTATCAGCAGGCTTTTTGTGAGGAATGGCTAACAGACAGCGAACTGAAGGATTGGATAAAGCCGGACTCTGGCAATCGCTATGCTGCGATTTGTATGGTCTGTTCCTGTACATTAACTAATGCCAACAAAACAGCTTTATTGACACATAAAAGCACACAGAAGCACATGAAAAACTTCGAAGCCAAAAGCAAAACTCTGAACATTAAACAAGTTTTTCATCAAACCAAAAGAGCCCTGTCTCCAAGACAAAATTGCTAAAGCGGAGATACTGTTGTCGGCTTTAATGGCCGAACATAATACTCCGTTTTCGCAAGCTGATCATTTGATTGAATGTTGCAAGCAGATGTTTCCAGACAGCACAATTGCTCAAAAAAGTCACTGAAGCGCAACAAGCTTTTGTGTGAAACAGTTTCCAATCGAATACTAGCCAAGCAAGCAGTTGCGAAAGATAGAGTTTGTCATAAGTTTAATCTTAGTAAAAACGTGGTTGAAGATGTGCGTGAAGGACGTTGTCGGCAGAGATATGCAAAGATTTTGGATCTCCACAATCAAGATTCCACGTTGTCAATTCATGCATATGATCTTGATGAAGGAGAAGTTGTCGACATGGATGCATATGATCTTGACGAAGGAGAAGTTGTTGACTTGTCGCTGACAAGTGACAATTTTCAACAGTAACAAGTTACAACTAACATTTTATATTTTATTTGAGGAACATTTTGTTAATGTAACTACTGTAAGTATGTTACTGTTAAAATATCTCATTTTTAAGAGTTCATATTGGGGTGTTAATAAAATCATTTTTATATAACTGTGAAGTTTTGGTAATAAAAAATAAAATAAAAATGAAGAAATAAATAAAAATTGGTAGATCACAGATTATGTGTGCTAAAGTTGCACTAAAAAATTGTGTAAGCATCGTCTATCCCGTGTATTTGAGGCATAAAATAATCAGGGTATTTCTGGGTTTTTTAAAGAAGAAAATCTGGGTTTATCTCTAGAACTTGAGTGGCAACCTTGGTCAGATGTCTTAGTTCAAAGATGTGCTGAAACAACAATATTTTCGTGCTTTCGCAGTCGTTTAAGGAGGGAAGCATTTCCATCGTTGTCAAGTTTCGCAGCCGTGGATAGGCATATTAATTTTATTTTGGTAATAATAATGTCTAGTTAATTTCACGTACAGACTGCAGTTTTTATTTTATCATTTCGTGTCATTTATCATCCTTGCTGTTTACACGCCTGGCTCAATCCGGTTGTGATAAGTAGCAAGTAACACTATCGAACTGAGATAGGCCTATTGACTTTATGATAGTAGACAGTGGACATTTTGGCAATCGGGATATTAAAGTTGTAGCCATACTTTTATTGTTTTGTTGTTTTGTTGTTTTTTTTAAATTTATTACTTGGATTGATTTCTTTATTATAACTGCACAAATTTAGTTTTACCTGAAATGAAAGTTAGCAAAATTAGGCCCATTGCCGCCTAAACAGTTCTGATGACTTTGATTCTGGGATATATTGAATAGGCTATTGTGCCAATAATGTATACAACCTTGGATCCTTGGGACTACTTTAGTAGAGGAGAGAAACAATGTGCCTCACCAATTAAAATATTAGTAGCAATTAATGGGTGGGGCTTGTTCATGGGGTTATCGTGTAAAACAAATAGGCCTAGCTACAAACGGCAGCATTGGATTTGAAAGACAGCAAAGTGTTATTCTCAGTTCTGCTTAAAAAACAAAGCGTGGTGGGAGATAAAGTTGCATTGTTTTTATTTTTACAAATCATTTGACTTATATTTTATTGTAGCTTCATTAGTGTTGCCATTTTTTTTATTATTTGACCTTCTGCACAGTAGTTCAGCAGATGAGGGAAATTAAGAAAAAAGAGGTTAAGCAAATCTGAAGATACGAGGGACGGTCAAAAAGTAATGCCTCGTAATTTTTAATTTCATTCAATAGGCAAGAAAACATAAAATTCACATTGAAATGTAGCCCCAAGTCTGAACTTCAAAAATTTATTTCTCAATGTAGTCTCCGTTATTTGTTACAGTTTTTGTCCATCTTCTCACAAGGGCATGTATCCCCGCACGGTAAAAATTTGTGTCCTTTTTCCTAAACCACTGGTGTACTGTGCGTTTAAGGGTCTCGGTGTCCTCAAAGTGATGTCCGCGAAGATCTTCTTTCAGTGGTCCAAACAGATGGAAGACAGAAGGTGCAAGATCGGGACTGTAAGGGGGATGTGGTAATAATGTCCAGCCAAATTCTGCAATCGCATCAATGGTGCGTTTAGAGTTGTGTGGCATGGCATTATCGTGCAACAGTAGTGCAGTTCTCTGATCTTTTAATGGGTCAAGTCGCCGAAGACAACCTCTAAGCTTCTTTAAAGTTTCAATGTAACGGTCTGCATTCACCCATTCACCGTGTTTCCCTGTTCCAAGAAGTCGAGAAGAATCACACCCTTCTCATCCCAAAACACGGAGGCCATAACTTTCCCTACAGATGGTGAACTTTTGAACTTCTTTCTTGTCGGCGATGTTGTGTGATGCCATTCTATTGACTGCCTCTTGGATTCTGGTTCAAAAAAATGAACCCAAGTCTCATCACCTGTCACAATATTCGATAAAAACTCTTCTCCTTCAGTTTCATAACGGTGCAGGAGGTTGATGGCTATGGTTTTCCTTGTTTCTTTATGTCTGTCTGTCAACATTCTGGGTACCTCTGCACAAACTTTTGAATAACCCAGGTCTTTAATGATGTTCTGGACACTGCCTTTACTAATGGACAACATGGAAGCTACAGACTTTCATAAATGGGTGCTTGCGTAGAATAGAGGGATTAAAATGGTATGACAAGGTTACCAACGTTGGAACTGATGACAAGAACTAGACAAGTGCCAGTGGAACAAGAGATGAGAAGAAGATGATGGCGATGGATAGGGCACACACTGAGGAAACCTGTTGATAGCATTACAAGGCAGTCCTTGTTCTGGAGCCCCGAGGGCAAGAGAGGCAGAGGTAGACCAAGAAGCACATGGAGAAGAGAGCTGGAAACAGAGGTGAAAATGATGAGGAGAACATGGAAAGAACTTGAGATGATGACACGTGACAGGAGGACTTGGCATGTGTTTGTTGAAGGCCTATGCTCCTTTGAGAGTAGAAGGTTATGAGAACATGGAAGAAAGTTCATCCAGTGTTACCCGACGGTCACCACGAATGATGCCATCAACTCGATGAATGTTGTGTGGAGTCACTGTGGTAAACGGACGGCCAGTCTGCTTTGCGTCAGCCATTGAAGATTGACCTACTTCAGCTTCGTCACAACGATGTACCCAACGTCGGACAGTGCTAACATCCACTGTTGAATCTCCATAAACATTCTTCAAACGTTCGTGGATGCGAATTGGGGTCTCGCCTTCAGCATTGAGGAATTCCATGACATAACGTTGTTTTAACCGAACGTCTTTGGCAGCCATTTTTAAACTGTTACAGTGGTGCCACCTGTTACTGAAACAGGTTGGTAATGCTATACAGTACAGAAGAGTGTTTGAGGAATCCTGCTAAATTTACAAATTGCACACCGATGCAGTATTTACATACATAAAAAATAGGAGGCATTACTTTTTGACCTTCCCTCGTATATTGGGTTCCAATGAAGAACAGCGTGCTGTGTGTGTTCTGTATGGCCTGATAAAAGAATTCAGAGATGAAGTAGTATGGGTTTGGTTTTAAGGACTATCTTTATTTCACACGGACAACTCCATCAGTGTCCCGATCTCTTCCCTTAGATCACTCAAGGAGGGTCTCAGCACAGTGCATGAATGCCGTAGCACCAGCGAGAATCCCAATGTGTGTTTATAGGAATCACACATTCTATAAATATATTTGTGGTGGGTAGGTTTCTAATTTCTTAAATTTTGCCAGGGCAGTAGCCTGAAGGCCTACTCTTTACGATTTCCAACTGCCATGGGATTTTTAATGTCTGCAACTTGCACATGGGACCTCCTATGTTTTCGCCCTTATCTGAGAAGGCTAGGCATCGGATCTCACTACCTAGGAGACGGGGGGGAGGATGACATCAATAAATAGGACCACTGGTTCTGACAAAAAATTTCCATAAATTATATTTCCTGAACTGGAAATCGAACCCGGTACCTCTAGAATTCGAGGCGGGCGCCATACCTCTTAGCCACTCCGACCCCCAGGGTTAGGTTTAGGAATCCTATGATATAAACATCCCACTGTTCTTCATTTCAACCAATATATTGCATATTATAACCAAAAAAAACAACACATCCTGTACAAAAGCATAACATTGGAACATTTCATTTCTTCCACATTCTAGGTTAGGGAGATTCTTTGTCTTATTAGAAATAAGCACACTTTCTCATTTCTTCTTCAAGTGTCACTGGTCTTGAATGCACCTGTCCAGTAATCTCCTGGGTCTTGGTCACCACTCTCTAGTGATCTCTGGTCTTATATCTTTTTTTTGCTCTTTCTTTATGTTGTTGAGAGTGTATGATTGACAGAGTCGTTAGAGTGCATAGGTTGAAATGAAGAAAAGTGGGTCATGTTCTTTGATGTCATATAAATAAGTCGCATATGTTGTTAGGATTAGGGTTGGGATTCCTAACCCTTACCCCATATTACAGAATCTCTGAATTATTTTTGAGGCCGTATCGAACTCACGGCCCACTATTCTTCATTTTAACCCGAGCGCTTTCTTCTTGCGGCAAAGTTACCGGGTTACAGTTTTGAAACCTGGTAGTGTCATGCTCCAATCTACCCAGCTTTAAATGGGTACATAACTCTGATCTTGAGTTAGGAAAAGCAAAGGCAGTGAGGAAGGGTACAGGTCTCTCCACTTCATAAAGCTGGGTCTAGTATAATGATGTTTGTCTAATACTTCACTCCCCAGCAGGAGTATCTACTGTGGGACTACTTTTATCTGTTTATGTTGTTGGCATCTCAAGTGATTAGTTTGTATTTGGCTGTCTCCTTCCAGCTCTTTCTTGTAATCTATTTGGCCATGTCTATCACTTTCCAGTAATCTTTTTCATCTTGACTGCCTATATCCTGCTCTCTTTGCTGTTGGCCATCTCTTTCCAGTTCTGACTGTTCATGAGCACCTAAACCCAATTATTTCTTTCCAGTTTCAGTGTTATGTTGTCTATCATCTTGGTCAACACTTGCTGTGGTACTTCGGTCTGCTGTGTACACTGCCTTTTGGTCAACGTCTTTCTTTTAGGATGTTATTTCACAGATGTAGTTTATAGTTATATATTCTTAATCTTGATTCTCCACTGTTATTTTTCAACTGTACACTGTTTACAATCTTTTTAGACATTCTTGTTGTTTTTTGCTTTGCAAACTGTATTTGATGACAATTATTTTAGCTAAAATTTAGCTAATTTTGAAAACTCGCTTGTGTCATGTTAACATCAGCCCAATCATCAACTCTTTGGCTGCCTGAAACGTTTATATACATTATATTGCATAGACTATTGGCAAGATTATTGTTACTACGTCACCTTGGATTAATTTTCTCTACTCTCTAAGTGCATCCCATATATGTAAGTTTTTTAAATTCGACTTATGTTTTCTAATTATGCTTGTCTTCACATTCTGTGAATTCTTTAGGGGTTTGGATGATTTTCACTGTATATCATACTTCAGTTTTATCACTATGTATCCGCAAGATCCCCATTTTCTTTGTTTTTAGAACTATCAGTTTTAAAAAAAACTTAAGTGTCTTCTTTCAGGTCCTGTTCTGCTGTTATACATTAATAACCCTTATTAAGAAGCTTTTTGGCAAAGTCGGCAACACAAGATATTGTTATCGTTTTTCATGTCACACATCTAGCACTTTTTTTCTTTTTTAATGATAAAGAGTAAGTTATTCTGACATTTATTTGTATTAGTTCATGCATGTGATGAGCATGGAGAACAACAAATACAACAATATATTAATGAACTTTCACTATGTATGTTCAACTCAAATGTCAGGTCAGTTTTATTGTTTGGCTCTGTTTCAAAACATGGAAAACAACAAACATAATGCTCTGTTTCAAAACATGGAAAACAACAAACATAATGCTCTGTTTCAAAACACGGAAAACAACAAACATAACAACCAAGAAGTTAAAGTTATAAATGGATGCTTGTGTTGAATAGAAGGATTGAAGTGGTTTGACGGATCACCAGTGTAGAACTGAAGACTGGAACCAGACAAGTGCCAGTGGAACAGAAGATGGGAAGAAGACGCTGGCAATGGATAGGACACACATTGAGGAGAAACCTGTTGATAGCATTACAAGGCAGTTTTTGTTCTGGAATCTGCAGAGTGAGAAAGATAGAGATGGAGGCAAAAAACACACGGAGTAAAGAGCTGGAGACTTATTTCAGGGAAAAGAGTGAAGAAGGCAAGGCAGCCTTCGTGCAGATGGAACAGGACAGGAGGACTTGGCATGCATTTGTTGAAGGTCTGTGCTCCTTGTGGAGTTGAAGGTCTGTGCTCCCTGTAGAGTTGAAGGTCTGTGCTCCTTGTAGAGTTGAAGGTCTGTGCTCCTTGTGGAGTTGAAGGTCTGTGCTCCTTGTGGAGTTGAAGGTCTGTGCTCCTTGTGGAGTTGAAGGTCTGTGCTCCTTGTGGAGTTGAAGGTCTGTGCTCCTTGTAGAGTTGAAGGTCATTGCTCCTTGTAGAGTTGAAGGTCATTGCTCCTTGTAGAGTTGAAGGTCCGTGCTCCTTGTAGAGTTGAAGGTCATTGCTCCTTGTAGAGTTGAAGGTCTGTGCTCCTTGTAGAGTTGAAGGTCTGTGCTCCTTGTGGAGTTGAAGGTCATTGCTCCTTGTAGAGTTGAAGGTCTGTGCTCCTTGTAGAGTTGAAGGTCTGTGCTCCTTGTAGAGTTGAAGGTCTTTGCTCCTTTTAGAGTTGAAGAGCACTCATGATGATGATAAAAGTGATGCACTGTTATAATATTATATAAATATTAAAATAATTTATTTTACAGCTTTGACATCTACGACAACAGGCCAATATGGGGTCTTTAGATGAGCACGTTTTGAACTTGCACACTCTGAACCCTAATGTTATTGAGCTGCAGTATGCTGTCAGAGGCCCCATCGTGATCAGAGCAACAGAGATAGAGAACGAGCTGAAAGCAGGAAAATGTAAACCTTTCACACGTGTGGTCAAGGCCAACATCGGAGACTGTCATGCAACAGGTCAGAAGCCTCTCACATTTATCCGCCAAGTTCTGGCACTGTGCACTTACCCTGACTTGCTGGACTCCGAGATTTTCCCGGAAGATGCGAAAGCCAGGGCTAGAAGAATTCTGGATGACTGTAAAGGCCATAGCATTGGTTCATACACTGACAGCGTTGGGCTTCAAGTGGTCAGAGAGGACGTCGCCAAGTACATTTCTGAGAGAGATGGTTTTCCATCTGATCCTTCCAATATTGTTTTGAGTACAGGTGCCAGTGATGCCATCAAGTCAGTCATGACTTTGTTGCTAACGGCTAAAAGTGGAACTGATCGAGCTGGATTTATGATCCCAATCCCACAGTATCCACTGTACTCTGCAGCAATTGCAGAGTTTGGAGCCTATGCAATTCCATATTATTTGAACGAGAAGAACAAATGGTCTCTGGATATCCCAGAATTGGAGCGGGCAATTGCGGAAACCAAACCACATTGCCAGCCTAGAGCTATTGTTGTCATAAACCCTGGTAACCCAACAGGCTCTGTACTTACTAAAGAAAATATCCAAGAGATCATCAAGTTTGCCAAGAGAGAAAAACTTTTCATTCTGGCAGATGAAGTTTATCAACACAACATCTATGCAGAAACGGCCGGTTTTTTCTCCTTCAAGCAGACACTGATGGAACTTGGACCACCATATGACCAGATGGAGTTGGCGTCATTCATGTCAGCATCCAAAGGATTTATGGGAGAGTGTGGCTACAGAGGTGGCTATGCAGAGGTCAGAATTTAAGTTTTTTTTATATACTCAGCTTTAAAAATGTTGGAAGATATGAAGGAGTACTTTTCTTACTGTTTATATAAATTAAAAACAATTTTTAATTAGTTTCTACTTCCCCACACAAAAGTAAGCGTATTAATAATAATCTGCGTATTTGTTAATATATAAACAGGGGCAAACAAAAATAAAGCTCCCAGTCACCATGATGACTGAAAATGAGCGTGTAACTAAATTTTATTTCTTTTAAATTTTAAAAGATGTTAGAGCATCCAGTGGCAGTGTAGTTAGAGCGTTTGCTTCTCAGTGCAAAGTTACATGGTTCAAAACCTGGTAGCATCATGCTCCAGTCTGCATAGTTGTAAATTGAAGAATGGCAAAAGCAGCGAGAAGGGCACTGGTCACCCCCCACCTCATAAAGTTGAGATCTAGTATAGTGAAGTCTTCAACACATCAATTCCCAACTGTTGTATCTGCTATGAGACTACCATGTTTACGTAACAGCTGGCTTCTGAAAATTTTATGTTTGTTTAATTAATGATATCATCATCATTTCCCTTTTGGCTCCTTATGAAGCATGGAGCCAGCACTACAGCTGGTCTTCATGTAGGAAACCACCAATCATTCACTGGCTATTACAGTAGTGGTTTCTGTATGAATTTGTTTTACATGATGAGGTCAGCCTCATGCACAAGTTCATAATAGTCATCTTGTACGACATGCTTGAAGTAGGAGTAGTCATATTCTGTCTTTGTCTCATCAGAGACCTCTGGGAACTATACAGGGTGGTTAACTATATACTGTATAGTTAATTTAAAAAATAAGCTAATATTAAAATATAACCTTTGCTTCAGTGAGAATCTTCCTTAGGTACAATTGCAGCATATAAACCAAAGTATAGTTTGAAGATTTTTTTCCTCTCTATTTTAAAGCATAGGATGTATAAATGTTTTGTGTTTATCAAATTAAAACAAATTACACCCCACTGACAATCCTAATTGTCGCAGCTGTACCCATCTGTATCAGACAGTTCTGCCCAGGACTCTCTAGGAAAGAAGAAAGCTATTGCCGGGTCCCCCAACAATCACAAACACTTTATACAGCACCACTCAACAGCTACACAACACAGGCAAATTCTTCAGTTGGGTATTGGCTGCGAAAGAGTTAACCAAAAGCAACGACGTGTATCATTTCACTTGTTCTCGTTATGGAACATGACGCCACCACTACCGCTGGTCCCTTGTAGGAGGCCTGCACCATTTATTTGCTTTTGCACTGGTGGTTTCTCCAGAAGCTTGTCTTATATGATAAGGTTGCCAGTTCCTTGCACAACCTCATATTTGTTTCCTCTTACAACATGCATGAGGGAGCCATAGTCTGCATCATTTTTTGTCTTATGAGAAGAGACTCACCTGGGAAGTACACAGAAATTAACATTGTTAAATGAATGAGATTACTAAATGCCAAAATATGAGTTTATGAATGTTAACTATTGTTTGAATGTGATCATTGAGTAAATTGTTTGTTGTTTTTTATGTACAGGTAATAAACCTGTTGCCAGAAATAAGGGCTCAGTACTACAAGAGCATTTCAGCAAAACTATGTCCTCCAGTTTCAGGTCAGGCTGTGGTGGATTGTGTCGTTAATCCACCTAGTCCATGTAAGAAAATAGAAATCTTTATGATTACATCACCCTGATTTACTCATCTTCTTCCCTGTTCTGCATTCCATAATAAACATGAGGCAACTGCTTTCTTATGGTCTCTTTGCAGGCCTGTGACAAACCCATAAATTTGCTGTTGCAGCCGTGGACACTGTAGTCATTTGTATTACGTTATGAGGTTGCTAGCCCAATGCATAACCTAACATTTAATACCTGCTACAGCATACTTGATTTGTACATCAGCTAGAGCTATTAAACATCATGTATCTTTTAGGACTTTATTTATACGTCTTAAGGACTTATATAGTTTGCACATCTGCTAGGGCTATTAAAACATTAATTTTATATTGACTGGGACCAGTGTTGCCATTTCTGATTTTTTGTCTTTTGAATCAGGTTGTGGAAAATTTAAAGCTTTTGCAGTTTGTGGTGGTTTTTTTGGTATTTGGTTTTTTTTTTTGTTTTTTTTCATGGCTTTTAAATGATTTAGGTTAACATTTTTCTCTGGAATTACTGTGGCATTACTTGCAAGTGGTTGAAATTTTACTAATTTATTATTTGTTTGTGTGGATTAAAGCCAGCACATGAATCAAATGCATTACTTTGAGCTTAGGTTAACCCATTATTGAACTAGTACAAAAACGTTGAAGGAAAAGTTGTTGTTTTTTTTTTAGCTTTACAGTAACAAATAAGAATTTTAGAAAATGCTAATCGTTTAAAATTATAAAAATTTTGGTTCATGAAAATTAGTGCCCAAATTCACTTTTCTATTGTTAATTGCAAAATTTTCACTTCAAGAAGCATTTTAATGTGCATTTATAGCCTAATTTTTGCATTGTATTTGATCATCTTTGGAGTGTAAATACACAAGTGTAAAGCCCACGCTGTTCTAAGATCTTGGTCTTCCTTATGATTTAAAACCAGATTTTCTGCTGTTATGTTATAGGCACTTTGTGGTAACTGATCAGACTCCATTCTCAAGAGATTACCAACCACTTTATTTTCTGTCTCTCTTGTCTGTCTATATATTTAATGCAGGATGTAGTTCCTACAGTTTTTCTGATGTCATTATTTCTCACTCTGTCTCTCCTGGTAAACATTAATGGCTTTTCTCAAGCATCTCATGTGTTACAATTGGATTTTCCTGTCCTGTACAAGGTACAGGACAACGTTTGACACTGATAGCAAAGAGTTGGTAAGAATATACTATTTATCAGTTGTCATTTAGTTTTCATTGTTGATGTTGACGTTGCTTGAGAAAAATAGAATGAGTACGGGAGCTTTATCTTTGTGCGCATCAAGGAGAGTAAAGGGTATTTGTGTAAGTGATCATTATTGTGTGATATTTAAGCTTTCCTTACCGAGTTCTGGGATTGAAATCTGGTAGTGTCATTCTGAAGTCTACTCAGCTGTAAAATAGGCACCTGACTCTGCTCTTGAATTAGAGAAGTTAAAGACAGCACAGAACTGACTGGTCACCCACCTCATAAAGAAGCTGGACCTAGTATTGAATATCTGTCAACCTGTACGAATTTTTCGTACAGTGTACGTATTTTTGATACTTTTAGCAGTGTACGGCCGTACAGACTCGTTGTACGGACCCCCCCCCCCCCCCCCCCAATTTTTTTTTTTTTTTAATTAAAAAAAAATTCTAACAATATTTTCCAACCCAAGTTTTTTTAAATTTTAAATCAGAAAATATTTTCTAGCCCAGGTTTTTTTTAAACCAATTTTTTAAATTTTAATTCCGGGAATCTCAGCGTCTGTTTTTAAATTGAGGTCTCTCCCAGCAGCCAATCAAATCCTTTTATACCCAACAATTCGGCAAAAACTTTGAATTTGGCCTCAAACACTTTAGGTTTTCAGCATTACATGACGTATTTTTAAAGTTACCTGTTATCAGCCACGCTTGCCAAGACACTTCGATGCCATTTTGTTTAAAAAAAGCTAAGTACTTATAACTTGGTTAAATATTGCTGTTGTTTTGCTTTGTTGCAATTTAATCGCTGTCTTAATCTTTCCAGTTATATCTTGCCCTTCAGTATATTTCCGATAAATTAATATCATAATATTCTGTGTAGGCCCTACATAACTAGGAAAAAAAAGTTTGTTTGCGTTGAGTAGGCCTACTTTATTCCTGTGGTCGAGATTCACTGCTTTATTTTTTAATAAAGTGGCGATCTATTATCACTGGTCTAGGCTACCAACTTTTAAATAATAATTTTGTAAATTTTTGGTAGTATGTTTCTTCTTCCTAGATTTGATATTCTGTTCATATTTTGGATAATTTTTTATATTTTGCTGTTAGCTGTTTGCTTTGCTTCGTTGTATTTTATTTTTTGTCGTTCTCTTAATCTTTCCAGTTAATTTTGACAATTTAAATATTTCCAATAAATTATAAAATTTTGTGTAGGCCCTCCAAAGGTAGAAAAAAAAAAGTTTATTTGCATTGAATACTTTATTCCAGCGGTCGAGATTCACTGCTTTATTTTTTAATAAAGTGGCGATCTATTATCACTGGTCTAGGCTACCAACTTTTAAACAATAATTTTGTAACTTTTTGGTAGTATGTTTCTTCTTCCTAGATTTGATATTCTGTTCATAATTTGGTTACTTTTTATTTTGCTGTTAGTTGTTTGCTTTGATTCGTTGAATTTTTTTGTGTCTGTCGTTCTCTTCATCTTTCCAGTTATATTTTGATCATTTAAATATTTCCAATAAATTAATGTCATAATATTCTGTGTCAGCCCTACATAACTAGAAAAAAAGTTTGTTTGCGTAAACTTCGCTGCTTTATTTTTCAATAAAAATATCCACACAGACTGCAGGAGGTCCATGAATGCAGACACACTCACTTCTTGTTTACAGTGTAAGATTAACATTGATACATGCTGTGCAGACTTTAAGCCCACAAATGCAATTCTGCAAAGTGCTAAAAGTGCATGTGTTGATTATAATACAAAACACTGTACATCGAAAGAATAGTACCTCACTGTCACTTACGTTTTTTATATGTAAAGAACAGCATGAGACTATTAGCATGTTTTATATCACACTAATTCAAGTGCTAATAGATTTGTATGTGTCGTTTCTCGTTTTAAAACTGTATTGTGTATAATTTATTAATATATTTTTTGCGTAAGGATTTTTGGGTGTTTGTAAGGATTTTTTTGGTCCGGCGTACAGGTTTTTGTCTCTGGAGGTTGGCAGGTTTGAAGTCTTTAACACTTCACTCTCCTACGGCAGAATCTGCGGTGGAGCTACCTTTGCCTTTATTTGTGCTTTCAGTTATTAATTTATTGTGTGAGCTAATTTTTTCCCAGTGTGTAACTAAAATGTTGAATTCACAAATTACTGTTTACAGATGACCAAAGTCTACCACATTAAGATGTTAAAAGACTCTTAAAAACACACAGTACAACATATAAGAGATATAATATGGAGATAAGAATGTGTAACAGAGAAATAGTAAGGGTTAGCAGAAATTCAAGCACACACAATGTCAGAATCAACAGTATCTTGATAAAATAAGGTCAAGTACCTAGGATACAAAGTTCAGAGAGGAACGAATGAAGTTTATTTTCAAAGGGTTAAGAATTGGGCAAGCAGGCCCGTCTGACATTCTGCCCTTCCTCTCTCTCTCTCATCATGTATACTGTATCCTTCTATCCTTACATTTACTTTAAGCATTATTTAGATTTGTATCATTATAAAAGTAATATTACATCTTACATTTGCAATATCCACCATAATCAAAGTATGTTTTTAAAGTAAATAAAAAAATTAAATGAAAAAAAAAGAAGAAAAAAAACAAACCAACAAACAAACAGACTGCCAAAAATCTTAACTCTTCATGCAGTAAATTAGACAATGATTTGAGACATAATCAGATTAGGATGGCATGTAATAAGAACTCATGAAATATTCTAACAGTCTGCTATTGAATGACTAGGGACTCGGCATGTTTTGCAGTATATGCGAGAGATTTTTACCAGAGGTGAGCGGCTGTGAGTCCCATAGCAGATACTTCCGTAGGGAGTGAATTGTTAAAGCCTTCACATTACTAGGTCCAGCATTAGGTAGGTTAACCAGTTCCTTTCCTCGCTGTCTTTGCCTTCCCTAACCCATGAGCAAAATCAGACAGACTAGGTAGATAGTTAGACGGACATATACGAAGGAAATTAATTTTCCAAGGGTTGAAAATCGGGCACACAGTCCCCTCTTGCATTCTGTCCTTCCTCTTGCTCATCTTTTATTACTGTTATTCAAACATTCTCCAGCGCGCTTAAAGTATTAATTTAAGGGCAGTGCAACATTACAAGGTAGTATAACAGCATGCATTAACAGTATCTGATCACAAAATTAAGAATAAGTATATTGTAATGAAAAAACTAGATCATCAGAGCCTCCATACAGTATACTAGATAATAATTCAAAACATGATCAGTTAGGGCGGCATCGATGGTAGACTAGACAGAGAAATAGAAGGAATATGTGAGAAGGCTAACATAGTGACTTTCTGAATCCACTACTGGGGCATCCAGACATCGCTATGGAGATAAAGTCATTCATTCATTTTCCCTTGCACTGCTTACAGAGCACGGAGCCATCACTGTAGCTGGTCTCCTTGCAGGAAGCCTGCACAAAACATTCATATGCTTTTGCTGGGGTGGTTTCTGTGGCTGTTTGTTTTACATATGAGGTTGCCAGCCCATACAAACTCTCATATTAATTGCCTTGTATGACATACCCGAGGGTGCAGTAGTCCTGTTCTTTTATTGTTTCTTCAGAGACACCCCCTCCCCCCAGAACTTAAAGTAGCAGATGATAAATTACATATTTATTCCGACTCTTTGCTCTCTAGTGTTGTCTGGGATGAGCACTGTATAAAGCACACAAAAAGAAGATCACAGCATATGAGATAAGGTCTTACAGAAGTGCTGTACGTGTCCCTGCAATAGATAGAATGAGATATAAGGAGATTAGGAAGTAGTACGAACAACACCATACACCAGCTACATAAGGAGGCAGAAAATAAAAGGGTATAAACACTTTGTCAAAAGACGGTCAAATCGGCTAACCGTCAAGCCTTCAGCAGCAGACAGTTTGGCTACAGGGCGAGGGAATGCTTGGGAGATAGGTGACAGAACAGTGTTACAGAAATCCTGAGGAAACGGCATGACAGTGGCCAAAGAAACACACCTTGCTCAAGAGCAACAACTGCTTATCCCAATGGCAGTGACAAAAGCAGCACAAACTTCACTCTGCAGCAGGGTTTCTTAGTCGGTGGTCCAAGAATGGGTTCTACGGTGTCCAAGTACATAACTTAAAGTTAAAAATGTAAAATTTTTATTTTTGCCTTTATGTACATTTTTTTTCTGAGTAGGGGTCCATAGCCTTCATTAGACTATCAGAGGGGTTCATAGCCTTCACTGGACAATCAATGGGGCCCATGGTACAAAGCAAGTTAAAAACACCTTGCTGAGGAGCAAAAACTGCTTCTCCCCATGACACTAGGTGAAGCAGTACACCTCACTGAAGAGCAGAAACTGCTTCTTCCCATGACACTTGCCAGATCATCACAAATTCACTCAAAAGTGAAAACTACTTCTCCCCATGACACTTAAAACACAAGTGGTTAAAAAAAAAAGCAATAAAAATGCAGAGTGCACAAATTAAGAACAAATTGAAATCAGAAATCATTGCTTAGATATTCTGTACATGTATGATCTTCTTGAGTAACTTATGGTTCCCACCATTTTGACAGGTGATCCTTCATATGAACTCTTCACCAGAGAGAAGGATGAAGTTCTTGCCAGACTCAAAGAAAAAGCCAAGTTGATAACACATCTGTTCAACTCTATTGAGGGGATCTCTTGTAATGAGGTAACATGAAAATCCGTTGTAGTGAGTGCTGTTTCAAAGTATGGTGTCTCCACCATCAGTAAGTCACATTGTTTTCTGATAATGAATCATCATACTTTTTGTTTTCTGTCCATGCCACTTCAAGTTGGATGTTGTTCATTGTATCTTCAACACATTTTTCTCGAGTTAACAACCATCCAACATATTTGTTATTTTAAGTTATTGTTTAGAGCAGAATCTTTTGTGGAGAGCGTCTGATTGGCTTAGCGGTTAGCGCTCTAGCCTCTCGCTGCAAATTTACCAGGTTCCTGCATTAAAACTTGATAGCATCATGATCCAGTCTGCACAGCTTTAATGCGTACATGACTCTTGAATTCATGACTCTTGAATTAGGGAAGGTAGAGGCAGCGAGAAAGGGAACCTTATCACGTCACCTCATTCAGCCGGACCACGTAAAGTGAAATCTCAAACACTTCACTCCTCTACTGCAATATCTACTATGGGACTACCTTTTTACTCTTATCAGTAATACTGCAGATTACATTCATTTCACATAGTGACTAGTTGTCATTCTTTTGTTTTATCACATACCACCTTCAGTTCTTCCAATCTTTATCAGTTCTTCCAATCTTTATCAGTTCTTCCAATCTTTATCAGTTCTTCCAATCTTTATCAGTTCTTCCAATCTTTATCAGTTCTTCCAATCTTTATCAGTTCTTCCAATCTTTATCAGTTCTTCCAATCTTCACTTTGTCTCCAACATTTCATCTCATTTCAACATGCACAAGTCTTAATGAGAGAATGTGGTTGTAGAAACCAGGCTTAGTGTTATGTATTCTCATTGTCTCAAGTGGGGGAGGGGAGGATACCCTTACTGACAGTGTCAGTAGTTGATTTGAATGTTTCTGCCCTCTTATCTCCATTAAAAAAAAAAAAAAAAAGCAGGATGTATGTGTACTCACACTGAAGCTTAGGCCTTGGTGGTTAGGCTATTTCTGATTCTTATTTTCCTTTTCACAGCGGTTATTGTTCATGTCTGCACAGCTGTATTCTCCAGTATATCATGTCTCGTGATTTTGTTTTCAAAGTATATTGTTTGTCTAAACCTTATCTCATGCCTCAGATCAAGTTGTTCAATAATACCTATGCTATCTTCTATGTTTATGAAGTTTGTCTCAGACGTGTGTGCAATTCTGTGAAACCGATAATTTTAACACCTTCTAATGTCTGTATGACATCAGATTGACAGAGTGGTCTCTCGCGGCAAAAGCTGCGGGTTCGAATCACGATGCTGACACACTTCAGTCTACCCAGCTGTAACTGGGTACCTGACTCTGCTCTTTAAGTTAAGGAAGGAAAAGGCAGCGAGGAAGGAAACTGCTCACCCCACCTCTTGATGCAAGACCTAGTGTGGTGAAGTCTCTAACACTTCACTCCTATGGCAGTATCTGCTATAGAATACCTTTACCTTTTTAATATCTTTTTTTTTAAAATAAAGTTTTGGCGAGGCGCGTCCCGTTCAACCTAGTTGGTTATATTAGGGCGCATGTCCAAATATAAATGACCCTTAGGTCTGACATGACTACACTTTTTTAATATCTGTATATCTCTTCTGTAGAGGATAGATAGATGATACATGTTTGACTGTTCTTAAACTATAAAGAGTCTAGAACCTTTATTTTAGTCCAGAAAGAGAAGAATGGGACCCACTGCCTTCCTTCTAGACATATTCACAGTTGGCGACTAAGGAACGCTGAAGATAGGCATTAAAAACCTGATTGCATAAAATAATTTAATTTATTAAATAATCCATTATGGAAAAAGTGAGTGCATACTAATGAAACATCTAGTCACAGGCATTATGCATTGAATGGAGCTAAGGACATTGCTCAGTTTTATATGACTAGCAGAGACTGTATTCACTACAGTTGGATGTGTGAAATAGCATTGAAAGCCCTTGGTAGCAACATAAGCTCCCAAAATAAAGATGATGAGAAAAGGCCACACTCATGAAGTGCAAGTTTTCTTAAAGATGTGTGATAAAATGTAATCATTCTTCCTCCCTGCTGTCCCAGGTGGAGGGTGCTATGTATGCTTTCCCCCGCATCTACCTTCCTGAGAAGGCTATCAAGGCTGCAGAGGCAGCCGGACAGACCCCAGACAGCTTCTACTGCTTCGCTCTGTTAGAGGAGACTGGCATCTGCACAGTTCCAGGCAGTGGTTTCCGAGAGGAAGAGGGGACATATCACTTCCGCACAACCATTTTGCCACCGGTGGGTAATAATTTATGTTTATGCTAACGCATCTTTAAGTTTGCTGTCGTTGAATGTGGTGGTTGTGAGTTTCTTACGAGATCACAAATTGTGATAGTTTTGACCATTGACTTACAAACAGCTTGGATAAGGCATAGAAAAATGAATTTTTTTTCCCCATAATGACACAGTATGTACCTTAATGCTATCATCATCAGGGCATGATGAACTCTGGACTAAGAACTCAAAGGTCCTAGGCTGTTAAGATATTTTGGGTCCCCTCTCCAATCTTCTGAAAGATAAAACTAGGAAAAAAAAACTAATGGATTTCAGATAAATGTTTTTATTAATATATAATAATACAACACAAAAAAACAAGTTCGTTACAGCCCCTAGATTTTGTTAAAGGTAGTGAGGCACCTGCAAAGAAAATATAATTTCAAAAAAGAAAAAAATGCGGGGGTGGAAGTTACTAATAAACTAACTGTTGTACGGACACTATTACGCTGAACACACGCGTACTATCGTGCTCATGCCGTAGCTGTAGAGCTGTCTGTGTTATGACTATTGCTTTTTTCGTGGCACCCCCGTAGGCCTGCGGCCCGTGTCTAGTGGGCCTAATGAATAATCCTGCGCTGATCATCATCATCATCATTTTCCCGATGTGTTTCTTATGGAGCAGGAAGCCACCACAGCTGTTGATCCTCTTGCATGAAGCCGGCATCAAGTAGTCAATGTTTTTTTTGCAATGGTGGCTTCTGTGGCAGTTTGTTTTACGTAATGAGGTTGCCAGCCTCCTTAACTCTTTAAGTCCCAAGCAAAAAAGCAGGGTTTAGCCCAAACAAAAACGGCCACCACAGTGCTTTTTTTATTGTTGTTAATGTTTGGAAAAAAAATATTTTTTAATGTTCATATGCATAAATACGAGTTATTTAAAATGAAAGTACTTCCTGATGGAAATGACGTTTTGGGTTGTTAACATTGGAACAGAGCTCTAGACAGGAGCAAAACATCCGAAGCCACTTAAATGGCTCCTGGGCCAAATAGGTCTAAACCCTGAGCCATTATAGTGGCTCTTGGGGCTTAAAGAGTTAATGCTGTGCCTCTGTAATAATCCTTATGCTGTACAAAATTATCACAGTGTAGTTCTCTGGGTCTCTGAAGAGACAGAGGCAGAATAGGACTATCGCAACCTCAGCCATGTCACACAATTATGAGGTTGTCCATGAGGTTGGCAACAGCATCGTGTAAAACAAAGTGTCACTGAAACCACAGTTCAGGAGCATTTAAATGCTTCATGCAGGCTTCCTGCAAAAAGACCTGCTACAGTGGTGACTACATGCTCTGTAAGGAGCACGAAGGAAAATATTGAATGATGATGTAGAAAATAACCATTAAGCTAGACCACTGTAGTGTCCTTTATGTATTAGTAAATAAGATCTTTCACTGTGCTCCAGAGAGTTCAGTCCCCTGTTATGATGTTGGACAGATTTAGATATATGAGCTATTGTTTTTTTTCTGTATCAAAATATCAGACAATCTTATCAAAATAAGAATACAAAAGTCTAGAGAACTTTTATTGCATTGGGAAATTTATGGAGATCAAGATAAATCAAGTCTAACACAAAAATTTGAATCTTCAACTCAAATGTCAAGCTAGTCCTATTATATAGCTCTGAAACATTGAGAGCAACAAAAAAACAACAACCAAAAAGCTACACACTTTCATAACCGGGTGCTTATATAGTCGTATGACAAGATCAAAGACTAGGTCACTGTGAAACTGACAAAAAAATTACCGGACAAATGCTAGTGGAACAAGAGATGAGAAGAAGACGCTGGTGATGGATAGGATACACACTGAGGAAACCTGTTTATAGCATTACAAGGCAGTCCTTGTGCTGGAATCCTTAGGGCAAAAGAAGCAGAGGTAGTCCAAAAACACACGGAGAAGAGAGATGGAAACAGAAATGAAAATGTCGAGGAAGACTTGGAAAGCTTGACATAAGTTTGTTGAAGGCAAACCTTGGGGGTTTAAGTGTGATGGTGATGAGTTCTTTGCTTAGATCCATCTGAGCAACAGATTAAGAAAGTTAATTTGAGGAGCTGGATTAGAAATATACTAAGGAAACACCTTTAGTATAACTCGTCACTGGGATGAAATCCACAGTGGAGGAGGTAAAGACTTTGGAACACACAAGGGAGAGAAAGTGTAAAAGAATGACAGATAAACAATAAGCCTGGAAAAAAATGTGAATATTGGCAGAGATGTGATATGTATGGAAGCTTGCATTCACTGTTCATTTCACCCAAAGGAATTGTGGGCATTCTTTAGAAGACTGTATGGGCTGGGCCGTGGACCAGTGTCCTGGAAGGTGTTTTAGTTATGCAAATTTGTTTGCTGAGTGATACAACTTTACTGCTAACACTTTACAAAACGTCATAAAAACATTTTGGACATTAACAGAAATGACTGCACACAGAAGGCTCAGCATTCAAGGCCTCCATAAATGCTGGACTTGGAGCGTACGTGAAATACCCAAATGGCAGCACACTAGAAATGTATGAAACGTAGAGAATTCTGTACTAATCACAGAGCTGAAGTTACAGCAATAATCACCACCATCACAGCAATAGACAGCCGATTCAAACAAGAAATCTGTGTGCGCTCAAATATCATAATTTTCACAGATTCAAAATCAACACTTCAGGTTTTAGAAGAATATCTGCGAACTGAAAATTTAAAAAAATAATACATCTGGCCGAAACAATTGACAACCTTCTAACAAAATACGACATCAGAGTCCTTCTCCAGTGGATACCAGGGCACACAGACATACCAGGCAACAATAAAGTAGACAGACTAGCAAAACTTGGAGCAAGTATGGTTCAAACAAACACTCCAGCAAACATGCAGACAGCTAAATGAATACTCCAAAACAACTTCAAAGAAGAATGGCTGAACTGATGGGCAAAAGGGTCTACTGGACATACCTTGTGAGCCTTGTACAAAGAAATGGCCCATCCCAAAAAAAATGACAACATTAATAACCTGCGACATGTGGAGCAGAGCACAATCTTCCAACTAAGAACAGAACACACCAGACTCAACAAGCACTTACACAAATTAAACACATAAGCTTAATTGCCACAACTGTACCCATCCATATTAACCCTTTGAACCCTGGCCACCCAGCCTGTAAAATCCCATTCCCCTGGGCTCCTGAGCAAAAAATGCACAAAACAGACACATAAGCAAAACTAGTTACTGTGACACAACAATATAGTCATTGTTAACTATTCTATCTTAAATTGACTGACCTGATCATCTAAAATATTCCTGCTTAGTGTGCCAGTCCTCCCAGCATGTAGACCCTTCCTTTAGGCACAGATAGCTTTCACAATATTTACACCAGAATTTAGTCTTCACTTTTTTGAATGGTCTGTCTTTGTAGGCCATGTCTGGGAAGTCACTAACATGTTTGTTGAATTTGTATGCACACACAACACAAATGTTATTGCCAGTAGCTTGTGGAGACACTTGAGGATGATGCAAGCCCACATTTTGCAGCCTCTGATGTGCATCAACACGGTTGTGAAGCTTCATTGCCGCTGTTCTGTAATCGCCAATGAGTGATAAACAGATTTCATTCATGAACATACCAAATGTTCTGTAGCGTCTTTCAGTTACATTGTGGGGATTGAATTTATTCATTAGTATATAGGCATTATTGCATGCCCACATGAAAAATTTCACTATGAGCCTTCGAGGCCAGCGATAATGCCGGCGCGTTTTATTGAGACGACAAACTTGGTCGTTGACATCGCAGCCACCCATGAAAGTATTGTAGTCAATACAAAGTTGTGGAGTTTGAACATCCACAGTTGTTCCATCCTTGTTTCTCCTTCTAACAGTTCCCATTTCTGTTGGGTTATGATAATTAGATATAAAATTGATGGGTCTTTGGTCCATCCATACAAGGCAAACAATGTTATTGAAACAGACAAATTCTGATTGTCCCCTGCACATTTTCTTCTTTCCTGACAGCTCTTTTGGATAATATTTCCTATTTGTCATTGCTGTCCCTTCTGCAAGTGTTCCATAATCACTGTATAACTTGTCAAAGAGAGTTACACTGTTATAAAATCTGTCCATGACAAGAATATGGTTTTTGTTTGCCAAATCACCTGAAGTCAAAATCCTGATGACAACACTACCAACAACACCGAGTTCTGGAATAACATCCTCTGTTTTTCCAGTGTAAATTTCCAAATTTAGAATATAGCCCAAGCTCGCTTCACATGCCATGTAAGCCTTTATTCCCCACTTTATGGGCTTTGATTTTATGTATTATTTGAAGGCAAGTCTGCTTTTAGTGGGGATCATGCCCTCGACTAAACTCAAGTGTTGTGAGGGTGAATAATAATATCGAAATCTTGGAAGCAACAAATTCAGCATGGGCCTTACTTTGTACAGTTTATCTGCTTTATACAGAGCAGGGTCCTCTTCATCTACAAGATGAAGAAATGTCCATATAGCAAGAAAGCGATCACGTTCCATTACAGTGCGAAATCCAGGAGTTTGCGAAATGAAGTTCGAAGATGAGCTGGACCAGTAATCTTCGTAACGTGGTTTATTCACACCGTGCTCCATTTGAAGACGCAGTCCAAAGAATGCTTTTACCTCTGGCACTGTTACATCTTTATAATTTTTAGCATAGTAGCTGGATGGCTTTTTGCTTTTTACTTGCTCAGCACGTCTGTTTGTCTGCTCACACAAATTGTGCCAGAAATTACTGTCGAGGAAAAGTTCCAAAAATTCAATGGCTTTACTCTCAGGAGAAATGGAATCTGGAATATTCTTAGGGCCTATCTGTTCCACAAATGTTGTGTCTACGGTAAACATAGGTCTAAATATATTTGCGGTAGACCAACCTGTATCAAATTTACTTGATACATTGTGTGGGATACGCCCCTTTCCACGCCCCTGCACTATAGCCCGATCCCCTGAGGGGCCAGGAACAGGGTTAGAACTAGATTGATCATAATCTGATTCACAAGTTTAGGCCTAGTCACTCGATTCATTTTCGATGTCACTTTCACAATAATCACCATCTAAATCTAATTCATCATCCTCCGAATCATTGAGCACAAGTTCAACAGCTTGTTCCGTTGTTAGCCTTTTAGAACGGCTATTTCCTGGGTTTTCAACACGCCTTTTCATTATGAAAACAGTTAAAAAATTGCAAAATATTATCACGTCGTGGGCGCCGCCATTTTGGTTCAACATTCCTGAAGACGTGTACTTCCTGACCTCATGATTTTTGACACATTTCCATTCCGGCCCGGTACTGCTAAGCAAGGTGTGTCAGGCCGAAAAAGCGGTCGCTCGGGGTACGGATTATTTACACACGGACCGAAATTTCGGGACCTCGGGTTCAAAGAGTTAAACGGTTCAGCATGGGCTGCTCACTTGCCCAGGACTTTCCACAGAAAGACGAAAGCTATTGCCAGGCTCCCCCAACTGTGACAAACACTCTATACAGCACCACTCAACAGCTACAGAACACATGTAAATTCTTCAGCTTGCACATTGACTGCTAAAGCGCGACGAGCTCAGCAGCCCTAGTTAATCAACAACAAAAGCAATTTGTTTTACATTATGAAATTGCCAGCCTCATGTACAACCTCTTTATTAGTCGCTTTGTACAACATGCCTGTGGGAGCCGGTCATATTCTTTCTTTGTCTCATCAGAGACCCCTAGGAACTACATTAAGATGCCACTGTAATTTGAGAACCTATACACATTTCTGCGGCAGCTGTGTGAAATGAAATTTTGTATTCCTTTAAATTTGATTAGGTTGAGGAACTTCGAGAAGTCTTGGCCAACTTCAAGAGCTTTCATCTGAACTTCTTAGCCAAATACAAGTAAAGACATCATGTGAAGTGCTCCCCCACTGTGTTAAAGCAAGTGATTGGGTATCTTTTAAATTGAGAACACAAGTTTTTTTTGCAGTTTACATGTTAAAATGTATTTGATGAAAATTCAGAAACATCAACCAAAACCACACTTCTCTTGTTTGTAAACGGAAACAATTTTGCATTTAAACATATGGTGACTATTTCGACTGGGTGATATGCTTTTTAATTTCTCTGTTTATTTTCTAATGTCTCTTTCTTAGTTCTCGCCTTCTTTCCATTCCCTGACAAAGGCATTGTGGTTGCAGTGTAGGCAATTGTCTTTTATCCTAGTAAGACGCATTCCCTTTTTCTATTGTTTTATTATAACCACACCCTTTTTTTATTTGTCGTTGTCAAAGAAGAGTAGTTATTAAGATTAGTCTTCAGCAGAATGAAGGATATTGTAACTTTTTAAAGCTGTACAGTGAAGTACGTAACTTTTTTTTTAAAGAGTTCAGATACAAATGGATATCATTACTTTTTTAGAAGTGTAAATTCTTCTAAATGTTTGTTTAATGTCCATGTTAATGGAGCACAGCACTTTGAAAGTCCCATTTTTACTTGCTTTGTTATTTATCTGGATGGTATAATCTAGTATTCTTACTTGTTTTGTTATTTATCTGGATGGTATTATCTAATATTTGTTGAAAGCATATATCTTCTTCTTCTTCCTTCGTCCTGAAAAGGACATTGGTTGCGTTGTGTCCATTTACAGCGAAGCTGCGACAATTGCGCCTTTCAGCCGACACATCTGACTTCAGCACAGCATTTTTTGGGCCCTGGTTAGTGATAAGGGTGGATTTGTGCTGAAGTGGTAACTTGCCACCCTTATCGACACCTGGTGTTAAAGTGTAAGATGTAGGTGTCTTCTCTGATTTAGGATGTTGCTGTGTATGTGGTAGTGGAACAGTTCACAGGGTTATCACACAGGCAACATGACGTGTAGAGTCATAGAAAGGGTAACTTCGTTGTATAAGTTTCTTTCATTTATTGCACGCCACAAAACAGTCATGATACTTATGACATCAACATGGTTAACGAGTTCAGCAAGATGATATGGCACATTGAAAACAATTTCTGTAGTCAGCAATGATAGCTGTTGTATATATGCGTCATAAGACATCACAGTTCAATAGATTCAGAAATTCATCAATCATCGAGTGCTAGTTCGTGAAGCTGTATAAATAATAATAATTTCTATAACTTCTGCAACAGTGTCAGCTACAGATCTTCAATGTTCATAAACAATAATAAATGCTCCCATTCTGATGCTAGCAGATCAGTTGTATACAATAAGTCCGTTCACTGTCTGCACGTGAATAGCATACATGGGCTACAGGTCAGCTCGACCTTTATAATGTTCCTAAGTCTAACCATCTGACTTGGACGTGATCTCTGATATAACGAATCCTGGAACACAGACAACAGTCTTGTTGGTCTAGAGCGACCCATATATATTTAACTAGTTCAGGTATACAGATACTGGTGACTTAATCCTAGTCAAAGTACCTCTCCATTTTGCATCACACAGGCGAGCAAATAGGCGACAAAATGACGAACCTCTAGATGATAGCATAAAGTTCGATACAAGAGGAATTACCTTATTTCGGAAAATCAACCATGAACATATGCCTCCAGGCAGGCTGCATAATACTGGGAAATAGTCTAGTTAGCTAACTAACTCACTAAGACACTGTATTTCCCTCAGAGAATCACAAGACGCAGTTGCGTCTGCTCGCTTCTTAAACCATTTCTAAACTCCCCAACTGGGCGGAACACACAGAACGAACTCCCGGTTTTTGACATGCGCAGAACGACAATCTCTGAGTTGCCGTTCACAATAAGACGATTCGAAGAACATTCGAGATAAAAGTCTTACACAGTCGCGCCTTTTATGGTCATGAAAAGAAGCGTTAAGAAAGGTTTCAGACATCTACCATAGTTGACTGGTACTACCAAATAAGGAGATGTGGTCACGCTTCGTTCAAGAAATTATAGACCGAACGTGTCTCTATACAAGAGAAGGCAACTCCTAAAAAATTGTAGTTTCGATAACTCGGATTATGTCCCTTTGACCATAGAAAACATAATACACACTTCAGTCAAAAAATGATCATACATATCAAAAAATGTTTATACAAACGAAAAATAATAATGATCCGTGCGTAACATTACCGCACCCTCCCTGGAAAAAAAAAAAATGAAACATTTTTTTTTTTTTTTAAATCCTGGAGCCGGAAAAAATCTAGGCTCCTAACGCACGTATGATGCGTGGATATATACCTAACAAATTAGCTCAACGCATGGAGCGACACTGAGATCATATCTCAGATCCTTAGAGAAAAAATTTATCTAAGTATACGCTGATATATTCCAGGAAGGTGCCACCAACACACGCCACAATGATGGCAACAACATAATGACAATCAAATTATACTCATACCAATATATGAAATTAAATATATTATGTGTTATCATACAATGTGTTGCAAATAGCGGTGTAATTTACTAATATACCGCACTATATTATTACATTATATAAAGTAACAGTAATTAATAAGTAATACATGTGTTGCTCTTCGGTGACACAAAACATTCAATAGAAGAAGATGTGGACATCATCCGCTCCCAATGTAGGACAGGACTTGATATCCTCAAAGTTCCACAATGGACATAAACTCGCAGACTTCAATGATGTGCTGCGAAAATATCAATAACACAAATCTTAAAGACAACTGGTAAATTTCTTAATACAATCCTGAAAATAATTTATTTAAATGTGGCCGAGTGATCTTTTGGCCCGTATATCACTAACTAAGCCTTCTTAGATAATTACATGGTACAATGTTATAAATTTCCCTCAAAAAAAAAAAAAAAAAGTGAGACAAAATCTACTAACATGTCATTATAACATTGGATTGTATATCAGGAAATATATATATATGACAGAAGAATCATGTGGAATCGTGTGGACATCTGGACAGAATGTCTGCCATTACATTATCCGAACCACGGATAGCTCGAACCGAGAAATGAAATGGTTGAAGAGCTATGGCATAACGAGTGGACCTCGAGCTCTTCAAGTTTTTGCTCTGAATAGCAGTAAGCGCTTTCTGGTCGGTTTCCACAATGAAATGTGCGCCTAGAAGAAATCTTTGTAACTTCAGAATAGACCATACCATAGCCAATAACTCACGGTCTAAAACCGAGTAATTCTTTTCTGCAGCGTTTAATTTCCTAGAGATATACATCACCGGATGCAAAGTATCAGAATACTCCTGCATTAGTGCTGCCCCAATCCCTGTTGACGAGGCGTCACTTCGAAGAACAAAAGTCTTCTCAATAGTAGGTAACTTAAGAATAGGTGGAGATGAAAATAGGGCTTTAACCTGGTCCAATGAGGATTGACATTCTTTAGACCAGCGGATCAGATTAGGCGACCCTTTCTTCAATAAAGTAGAAAGCGGTGCCATAATGGAGGACAGATTCGGAATGAATCGTCCGTAGAATTGAATCAAACCTAATAGACTCCTTACTTGTTTCTTCGTCTTAGGGACCGAAATGTTAAGTATTTTTGAAACATTGTGGTCCTCTGTCTTTAAAAGACCATGACCAACCCGATGACCTAGGAAAGAAATCTCGCTAAATCCTATAAAGGCTTTAGAGGGTTTTGCAGTCAAGTTATACTCGCGAAGAGTAGACAGTAATTCGTATAAACCCAAATAGTGATCTTCCCAAGAATCACTGAATAGACAGATATCATCTAGGTATGCTATGACATCTGTACGATATGCGAGAATTCGCCGCATCATGCGTACGAATGTAGCAGGGGCGTTCATAAGACCAAAAGGCATGAAATTCCATTGGAATAAACCCCTAGGTGTAGAAAAAGCTGTAAAAGGTTTGGCACGTTCAGTTAGCGGGACTTGCCAATAACCTTTAGACAAATCTAGTTTGGTAAAGAATCTAGAATTAGAAAGTTTATTGAGTAGCTCTTCTAATGAAGGCATAGGTTCAGCATCGAACTTCGTAACTTGGTTCAATTTGCGATAATCTACGCAAATGCGAATGTTATTATCCTTCTTTCGAACAATAACCATAGACGAAGAGTATGCTGAAGTGGATGGTTCAATGATTTCCAAACGTATCATTTCATCCAACTCTTTTTCGACTTGAGACTGGAAATGAATAGGTATTGGATATGGTCTGACTCTGATAGGATTGTGATCAGTTAGCACAATGTCATGTTCTATGACATGTGTGTGTCCCGGGATGTCTGTAAGAACATCCTGAAATGTTTGCAACATCGAAGAAACTTGTCGATGTTCCTCAGCGGAAAGATTTGGAGAAACGGTCACGTTTTTCCAAGATTCCGTAGAATAAAGTGGGACCATAGAAAGAGGAAGATTGACATCAGAAAAAGTAGTTTCCTCATCCTGTATAACTGACAGAGATGAGTACTGACCACGAGTTGCTTGTGAATTGTCCGTAGCCTGGAAAATAGGCTGCAAATAGTCAGGTCTTTCATAAAATTCTGTGAGCATATTTATGTGGAAAGTTTTATGCTTTCCATCAATATCGACAACATAGTCGACATCAGAAATTTTGGAGACTATTGCATATGGACCTTTCCATGCAATTAGAAGTCTGTTCTCCCTTGAAGGAAGTAGAACGAGAGCTTTGTCACCTGGACAAAGTTGTCGTAGACATCTATTCTTATTTGCAAACTGCCTTGCCTTTTCTTTAGCAAATTCTGAAGACGAAGTTGCTAGTTTGCATGCCTCGATGATCTTTTGCCTAAGAGCAATGACGTACTCATAAGAAGATTGAGTCTCATCGCTAATATTATCGGCAGTGATTAGATCGTGAAGTAAAGACATAGGGCCGCGCGGTTGCGCGCCAAAGACAAGTTCAAAAGGGGAAAACCCCGTATGTTCATTGGGGACCTCTCTATACGCAAAGAGAGCCGCGGGTAAGACCCTGTCCCAATCCTGAGGATGATCCTCAGTTATTTTACCAAGTAAAGTTTTCAGAGTCCTATTTAAACGTTCGACCAACCCATTAGACATTGGGTGATAGATACTGCTGAGAGACCTTTTAATGTGTAGCATAGACATTACCTGTGACATAGTGTCTGATATAAGTTGAGTGCCATGGTCTGACAATATTTCTCCGGGAAAACCCAAGCGAGAAAATATCAGCCAAAGAGCGTCTGCGATATCAGCAGTTGAGATGCTCTTGAGAGGTATTGCCTCTGGCCAACGTGTGCACATATCGACACATGTAAGGATAAATTGATGTCCTCTAGCCGACTTAATTCTAAAAGGACCGATAATATCTATTGCCATTTTTTTTTATGTTTTTAGGCTTACGCTCATGAAGAAAAGATAGAAAAGCTTCATTAACAGAAGACATAACCTTATCTCTAAGTAGTAAATCCATAAGAGCTTCAAATGTATTTTCTGTCTTAGACAACTCAACCCATCGTAAAAAAGTAAGACGGATGCCTGAGATGAATTCAGAGAATTCAACTCCAGTTTCTGGTAACATGGTTTTAAATTTAAGACGATATCCGTCCTCGTTAAGTTGGTACTTCTTTAACAATGCCGCCCTGACAACCTCATAGTTGTTTTTGTCAGGCACATCTACCATACTCAACAAAGTCAAAGCATCACCTCTAAGTATCTTGGACAGATGATACACATATAATGTTTTATCTATATTATGCACATTACATGCACTTTCAAATCTATCTAGATAAAATGTTATATCATCGATTGAGGGATTAAATGCTGGTAGATTAAGCTTGAAATCCTTAGCATTAGTCTTATTTGACACCTTATTTGCCTCATTAGCATTACCAGTGTTCAATAACTTTAACTTCTCTAACTCTAAAGCTAAGACTTTTTCATCATGTTCCATTTTTGCTTTTCTCTCATCAGCCTCTCTTTGTAACCTTCTTTCTTCAGCCTCAGCCTGTAACTTTCTTTCTTCAGCCTGGGCCTGTAACTTTTTTTTCCTTCAGCCTCTATTTCAAGTCTCTTATTTTCAGCTTCTTTTTCAAGTCTCTTATTTTCAGCTTCAGCCTGGGCCTGTAACTTTTTTTCTTCAGCTTCTTTTTCAAGTCTCTTATTTTCAGCTTCAGCCTGAAGCCTCTTCTCCTGAGATTCTGCTTCTCTTTTTTGTTTTTCCATTTCCATTTGAAATCTTTTTTCCTCCACCTGCATCTGCAGTTTCTTTTGTTCTATTTCAGCCTCTATTCTCTTTTGTTCAGTTTGTTCTTTCATTTTCTTTTCTTCCGACTTCAATGCCTTGGCATATTGAACAGTCGCAAATTCTTCTAATTTATCACCTGTCTTCCCAAGGGCTTTACCCTGCTCAATAAAGTACTCAAATGTAGACATGATGTCCAAAATGTGAGTACAGAACCTGAAATAATTAATTATCTTATTTCAATGTTAAATAGCAACAAGACTTAATAAAGTGCTTGTATAATCTCTATGTTGAACCCAATCTCTGTGGGAAACAGGAGTTGACACCAACTTGTATTATCAAATGTATAATAATATCACAAGTCACCTCTTAATTAACAGTGCACTACCCAAATCAGTGCATAATCATCAGTTATTTATCATAACTGCACTACAATAGTGCATAAGCAAAAAACACCAGTTTGTTATGATAAGTGCACTATAGACCAATAGTGCATGAGCATATATCAACAATAGTGAAAGCTAACTATGCAAGAACTATGTAAACAATAACAAGACAATGTAAACAATAACAAAGGTCACCAACAATGTAAACAATAACAAAGATCAAAGTCAATGTAAACAACAACAAAGATCAGAGTCAATGTAAACAATAACAAAGATCAGAGTCAATGTAAACAATAACAAAGATCAGAGTCAATGTAAACAATCAACAAAGATCAAACAATACGAAAACATTCGCATAAGTCAAATACACAAACAGCAAAACTAAAAAGAAATATGCGAAGATATGACTAACAAATGACGCTACAGTGTATACACAAAAATATACGTAAAGAACTGAATAATAGCAAAGGGGAGACCTACAAATACAAACAATCGAAATCGAAACTAAAAACACAAAGAAAGAGAGAGAAGAAAAAACAAAAAAAATATATATATACAAGAAACAAAAATAAAGCACAACTCGTCACAACTAAACAGATATAGCAACGATTGTCGCTAGCAAATTTCACTGTAGGAAATTCGCACAGTCCCTAACGAAAACGCTAACAGTAGAACCTCTGTGACGTGGTATCTTCTACTGTAAGACTCCGCCCAACCGAGAAAACCCGCTGAAATATAAACATATAAATATACAAATAACAAATAACATATAACATATAAACATGTATCATGAAAACAATAGGAGAAAGTGTGAAAGTACAGAAGGCTCAGTTAGAACATAAGGGCACAGTTCACAAACAAAACAGGCCACTTAACTTCTATAAATCCAGCGTCAGCACGGTGCAGAACAGGATGTAATCAGCATTCTGAGGATAATGATCCAACGTTGATTAACTTCTGCTCCCATAAACAGCCATGACGAAGGAAAAGAGCTTCTAATACTGCAACAGTTGTTACGGCACTTGACCTTCTGAATCTTCTAAATTGATTTAACCGGCACTTGACCTTCTGAACCCGCAGCAGTACCCCTGAGACCGGAACAGTTGTTACGGCACTTGTCCTTCTTTTCACCAGATCAGGAAATCCATTCGCTCGGTACTTGTCCTTCTAATTTTACATAAACTTCAATATTGCCGAGCAGCGCCGGGTAGTTTCAAAATCAGCAACTGTCAGAAAATCCGGATACTTTCAATAAAATTTCTTGTAAGGTGGTAGTTGATGCTGTAGTTGTATCTAGTATGATGATGATGTCTGGGTTTGCTGACCCCCTTGATAGCTGGAATCAGAGTGAACCAACCTATGGCCACCAAAAATGATAGGGTGCGCCAAAATATCAGATGATAGAACCAGCTCTGGCCACCAAAAATGATATGGTGCGCCAAAATATCAGATGATAGAACCAGCTCTGGCCACCAAAAATGATATGGTGCGCCAAAATATCAGATGATAGAACCAGCTCTGGCCACCAAAAATGATAAGGGTGGATTTGTGCTGAAGTGGTAACTTGCCACCCTTATCGACACCTGGTGTTAAAGTGTAAGATGTAGGTGTCTTCTCTGATTTAGGATGTTGCTGTGTATGTGGTAGTGGAACAGTTCACAGGGTTATCACACAGGCAACATGACGTGTAGAGTCATAGAAAGGGTAACTTCGTTGTATAAGTTTCTTTCATTTATTGCACGCCACAAAACAGTCATGATACTTATGACATCAACATGGTTAACGAGTTCAGCAAGATGATATGGCACATTGAAAACAATTTCTGTAGTCAGCAATGATAGCTGTTGTATATATGCGTCATAAGACATCACAGTTCAATAGATTCAGAAATTCATCAATCATCGAGTGCTAGTTCGTGAAGCTGTATAAATAATAATAAATTTCTATAACTTCTGCAACAGTGTCAGCTACAGATCTTCAATGTTCATAAACAATAATAAATGCTCCCATTCTGATGCTAGCAGATCAGTTGTATACAATAAGTCCGTTCACTGTCTGCACGTGAATAGCATACATGGGCTACAGGTCAGCTCGACCTTTATAATGTTCCTAAGTCTAACCATCTGACTTGGACGTGATCTCTGATATAACGAATCCTGGAACACAGACAACAGTCTTGTTGGTCTAGAGCGACCCATATATATTTAACTAGTTCAGGTATACAGATACTGGTGACTTAATCCTAGTCAAAGTACCTCTCCATTTTGCATCACACAGGCGAGCAAATAGGCGACAAAATGACGAACCTCTAGATGATAGCATAAAGTTCGATACAAGAGGAATTACCTTATTTCGGAAAATCAACCATGAACATATGCCTCCAGGCAGGCTGCATAATACTGGGAAATAGTCTAGTTAGCTAACTAACTCACTAAGACACTGTATTTCCCTCAGAGAATCACAAGACGCAGTTGCGTCTGCTCGCTTCTTAAACCATTTCTAAACTCCCCAACTGGGCGGAACACACAGAACGAACTCCCGGTTTTTGACATGCGCAGAACGACAATCTCTGAGTTGCCGTTCACAATAAGACGATTCGAAGAACATTCGAGATAAAAGTCTTACACAGTCGCGCCTTTTATGGTCATGAAAAGAAGCGTTAAGAAAGGTTTCAGACATCTACCATAGTTGACTGGTACTACCAAATAAGGAGATGTGGTCACGCTTCGTTCAAGAAATTATAGACCGAACGTGTCTCTATACAAGAGAAGGCAACTCCTAAAAAATTGTAGTTTCGATAACTCGGATTATGTCCCTTTGACCATAGAAAACATAATACACACTTCAGTCAAAAAATGATCATACATATCAAAAAATGTTTATACAAACGTTTTATTGACTTCTGTGTCAAGGGTTACATCCACGTTACTATCTGACCGAGATGTAACAACTTATCATTTCCTTTTCTTTCACCTTTGAACTCCCCAAGGAGAATAGGCCTGTTCCATCAGTCAACTCAAGGTCTTTCCATGCCTTCATGTCTGTCTCCAGTTCTCTTCTCCTTGTGGTCTTTGGTCTTCCTTTACCTTTCTTACCCTGGGGATTCCAGAACAAGGTCTGCCTTGTCATGCTATAAACAGGTTACCTCAGTGTGTTTCCTATCCATCGCTAGCATCTTCTTCTTAAATGTTACTTGCAGATAATAATTCAAGCTATGTTTCTGATCAAAGCTGTTAGTGAGAACATGTGTGAGCTGAAATCGTGTTGAAACAAAATAAGATGCATGCGTTAATTATCCATCCTTCGTGTCTTGATTGAATTTAAGAATCAGGGCCTGCAGGTGACTTGCTGTATGTGATGCAGATCTCACAAAGACAAACTCGTTTGTCAACAGTGCAATGGAAATATCACGTACGAAAGAAATGTGACTCAAGTAGTATGTAAGAAAAGATCTGGAATATGCAGATGACATTGCACTACTAGCACATTTACATCAACACATCCAGGAAAAAACGGATAGACTTAACAAGTTTAGCCAGCAGGTGGGCTTGAACATCAATTTTAAAAAGTCAGAGGTCATGACGCTCAATGTGAGCAACCCTGAGCCCATATCAGGAACTGGTACAGACAGACACCTTCACATACCTAGGATGCATAGTAACACCAGACGGCGGGGCAGGCAAAGACATCAACATCAGAATGAATAAGGCAAGAACAGCCTTTTTTTAGCCTAAACAACATCTGGAAGTCCTCTCAGTACAGCACAAGCACAAAATTAAGATTATATCAGAGCTGTGTGCTTTCTGTGCTTCTCTATGGTGCGGAATGCTGGAGAGTTACAGAGAAGGAAATGTCGAAATTGTCCTCTTTTCACACAACATGCCTAAGAAAAATTCACCTAATCTTTTGGCCGAATACCATCACCAACCAAGATCTGCTTACTCGGAGCAAGCAAGAGGACATGCACACCATCATAGCTGGCAGACGCTGGAGCTGGGTTGGCCATATCCTCAGAAGAGACCCCGATGCCATCACAAGAACAGCTATGCTTTGGACCCCTGAAGGAAAACGAAAGAGAGGCCGACCAAAAACAACCTGGCGGAGGACTGTGGAGGCTGAGATGCAAAGAATGAACCAGAGTTGGGGCACTGTACGAAGGATGGCCACCGACCGAGCAAAGTGGAATCAATTTGTTGTTGCCCTACAAGACGCCACTAGGCGTGATGGCCACTGACTGCTTTGATGGTCGGCGGCTAAGGATCAAAGAAAGAAGAAGAAGAGTATGTAAGAAAGAAATGTGACTCAAGTAGTATATAAGAAAGAAATCACATTGATGTAATATATAGAATACACATAAAATGTCCCTAAAGTAATATATAAGAACAAAATGTCAGAAATAATTTGATAGAGTAAGGAAGAAATAACATGATAGCATTATCACATAGAAAAACCCAATGTTTGAAATGTCAGAGTAGAAAGAAATGATATACAAATATTACATGAAGAAACAATGACTTGTAAGTCATTTGAAAGAAATATTGATGAGAGAGCTGTATGTATTACTAGTCCATGAGCAGTATGGTAATGGTAAAGGATCCTGTTACACGCCCATTGAGCTATATTGGGAATATGGTGTTAGTCTCATATTTACTTGACCATCGGCACATAAGGGGTGATGTGGTCAGCATCACGCCGGCCGCCTTAACCTTTCCAGAGTTACTCTGGTACCCAATTCATGAGGCTGGGTCGACCCCGGAGCAGTTTGCAGACTAAAAAATCCCACCTCAACTGTGGATCGAACCATGGACCACTGAGCTAGGAAGCCAGTGCACTAACCACTGTGCTACATGCCACATTAAGTTACATTAGTCACCCAAGAGCCACCTTATGTGCCTGTTTGGCTATAGTCAGATTTCATAGTGTTTACACTTTACATATTGTAAAACAATTACTTGTTATATTTAAGGCTTACAACACATTAAAAAAATCTTCAAGTAAATTACAACAATGATAATGTGTGTGTGTGTGTGTGCGTGCGTGCGTGCGTGCGTGCGTGCGTGCGTGCGAGAGAGAGAGAGTGCGTGAGAGAGAGTGTGTGAGTGAGTGAGTGAGAGAGAGAGAGAGAGAGAGAGATATGAGGTATTTGATATCTTATTGTTTTAAGAAAAACAAAATGCTTAAAAAATGGCATGTATTTTAGTGCCTATGTAAAAACTGCGTGGGACAGTTACATTTTATATATATCCTGTGATTTGTATTTATTTACTCTCAGATTTTGTCTCCCTTTTTTTCCAGTCCATATTTTGATCATGCTGTTAACTATTTACATCATGGGATAGTCAAAGTTAAACTTTAGATATCCTCAGATTTATCTGTACAATCAGACTTTTGTTCCTTGTTTTCCCAGTCATTATTTGAGTATGCTGTTACTGTTTTCAGCCTGGGACATAAAGAGTTAAATGATATGTATATAACATCAGATTTATATTTCTTTTCATTCAAACTTGTTTTCCCAGTAAATATTTGGGTCATGCTGTTACCGTTTTCACTGGGATTGAAAGAGTTAAATCATATAAATACCTTCACATTTGTATTTCTGTACTATCATAATTGTATTCCTTGCTTCTCCCCCCTCCCCCCCTTCCATTTTGGGCTGATGCTGTTACTGTTTTCACTATTGGAAAGAAAGAGTTAAATTATATAGAAAACCTCATTTATATTTCTTTGGTATCAAACTTTTCCCCCACGTTTTTTTTTTTATTTAGTAATTTTGTTACTGTTTTCATCCTAGGACAGAAAAAGCTACATTATGTATTTTGTCCTCAGATTTGTATATCTTTACTATCAGACTTTTGTTCCTTGTTTTTCCAATCAGGTTTTTTAACTCTTAGTATACGAGCGGCCTTCTAGAGAGGCCGATGATCGATCCCCGTCAGTAGCAAAAATTTATAGCTGAATGCATGTTTCAAACCACTGATCAATTTAGTTACGTGCATGATGTAGGGGTTTCATTTCTTCACATTTTGATATATAACACTTATGTTATCTTTATAAATAAATTATTTATTGCAAAATCTGTAATGGTAGTCATGAAAGGCAGCTCGTATACTAAGAGTTAAGCATGCTGTTTTAATCCCTGTCACAAACTACAATTTCTGTTAGGTATATGTGAATAGAGAATCTTGTGAAATAACTCAGTCAGCGAAAAGCCTGCATGAACATGTCAATAAAATTAAACTAAAAGTAGTGATATGGATTGTAGGTAATTGTGGTAATGTAGGATTGTTAGATTTTTTTGGCACTAGGTAACAGAAAACTTACTTATGCCATGTACAGAATGTTTATATGGTTCTTTCATTTTCAGTTTATACAGGGTGGTTGAAAGGTCACTTCTTATTTTTAAATTCTTATACTTTCTGCTCTGATCCAACTAATTTATATGAAACAAACATCAAAATACAGAGAATAATCTGCTATTTTATTAAGTAAAATGATTTGTCACATTAACGTTAAAGCTCAGAATGAGATCCGGCCTGCCCAACACATTGACTTTATAGCCTGCAATAATTATTGCTTTACCTTGTAACATCATTTTAAGGGCCATTTTAGATTGTATTTTATTTTATTTTCTTTCTGGAAATTAAAAAGTAAAACTTATTAGTGAAATTTCAAATAGAAGTTATTGCTTCTTGATTCATGTATATCCAATTGGTACAAGTCAGGATATAGACATCTAAAATGTAGGAAGTGTTTTTTCAGTCATCCTGTATTTGGATAAGATTTACTACATGTATTTCAGGTGGAGGATGATCACATAGTATATGCTGGTTGAGGAAGTTCTGAAAAGCTGATTTTGTGTTACAGTTTAAAATACTTGTTGGGTATTGCGAAGTGGGAAAACAAAAGGAGGGAAAGTCAAATTGTATGGGGCTTGAGAGATTTGAACATACTTTTCCTTGTAGGAACACCCATTTATCTTATCTGATCTTTTCCTGTAGGTGAGGATATGGTATGAAATGAATCACGGGTTCAGATCTCAGAAGAAAAAAAATCCTTACAGTTTTTTCTTTTTCTCCTTTTGTCATTGGGCTTTATTTGTCTTTCAAGTATTGATAATATTCACATATTTCATTATTAGTAATTGTTAGCAAATGTTTTCTAGTTAACAACTTTCAACATTCATACTTATTGCATTAGAAGATACCTTGAGAATAAACAAGATGGAAGTAAAATAAACATGTCAAGCAGTTACTTATTTTTATATTAGGTAGGGTAGTTCTTCATCGTTGGTATAAGTTTATTGTGGGTCTGTGCTCTAGTTGAAAGGTGATGAAGTTCTTCATCATGTCTCTCCTCTTGCCTAGATTTTGGCAGTATTCTCCTTTCTTCTCTCCTGTCAGCTCTGCTAGAACATTAAAAATACAGAATCCCGGTGTAATGCTGTTAAAGGGTGCAGCAGTTGCCAGAGCGGTAAACGTAGACGATTTTTGATTCTTTTCATTTTTAATACAAGTTAACTCATAGGTGTGTGATGGTAAGATTGATTTTTTGCATTATGTTTTTTAATTGCATCTAAAACCAGAGAATTGTATACTAATGATATTTTAAAATTGTATGTGGAATAATGTCATATTATTGCATATATTTAATGATGTCTTCAGTGATCTGGTTGTTTCCTTTAGACAGTGAAGGGGTCAAAATGACACCTTAAAAAAGACGTAGGAAAAACATTAATTAACTTTTTTTCTCTCTCAAAAATTTACAAATATTTAAAGTAACTTCATTCATCCTGCAGGCAAGATCCTGTCTTCAAAATATGCGGCAGATTCTGGAATCTTAAGACATTGGTCTTAATTCTTCCCCCATCATTATTTTGATAGGTTTGCTTGCTTGTTCTTTATAATTTATTTACATGCTCACTAATGTGTTATCACAGACATACCACCTGTCTTCTCTTTGAACTTGCATTTTAAGAAATAGATCATGCATGGGGATTTTCATTGCATCCTGAAATATCTTTCAGGTAAAATTGTTGGTCGGAAAATTTTAAATTTCTATGTTGTAAAGTAAATTTTATTCACTTCAGTATTAACTTCATGATTATTACCATGCACGTGTTAGCGTATTTTGTTTAAAAAAAAAATTGTTGTAATCTATACAATGAAGTTTCCTCTAAAGAATCTTAAAAAACAGGGTTTGCCGCAATGTAAATGATCTGTACATTAAAGTTGGCTCCAGTAGTCTGTAAACCAGAGTTTGCTGTGATGTAGTCAAGGTTTGCTGTAAGGTTTACAGTGTAATTTCCTGCACCCAAAGAACTGTTTTATGCTTGACACAGCGGGAGAACAAAAACCTGCTTGTAGTCAGTGTTGTTCTTGGTCCAAGTGAACTGTCTTTATTTTCTTTATGGTGTGCTTTCATTAAATCAGCAAAATCAGGGAGTCTTGTTTTCTCTTAATCCCTTTAACAGCTGAAAAGGCAGTGACATATATTTATTTCCCTTATCCCCACTCCATTTTGTACCAGGTCTTTCCTGCTTTTTTATCTGCTCAGTCTATTTATTTTTTTTTAAAGAATAAAAAAGTCTGAGACTCAGAGTTTGAGTTATAATTAGAATATATGAATTCTGCAAAATTGACTAGGAGCACAAAACTGATCTAAACAGAGTTAATTAGAATATACAGTGTCTCCAAGTAATATTTTCAGTTGCCGATACCTGATCCTCAGTCTGTAATGTTCTTCTCTAGGCTTTCATTTACCTTTTTATCATGTTGGGTTTTATCTTAGCGTCATGTGGCCTTACCTTTTCCATTTTATCTGATTTTGTCTATGATGTTAATGTGTATGGATTTCATGATGTTATTAATAGATATTTGCTAGGAACTTCATTGATATGAAAGGGATTAGAACAATTTGCAAAGTAAAATTTAAATAATTTTCAAGTGTTGACTTATATTGTCATTTCTGCAGGTATAATTCTACTTCTTGTTTGGACCTGCAGCTAGAAAGATATTAAAAACTTCACATTCAGATGTGTAAATTCATTCCAGAGATAAGAATGCTATCCTATCTGCCTTTAATTCTTTTGGATACATCAGTTGTTTTAGTTCTTTTAAAAAAAATGTGTTCTGTTATTTTAATTCAAAAGCACAGTGTGCACTTAAGCTGGTTGCTTTTGTTTGTTTGTTTTGTTTATTTTTAATCCAGGTGAAAGTTTTTCATTTCTCTGTGACACATGGTTTTTTCAGACTATAGTACAGGGGTAACAAACCTTTTTTTGCCTCCATATTCCCTTGGCTTCTGGTAAACTTTTTTGTGCTCATATTCAGTATGAGAGGAAATTCTAGTTTACCATGTATATATATGCACATAAGAAAATAATAGTTTACCATGTATATATATGCACATAAGAAAATAAATTATGGGATTAATTTTTCATTTTTTCCCCTGTATTTTTCATTTTTAGTATCATACAGTTGTGAAATGTTTATCAGAACAACAGTCAAACAAATTAGAGAGACCCGTGATTCTTTTTATTGTCAACCAATATTTTGGATTAGATTTAGAACATGACTCACTGCTCTATCTCCAATCCATAATTTTTTCCCTTGCATTACTGGCCTGTATAGTTTTATCAGAAAACCGAAATATTCTGAACATTGAAAGCTTGTTTGAGCTATTTTGGATGACTTGGGCTACTTTTTGAATGTGATTTGGGCAACATCTGGAAACTGAGAACATCTGGTATCCAAAACAAAGCTGTCCCCCACGATTTCGGATAAAAAGATACAGACGTGTACTACTTTTGGAATATTTCAGTAGGATAACATGGTTTATTTACCAGATATTCCCTGGACCCCCTTTGCAAACTTCTCGTACCCCCAGGTTTTGGAACCCCTGCTGTAATGTATCATCAGATAACCAAGATTTTATAGTTAGACTTCTGTAAGGAATAGTGTGATATAATAAATAATGTAACATTATATAAAGGAGTTTATATTTGTTAATGTGCGCATTGTGTGCATTTGTGTCTGATTTGTATATGAACTAAATATACTGCAGATATTTCTCTCCCTTCACATATTTGTAATCAGGTTGTTACTAAATATTCTGGATTATGAAGTATTACTGACATCAGAAGTTGGCATATTCCTCTGCTTAGAATTGCCTATTAGGATTTTGATCAAGGTACATTTTTGTTCCTGATGTGCTGCTCATCAGTTGTTTTTGGACTTTTTTTTTTGGTCCCAAATATATTATGTAATTTTTGCTTACACTAAAGTAATCTGGTCAATTGAAAATCCCGTGTGCCCTATATATATACGTGTGAAATTGTGTGTGTTGTGCTACAAATTTTTAAGAATTTTGTTTAATTTCTGGCA
Source organism: Oreohelix idahoensis (assembly GCA_024509875.1). Taxonomy (NCBI): domain Eukaryota; kingdom Metazoa; phylum Mollusca; class Gastropoda; order Stylommatophora; family Oreohelicidae; genus Oreohelix; species Oreohelix idahoensis. The sequence goes on from JAMPIV010008760.1 coordinate 42,992, forward strand.
ACTTTAAAAATGCCAATTTCTGTTTTTATGTTATACAGGGTTTTGTTTTACTTAAATGCAGTGGTTATGTTTTTCTTTATTAACAATATGTACGGTTTTTATAAAGTTTTTTTTACAAATAAGAATACAGTATTTAACTTTTCTGTAGCTTTCATGATTAGCTGTTGCAGATTGTTTTGAAATTCAAAGCATGAAGTAAGTGTTGATTAGTTTTGATTTTGGAGACTTTATTTCTTTGTTTTCTGGATATATATCTGTTTCAATGTTTCTTCATGTTCAGTCTCTAATGTGAAGGGATAATGGTCTTCACTGTTGTTTTACTGATAACTTATTGTGCATTTAAAGGCTGCTTTAAGGTTAAAGTTTATGCCACATGTTATTGCTATTTTTTTTAGAATCGACATCACTGGACTCAGGGCAAACCCATATGTGCTCATTCTCCCTCAGCAAATGTCGAAGGGTATTAATGCCAACTGTTCCTGTAGCCCACTGGTTGTATACACGCCAGACCTATTCTCTCATATGTCCATTCCTGTAGTTTTATATTTGTTGCCACCAAAGTCCAGTAATGTTAGCTTTGTTGATTTCCACAACAGTGTTGTTTCTAATAGGCGATCATTAATTGTCTGTATACCTCCCACAAATCCATATACAATGTCCCCACTATAGGTGCTCTCGAAGCCAGTCAGTAAGTAAGTCATTGCTGCACACCCTTATATGACTTGGACAGTAGATCCACACCAGCCTGAAGATTCGGGGCTTCTATGGATGTTTTCCACTTTATAGATGCCACTTGTAATTGCCTGTATTACCCTATTCAGACTGTCATTTCTGCTAGTGTGGAAAAGGTTCATGGGATACAAAATATTAGTTTGAATACAAACAACTGGTGATATAGACAGTAGAACTGTTTGGTCAGAAACAGCAACAGTATAGAAATGTCAAAAGTTTGGCAGCAGTTTTTGTAAAACATTTGCACTTTTGTAAAATTGTTTACTTAAGACTAAAATATTTGCACTTTTGTAAAATTGTTTACTTAAAATGAAGCATTCCCGTTTCTTCTCTTACTTACTTAGTTGTTCCCCTTCTACCGTGAGGTGTAGAGGTTTGGAAGAGAGAGCGCCAGACTATCCTGTTGGCTGTCTTCCTCCTGGCCTGGTTCCATTCTAGTCCTCGGTCCTTCATAGATTGTCTAATGTTGTCCTCCCAGCAGACTCTGGGTCGTCCTGGGGGTCTGGATCCTTGGCTCTTTTGTTTCCCATGCTTGTCATGGTAGCCGATCTTCTCCCATTCTGCAGACATGGCCAAACCATCTTAGTTGGGACTGTTCTACTTGGGTCTGCAGGGGGTGGGATTTCCCCTTTCTTCTCACTAGAAGAAAATGTTTGTGTGGTCACCCTTATGAACTTGCAGAAGAGATGAGAAGAAAACGCTGGCGATGGATAGGGCACACATTAAGGAAACCTGTTCATAGCATTACGAAGCAGTCCTTGTTATGAAATCCCCAGGGTAAGAGGTAGAGGGAGGCCAAAGAACACACAGAGAAGAGAGCTGGAAACACATGAAGGGGATGACGAAGACAAGGAAAAATCTTGAGCAGATGGCACAGGACAGGACAGGAAGACATGGCATAAGTTTGCTGAAGGCCTATACTCCTTAGTGTAGGCTGAAGGGTGATGAAGAACCTATTTATGAAAGCCTGTAGTTTTCCAAAATGACAAGGGAGGCAGAGGTAGACCAAAAACACATGGAGAATGGAGCTGGGAGACAGAAATGTAAATGATAGTGAAGACATGGAGAAACCTTGAGCTGATGGCACAGGACAGGAGGACTTGGCATGTGCTTGTTGAAGTCCTGTGCTCCTTGGGGAGCTAAAGGGTATTGAATGATTGATAGATGAAAGTATTTCAGAACATTGGGAAAAATTGTGAGCCGTCTGGGAATCTAGCATTTGCTTCCTTCGCTGCAGTGATCTTTTGAAGCAAGCAGCATTTTTAAGTGGTGCCTGACTCTACAGCCAACAACAGTTAATTGTCATCACTTCATCTTGAACCAGTGGTTCTCTACCATTTTACAACCATGACCCAAATTTCGCAGTTGGTGAACCATGAACCTAAATTGACAAGTAAATATTAATTTAAAGGAATTCAGTCAAAAGCATGGTGGAGGAAGGGAAACAAGGGACACAACCCATCGCAACGTTTTCAGCAACCCAACTTTGGCTTGCAGGGAATAGATTGAGAATGACAGATCTAGACATTTGGCAAAGATGCTAAAAAAAAAAAAGATAAAAATAGAAATACCAGGGTAAGAGAAAATGTCTGCACTCCGTCATAATTAGAATAAAAGAAGCAAGAACATTGGTCTGGACATTTGTGCAGAATGAAAACTAATAAACCACTGATAACATTGGGTACCAGAGCAACTCTGGGAAGGTTAAGGTGGCCGGCGTGATGCTGACCACATCACCCCTAGTGATGCCGGTGGTCAAGAAAATATGGGCCTCAATGGGCGTGTAACGGGATCCTTTACCTTTCTTGCAAGGAGTTCAGCTACAGTTATGGCTCCATGAGGTATAAAAAGGAAAATCATGATTTCATACATATGTTAACAGGTTCAACTGTGGGTCTTTTTTTTCTTTCTGGTCATGTATTCTGCGTTCACTTTTCATGCATACCTCAAAGTAGGAGGCTTCCATGTCTATCCACAACGAAGCAAAACTCTAATCAGCAACATCCTATCTTATCTTCTTTGTTTTTCATTCCACTAAATATTGTTCTTCCATCTTTATCGTTAACGATAGGTGGTGGTTGTTTTAAAACCTTCATCTGTCATTTGCTTCATTCGCTGCAGTGATCTTTTGAAGCAAGCTGCAGTTTTAAGTGCTGCCTGACACTCCGCCAACAACCGTTTATTGTTATCACTCCATCTTGGCCGGTGCTTCTCTATCTTTTTACAACCATGACCCAAATTTCACACAGTTGGTGAAGCTGGTGAACATTGAACCTCATCGCTAATTACACTTTTGTAAAATTCTCTTTACAAATCTGTATTGAAGTCTACTATTTTTTTTTTTTCCCCTGTGAAGATTTTGCCCTTGATATTTTTTGTTAATTGCTTGATTGGCACCCCATCTTGTAAGACAGTGTTTCTCAGGCGGTGTGCCATGGCACACTAGTGTGCCGCCGTGCCTATCAAAATGTGCCGCAAAAATTTTGTAAATTTACTACATGAAGTATATTTTTAGTGATCTTGTAATGTAAAACTGATCTTACAGCTTGAATTCATTCAATAATAATTAGAGCTATTAACTGCTTTGAACAAAAATAGATATACTTCAAAATTATTTTAAACAATTAACAGAAAATCAAATTGAGAGTTTTCTTTATTCTAAAAAAAAATTAGTGTATTTAATTTAGTATATATCACTAAATTTTTTATTCAGGCGCGGGGTCAGATAGGTGTGCCGCAAATTTTTAGAAAATTTAAAAGTGTGCGGTGAACAGAAAAAGGTTGAGAAACACTGTTGTAAGGGGGTTGTCTAGCATAAGCAGAAATAATGTCTTTGGTGTAATCAAGAATTTGTAGTTTTTTTTGTTTTACTTATTAAATTGCTTTTTTCATTCCACTATCTCACCTGTCGTTGTGATGAATGGTGGTAGCTTTAAAATCTGTGTTTTCATTGCTCATTAAAATCAGGTAAAGGTAGTTCCATAGCACATAATGTGGTATGGGAGTGAAGTGTTAGAGAATTCGCTATACCAGGTCTCAGCGTTATGAGGTGAGGTAACCTGTTCTCTATCTCGCTGTCTTTGCCTTCCCTAAATCAAGAGCAGAGTCAGGTACACATTTACAGCTGGGTAGACTGGAGCTTGCTGCTGCCAGGTCTTGATCCCGAAACCCGGTAGCTTTGCCGTGTTCTAATCGTTAAGCCAACAGGACGCTCCACCACTCATTACAATTGTGAGCAATTATTTTAACAAATTGTTATTGAAGTTGACTTGTTATTAGTTATATTCCTTGTCAAGATTCTGTCTTTGATTTTTTTAAAAATTGTTTGCTTAGCACCCCCATCTTGTAAGGAGTCGTCTAGCAAAATCAGAGATGTGTCTTTAATTTAATCTAGAGCAGGGGTTGGCAATCGGTCGTTCATGATCAAACGTAGATCTCAGGGAATAATTTTGTGGATCTTTAGGTGACAGAGGTGGAATAAAAAATAGGGAAAGTTCGGACTAACCCTCTCCAGCCTGCATTTAGAAATGCTGCACGACAGTCATCAGTTTTGTCAAAAGATTAATGTTGAGAGACAGTTTAAAAGAATTCTTTCTAAAATTAAAATCAATTTTCCACCTAACTCTGCAGACTTATCAAGGTAGATCTTTAGAGAACTCAGTGTTTCTAAAGTAGATCCTCACTGCTCCTGTGTTGCCTACTGCTGCTCTAGATTTAAGGTTTTTTGTTTTTAAAAATACTGAATCGCTTTTTTCACTTCGCAGCTCCACCAAGCAGTGCCTCGTATTTTTAGTAATTTGTTTTGGACCTATCTACATAATAGATCTCACACTTTTTTTTCTTAATGTTTTCAACTTTGCTGTCTTTAAGACATTCCATTCTTCATGTGTTATACAGTGTCCGAGAACTATTCACCGGATTATGAAGTTCAGTAACCTTGAGGCAGATATGAATGTTATGAATTAATGATATTGCGTTAGTGACCTTAACCCAATGAATTTTAATAGTTCACGTTCATTTACATTCTCTATCTACACTTGTACTGGGATTCCCAGGGTAAAAAAAGGTAGAGGGTGGCCAAGGAACAAATGGAGACGAGTACTGGAGACAGACATGAAGGTTATGAAGAAGACAGGGAAAGACCTTGAGCTGATGGCACGGGACTGGAAGACTTACTTGACATAAGTTTGTTGAAGGCCTATGCTCCTTGGGGAGCAGAAGATGATGATTCATTGAAATTCTCATTCAAAACGAAAAACTCAGGATGCAGTTTTTCAATGTATCTCCTCGTAGGGGGGCACCCTATGTAGTACGTACAGCTGTCTAGTTCCACGTCATGTTTAGCAGCAGCTGGGTGAGATTTTTAAGTTAATTTCACCAATAAAATTCCTTGGGTTAAGGTTACAAATGCAGTATTGTTTACCAGTAACACTCGTATCTGGTGACGGTTATTGAACTTCATAATATATCACAAGTACAGAATTGGTGCAATAGATCTCTGCACCTGCGGCACCAGCCCAATGACAGCCGAACACAGTCTGCCCAACATACAGCAATAAACGGAGTAGCATATTGCAACAACCTACTTCACTCCACGTAAAACTGTTTGGAGATGTCAGGAACTTTGAGCTGACTACTGTCTGTATTAGAGTCATTAATGTGGAAGTCTGAATGCGAGCGAGGAAGAAGAACTTCATAAGCCAGTGAATAATTCTCCGACACCCTGTATGTCTCATCTGTGACAGTTTCCTGTCTTGGACGTTAACAAGTTAAATTGCATGAACTTGTCTTAATATCATTTGTTGCTTCTTCTATGCAGTTTTCTGGGCCACAACTGGGGGTCAGCATCATTGCTTCATTGGTTCCACACACACTCATTCTGACTTACGTACGTTAGTGAATACCATGGTAATATTAACTTAGTGAATACCATGGTAATATTAACTATTTACTGTTGGAGCTTCTTATTGGATCCTTAGCTGCTAATAAACAAAGCAATCAGTGATCATCACGCATTGTGGCGTCTTGTAGGGCAGCAACAAACTGTTTCCACTTTGCTCAGTCGGTGGCCATCTTTGTAGCTTTAAATGATCATAATTTGCCAACACTTCTGTTTTCTTCAGTGCATCTTTTTTTCAATATTATTATTTTTCTTGTTACTTGATCATAATAATAATCTAATGTTTGTGTCTCCATTTATTCATTAAATTGCATTACTGCAGGGTAGAAATATAAAAAAAGCACCATCTACTTCTTAACCCTGATGAAATAAAAATTGTGTTCTGTTTGGTCTGTTATGTTTGTCCTTTAAAGGAATGGTTGTTCATTTAGTGGTATTTTGTTGTGACTTTTGAATCTGGGTTTTTTTAGGCTGGTCATAGTGGTCTAGACACTTAGGCTTTGCATTTCGCATCCTTTGTATTTTGTTGCTGTAATTTAATATTTTAAATCTTGTTTTATGTCTGTCTGTATTTCTTATGCTTATTTTTATTAACAAAGGGGCTTTTTTAAAATGGATTTTATTAGCTGAGTGTTTAATTAAAAAAAAAGTGTTGCTTTTAAGTTTAATATTACTTAAATCTAACTACATGAAGTGTGTAAATGCAGTGTGTGTTATTTAACATTGTCATAAAAGTAATGCGTGTTATTTAATGCAAGCGGTTACAAATTAGCATGACATCATTAGTTTATTCATTCTGATGATATGTGTTAAAGTTAATAAATTTAGTGCTTTATGTAAATAAAGTGATAAAATTATTGCTTGTTGTTTAATGTGAGTAGTTATAAATATGACTAGTTGTCAATATGGCATAGAGTTATTTAACACAGGTTAAATATGATTTCAGTGCTGGTATTTCTACTGGTTAATTTCTAAATATGACATGTTATGTAACACACTGTCTAGAAACTGGTTTTGTTTTATGTATTGCAAACAGTTGTAATGATGACATGAGTTATGTAATTGAACTGTTATAATGTATGGCATGTAACATAAGCAGCCATAAATGTGATACATTTTTGCTACAGTACATGTTACTTAACAGAAACTGTCACAGTTATGATATATGTTATGCAACATAAGCTGCTGTAAAAGTGATACATTTGGTGACCATATTTGTTACTTATCAGAAACTGTGACAGTTATGAGATGTGTTATGTAACATAAGCAGCTATAAATGTGATACATTTTTGTTACAGTACATGTTACTTAACAGAAACGGTCACAGTTATGAGATATGTTATGTAAAACATCATCAATCAATACCCTTTAGCTCCCCGAGGAGCATAGGCCTTCAACAAACACATGCCAAGTCTTCCTGTCCTGTGCCATCCACTCAAGTTCTTTCCATGTTTTCCTCATCATTTTCACCTCTGTATCCAGTTCTCTTCTCCATGTTTTTTTTGGTCTTCTTCTGCCTCTCTTTCCCTGTGGATTCCAGAACAACGACTGCCTTGTAATGCTATCAACAGGTTTCCTCAGTGTGTGTCCTATCCATCGCCAGCGTCTTCTTCTCAACTCTTGTTCCACTGGCACTTGTCTGGTTCTTGTCATCAATTCCCCATTTATAACTTTGTCATACCATTTCAGTCCTTCTATTCTACGCAAACACCCGTTTATAAAAGTCTGTAGCTTTTTGGTTGATGTTTTTGTTGCTCTCCATATCTCAGAGCCATACAATAGGACTGACTTGACATTTGAGTTGAAGATTCCTATTTTCATGTTGAACTTGATTTCTCTTGTTTCCCAATGCAATGAAAGCTCCTCTTGCTTTTTGTATTCTTATTTTGGTATCATTGTCTGTCCCTCCAACTTTGTCTATATTACTGCCAAGATATGTGTATGATTCTACATCCTTTAGTGGTGTTTCTTCAAGTTCAACCTTGTCATCATTTCTTGCATTTATTCTCATAATCTTTGTCTTTTCCCTGTGTATTTTCAGGCCCACGTTGTGACCTCTCCTCGAGAATTTTCATTTTCTCTTGCATCTGATTATGGTTATGGGACAGAAGAGCCAAATCATCTGCAAAATCCAGATCATCAAGCTGTTTAGTCAGATTCCACTGGATTCCATTTCTGTTGTGTGATGTCGATGTTTTCATAACCCAATCTATTGCTAGTAAGAAAAGAAATGGAGACAAGAGACATCCCTGTCTCACTCCCGTTCTAATCCTAAATGGTTCTGTAAGTTGTCCTTCATGAAGAACTCTGCATGTCATGTCTTCATAGGTCTTCTTTATAAAGTTAATGATCTTCATGGGAATTCCATACTGCCTCATCAATTTCCAAAGCGATTCTCTGTCTACACTGTCAAATACCTTTTCATAGTCCACGAACCCAATGTAAAGCGGTGGATTCCATTCCAGACTTTGTTCAACTATTATTCTCAATGTGGCTATCTGGTCTGTACAGGATCTGTTTTGTCAAAAACCTGCTTGTTCATCTCTCAGTTGCTTGTCTATGGACTCTTTTAATCTCTCAAGGTTGATTCTGTTTAATACTTTTCCTGGCACTGATCGTAACATTATTCCTCTATAATGTGTGCACTCTTGTAAATTTCCCTTCTTAGGCAACTTGACCAGATAACCTTCGTTCCATTCTGCTGGTATTTCCTCTCTCTCACAGACTTTGCCAAGTAGTTTGTATAATATCTCTGTAGAGGTATAAATATCTGTTTTGATGGCCTCTGCTGGAATGCAATCTGGACTAGCTTCTTTTATATCTTTCAGAAGCTTTATGGCTTTCTTTATTTCTTCTCTACTTTGTTGTTTATAGCTGATTTGTAGCTCTTCTTCTCCTGGCTGGATGTCTGGGGAATTAGTTGGAGATGGTCTATTGAGAAGTTCCTCAAAATGTTCTGTCCATCTCTTCATTTGTTCTTGTATTTTACTAAGCAATTTTCCATTCTTATCTTTTATGAGGCCATTTGCATGCTTATATTTCCCTGTTAGCTTCTTTGTGTTGATGTACAGGTCCCTCATATTTCCTTTTGCTGCAGCTTCCTCTGCTTCCCCTGCCAAACCATCACTATATTTTGTCTTCTCTTTTTTGATGTTTCTTCTTACTTCTTTGTTTGCTTCTATGTTCACTTCATGAGCCTTGGCTTTGGAGCTTCTGGTTTTGCTTCTGTTTAAATCTGCTTTCTTGTTTTTCCTGTCTTCTATCTTACTAATGGTTTCTGTTGTTATCCATGCTTTGTGCTGATGTTCTCTTTTTCTCAGTACTTCACATGTCTCGTTCCATATATTTTTTACTTGTTGCCAGTGGTCTTCCGTATCTGTTTCATCTTCCAGCTGTTGGAGTTCTTGGTATTTGTTGGATACTGTGATTGAAAATTGTTCTCTTATTTCCTGATTTCTTAGATATCCCACATTATACTGTTGTCTATAGCTATATACAGTTGTAAATTTCTTGAGTTTTAATTTTGTTTTAGCCAACAGAAGATGGTGGTCTGATACAACATCTGCTCCTCTACATACTGACCAAAACTTCTTACTTATGCATATGTGATCAATCTGATTCTCAGTTCTGTGGTCTGGTGATATCCATGTTGTTTTATGTATTCTTTTATGTGGAAATGCTTCCTCCTATAGCTAGTTGATTTGAAGCACAGAAGTTAGCTAGTAGTTCCCCATTATCGTTCATCATACCTAATCCATGCTTTCCCATGATTTCTTCAAAGCCAGTGTTGTCTGTTCCTATTTTCGCATTTAGGTCCACCATCAAAATGGTGATGTCCTTTCTTTTCTTATTGTCCAAGACATTTTGAAGTCTGGTGTAAAAGTCTTCTTTCTCAGATTCTTTTATATTGTTTATTGGTGCATAACACTGGCTGATGTTTATATTTACTTTCTTTTTGGCTGATTTAAACCTTGCTGTTATAATTTGGGGTCCCATTGCTTCCCATTCTATAAGTGCCTTCTTGCTTCCTTAGACAGCATTAGAGCCACCCTTTCACTGAGGTGGGCTCTTTCCTCCTCATGTCCTGAGGACAACACCGTTTCTGCTGTGATCAATCTCCTCTTCTCTATGCCTGTCCACTGTGTCTCGCAGAGACCCAGGATATCAATCCTGTAATTTTCATTTCTGCTGCTACCTGTGCAGTTTTCCCTTGTTCACACAGAGTGCGAATATTCCAGGTGCCAATCCTAGAGATTTTCCTAGATGAAAAAAGGTTAGTCGGCAACCCAGACTCCTTTTGGCTTTCTCTAGGTTTCTTCATGTGCCTCCTTTCCAGAGGACCTTCTTCTGTCTTGGGCGGCTGAGTTGATTTATATTCTGTATTTGACTTGTCTATGTTTGTTGAAGTTTTTTGGTAAAAAGCTTTTTTACGCGATAGGGTAACCAGCCCCATGCCCAACCCTCCTTAGTCGCTTTTTACGACATGCATGATAGGGTACAGTGTTACTATTCTTTGCTCCCCTTTCGGGCCCCGGTAAGCAGCCATAAATGTGATAACATTTTGCTGCAGTACATGTTACTTAACAGAAACTGTGACAGTTATGAGATATGTTATATAATGTAAGCTGCCATAAATGTGACACATTTTGCTACAGTACATGTTACTTAATAGAAACTGTCACAGTTATGAGATATGTTATGTAATGTAAGCTCCATAAATGTGATAAATTTTGCTGCAGTACATGTTACGTAACAGAAACTGTCACAGTTATGAGATATGCTATGTAAAATAAGCAGCCATAAAAGTGATACATTTTGCTACAGTACATGTTACTTAATAGAATCTGCTCACATAAATGAGATATGTTATGTAATGGAAGCAGCCATAAATGTGATACATTTTGCTACAGTACATGTTAATTAACAGAAACTGTCACAGTTATGAGATATGTTATGTAATGTAAGCTGCCATAAAAGTGATACATGTTGCTGCAGCACATGTTACTTAACAGAAAAGTTCACAGTTATGAAATAAGTTACATAAGCTGCCACGAATGTGATACATTTTACTACATGTTCCTTAATGGACACTAACACAGTTATGAGATATGTTATGTACATAAGCTGCCGTAAATGTGATACATTTGGTGAACGTATTTGTTACTTACCAGAAACTGTGACAGTTATGAGATGTGTTATGTAAAATAAGCTGCCATAAATGTGATACATTTTGCTACAGTACATGTTACATAACAGAAACTGTCACAGTAATGAGATATGTTAAATAAAATAAGAAGCCATAAATGTGATACATTTTGCTACAGTACATATTACTTAATAAAAACTGCTCACAAATATGAGATGTTATGCAATGGAAGCAGCCATAAATGTGATACATTCTGCTACAGTACATGTTACTTAACAGAAACTGTCACAGTTATTAGAAATTTTATGTAACATAAGATGCCATAAATGTGATACATTTTGCTACAATACATGTTACTTAACAGAAAACTGTTATGAGATGTGTTATGCAACATAAGCAGCCATACATTTGATACATTTTGCTACTATACATGTTACATAACAGTGACTGTCACAGTTATGAGTTTTGTTATTTAACATAAACCAGCTAACAATTCAACAGTTACTGTTGTAACTTGCATTGTGTCTTATTGCGTGATCGTTGTACATTTGTGTGACAGTATTTTCTTCTTTTAAATATTAACAAATAAAATGGTATTGAATCCGTTTTACAAATTAATGGAACACTGGACGTTTCGGGTTTCACCCTTCATCAGCCACAGTTACAAACAGGCAACAAGGACAAGAAATATAGACAGGTAAAAGAAAACTACTATAGACACTACAAACATGTAATAATATATGAAATATAACAACACAGGTGAAGAGCAATAATAAAGCAAAGAAAATACAAAACCGAAAAAAATTATCAATACAAAAAATTCACCAATCAACGAAAATCAAAATCAGAAAATGGAATAACAGAACAAGAAGTCCTGCTACGTTAATCAATCGCTAAAAGATCCGGGGAAGCTGTGAACACTAATGGCGCCAATCAGCATGAATGAATAACACTGTTTGTTTATGATGCCAATAAAATAGGGTCATGGTTTAATGGTGTCATCATCATCATCTCCATTTTTTTTATCCTTGAGGAAGTCTGTCAAAGCATATTCACTTGCAGCAATGGCTTATGTAGCCATATGTTCAATAAGATGAGGTTGCCCATCCCATTCACAACCTCATATTAGTCACCTCTAACGACATACCTGTGTGAGCAGTAGTGTTATTCTCTCTGTCTCATCAGAGACCCTTGGGAACTGCATGCATGTCATAGAAGGCAGTTGATAATGGTTGGGTATAAGGCCAAAAAAAAAAACTGTACACTTTTATCCACTACAGAAGGTGAAAGTAGTCCCATGGTTGATAATGCCACAGGTGAGCAAAGAGTTAGAGACTTCACTATACCACATCTGATTTTTATGAGGTGGGGTAAGCTGTTTCCCTCCTCACTGCTTAGGCCTTCCTCAACTCAAGAGCAGAGGCAGGTGTGACAGCCTGGTCGCTGTATCATGAATAATATTATGTGGCAATGTCTGCCCAGGTTCTTTTACCTCTTTCGTTAGCATTGACATGCTGCATAATTATAACAGTCACACACACACACACAGCACGTGATGCGATAACACCATAGTAATTGAAATACTGTTTATTTACACGTGAGAGGATCATTGCTGTCTGCTCTGACCTCCACATCTGTTCCATCACAGAATATACAATGTGTAAGTTCTTTCTCAATATTTATTCCTTCCCTCACTCTCTCTCTCTCGTTCAGTATCGAATCTACACTTTCTGTTTTTAACCATAGATGATCACTCAGGTGCTAAAGTCTCTATTTCTGTTCTTTCTTCCTTACAATTTCTTAGATTATTGTTATATGTATCCTCTCAGTGTTCAGGTTATCTATTGGTAGAACCGGACCTCGCCGGGGTTGTTACTTTCCCTTTCATCACTGACGAATAGGACTACTGTATGTATATATCAGATTTCACTCTACATACCTTTTCCTTTTCTGAATAAAACCTAACTCACGCCGTTTCTCCTTCTAGACAAGAATTCTCACTATTCAATATTTCTGGTTAATCATTACCCTAAACTCGTCTCCTTGTCCATGAAATATTCATCACCTAAACTACTTGAGTACTGCCTTCAACATGGCTACTCGCGTACGTGCCATCTGCACACTACCCACGCCTCTGAACTGCTGCTGAGAAAAGCGTGCTTCACTGGATTATCGTTCACCCCTTTCATGCGCATTATTGTTCGCGCATTCCCTTTTTGGACTCTATCTGAACCTTCCTATTTATAATTCTTCTTATTCGTTCCCTTTATCTGCCACACAGGTACCCATTTACAGCTGAGTAGAGTGTGACAGTAACAGGTTTTGAACCTGGTAGCTGTGCCTGTAGAAGCAATGACCTAACCATTATACCACTGGACTCTGCTACAGAAACAGAGATAGAAACAAATGTAAGAAATCAAGTGCAACACATAAAAATAGATTGGCAACCAAGACAAGACAAGGGCTTGAGTGTTGGCAGGAACCATAGTGCAAGGCTCGGCAATTTGTCGTTCTCGATCTACCGGTAGATTGCTGACTTTGTAAATCTTTTGGTAGACGTAGAGGATTAAAAAAAAAGGATTTTTAAGCTAGTGAAAGTTCTGACTAACCCACTCCGACCGGCTTTTAAAAGCGCGGTATCCCCAGAATTAAAGGTACGAACGATCGAACTTTATTTTCAAAGTGTTAAGAATTGGGCACGCTGGCCCGTCTTACATTCTGCCCTTCTTCTCTCTCTGTCATCTTACATACCGTATCCTTTCAATCGCACATTTATTTTGAGCATTATTTAAGCATACAACATTATCAAGGTAAAATAATAACATACATTTGTAATATCCAGTCATAATCAAATTTAAGTATGTTAAAAAAAACAACTGAAAAATAAATTAATTAAATTTTAAAAAAAACAACAGGCAAACAAACATAATCTAAACCATTCATACAGTAAATTAGAAATTATTTGAAACATAATCAGATTATGGTGTCATATAATAAAAACTCGTGAAATATTGGAAATCTGCTGTTGAATGACCAGGGACTTCGTGTGTTGTCAGCGTATGCGGAAAATGTTCCAAGAGGTGAGCGGTATTGAGTCCCAAGCAGATTCTGCCACAGGGAGTGAATTGTTGACGCCTCCACCACACGAGATCCAGCTTTATGACCTATGCTCCTTAGGGAAGTAAAGAGTATTGACTGATAGATGAGAATCGTGCATATAGGCCCGTCTTGCATATTGCCCTTCCTCTTACTCATCTTTTATTGCTAGTTATCCAGACATTCTCCAACATACTTAAGGTATTAGTTTAATGGCGATGCAACATTATAAGTAGTATAAAAGCATACATTTACAGTATCTGATTACAATTAAGAAGTAAAGTATATTAAAATGAAAAACTAGATCATTCAGTATATTAGATAATAATTCGAAACATAATCAGCTAGGGCGGCATATAAGGAAACCATCACGTTTGTCAAGAAAGGTAATGATGAGAGACATTTTACAACTGAAAATGATTTTCCACTCAACTCTGCAAGAATGATATTTATCATGGTAGACCTTTAGAGATATCAATGTTTCTAAAGAAGATCACAGCTCCTGGGTTGCCTACCGCTGGCATAGAGGGAAAGGGAGACCCATCTGTTCATAGAGATGGACAGTTCAGGCAAATGTTAAATGAAGGAAAGATAAAAGGGAATATGAAGGACCTTATTGGATGAACAAAAGCTGTCATCTACATTTCAAGCTTTGTTTTTTTGTTTTGGAATAGTCTGTTACAATCATCATTACCTTAAGAAACTCGATAAAATTGCAAATCTGGGGACATTTTTCCATAATACAGGTCCGCATCCTATTTTCCGAATTACTCTGGGACAGCTGTGTTATGGAAACTCTTTATTTTTCAGTTTCCAGATGTCATCCAAACATCGCCCAAAGAATATTTCGGTTTTCAGAATATTTCGGTTTTCGGATGCTCAGATAAAAGAATAGGGACCTGAATAATGACGGAAACAGTCTGACTAACATTTAAACACAGCAGTACTGGAATATTAGCTCTCTCAAGACGTCGTAGGTTTCCAATATTTGGCGCAAGGAGTTTTCTGTAAATTTGAGTTTAAATGTAGTATTCAAGTTTAAGGGTCAGTGTTTGTTCAAGTTTTTTAAAAGTATCTAATGCCATAGAGAGTTGTAAAGGAAAATTAATGAGGTTTAATAAAATATAACACTGAGACAACAGGGAACAAAAAAGGTTGGTTTAAATGTACCGAACCAGAAAATTGGGCTCCTGTCACAAACGTCTTGGAAAATCGGCCCCGAACACTGGCCTTTCGTCCTTTAAGAGTTAACACATACAGGTTTAAATAGCAGACTCTATCTTCTGCTCTGTTGCTAATACTCCTACGTATTCACGATCATCTTTTTCTTCTTGTTGAATTTTTCGAAACCTAAAGGCATTTTCCTAGACGGAAGTACTCTTTATTTTTCGATTAGGGATCACTACTACAGCCAAGGGACCACCACTATAGCCAAGGGACCACCACTATAGCCAAGGGACCACCACTACAGCCAAGGGACCACCACTACAGCCAAGGGACCACCACTACAGCCAAGGGACCACCACTACAGCCAAGGGACCACCACTACAGCCAAGGGACCACCACTACAGCCAAGGGACCACCACTACAGCCAAGGGACCACCACTACAGCCAAGGGAACACCACTATAGCTAAGGGACCACCACTATAGCTGGCCTTCTTGCAGGAAACCTGCATCAAAACATCAATATACTCTTACAATGGTGGTTTCTGTAACAATTTGACTTAACTGATGAGGTTACCAGCCCCATGAACAGCCTCTTATTAGTGCCCTCTTATAACATGTTTGATGGGGCAGTATCTTATTATTTATTTATGTACCATTTTCTATCTTTGCCTCTTCAGAGACTTCTCAGGGCAGACAAAGGGCGCACATCTGAAGTTCGGTAATTCGACGAAGTGAAGATTACCATGCGATCTTTTCCTGGTTTACTTACTTAGTCGCTCCTCTTCTACCCTGGGGTGTAGAGGTTTGCCAAAGAGAACGCCCAAAAGGCTGCCTTCCTCCTGGCCTGGTTCAAATATACTGTAGTCCTTGGTTCTTCAGATATTGTCAAATGTTGTCCTCCCAGCGAACTCTGCGTCGTCCTCGAGTTCTAGATCCCTAGCTCTTGGTTTCCCACTTCTGCCGTGGTAGCCGATCTTCTCCCATTCTGCAGACATTTCCTGTCAATGAGTAATATGCGTCGTTTCAGAACTGGAGGTTTTCCCGTTGTCACTTATTAGAAGATATTTCTTATTTTAACTTCTACGTTTGTTGTTATGCCCGTATCTGTCATTGACACGTCTATTAGTCTGTCTTTTCCATGCATCCTGTACAGCTTGGAGATCCGGTGACCTGTCACTGTTGTTAAACGTGTTGCAAGTCTGGTTTGCCCTAATATTTATGGCAGGCTGTCCAGTCTCGTGCGTTTGTGAACTCTTACGAAAGTTTTGACAGATACAGTATCTGCGAGGAACATTATCTGGGCTTCTGTGGTATCATTGTTTTCAAAGATTATATTTTCTTCTGGATTCGGTGCAGCCATCTCAGTTTTTAACATTGAAAATTTGGCCATTAAGAATGGATGGAATGCATTTTAAAATGTATCAAAACGCCTATTTCTCCATTTATGCGGACTTGGTTTGTCATTTGGTCATTTATGTGTCATCATCATCTCATTATCAGTGTTTGTTAGCTGCAGTGAAGCACAGGTCATCAACAAGAACATGCCAGGCCTCCTTGTTATATACCATTCATTCAAGGTTATTCCATAACTTATGTATCTCTTTCATTGTCATTGTGTCTTATTTATCTCTTTCATTGTCATTGTGTCTTATTTATCTCTTTCATTGTCATTCTGTCTTATTTATCTCTTTCATTGTCATTCTGTCTTATTTATCTCTTTCATTGTTATTCTGTGTTATTTATCTCTTTCATTGTCATTCTGTCTGTTAAGGAAGATTTATCATGTATTTTACATGTTGACCATGTTTAGTTGTTATCAGTTAATCTACGTGCTAACAGTTCTATGCGTGGCCAACATGATGTATTTTGCACTTATATGAATGTTAAACGAACGCGATGTTAGTCTGACGTCATTTAGATATGATGACGTAGTTTTGGTGCTAAACATAACTTATGCAATCCGTTTTTTTTTTTTTTTTTTTTTTTTTTTTTTTTCTTAACCAGCGGCACTTGGGCTTTCAGCCCTTCGGCCCAATGACATATCATTGCGAGGCTGGGGAACCTGAGGACTTTCCTTCCAACCCGGTCAGGAGCTTCGCTCCTTCCCATCCACAGAGGGTTTATCACAGGAGCCGTTCAGGCTATTCAGTCAAATTTCCGGCCGTAAACATTTCTTCAAACGCCGACGCCCGGGTTTGAACCATGAACACCTGGTCGCCAGTACAACGCCGAAGCCATTACACCAGCGCGGCTCCCAAATGCAAACCGTTAGACGGGGGCCTTTCGTTAGTAGATTTCGACCAAGGAAGACGTCGAAGCTGTTGCTTCTGGATATTGGAAGATTATCTATTCTTCTACGTGGCTGTATATTTTACGAAGGTCGCCACTGATATATACTACTGGACAAAAGTTAGGGGCCACCATTCAGTTTAGACAAGGTTTATATAATTGATTGGCAAACTGTAAAGACAAGTGAAAATGTCATTAAAACTGCGCTCAGAGAAATGTGTATACATTTCTGTGTGCACTAGGTTAATTTTTTTTAAATGTCCAAAAACTGGGTCACTTTAACCCGCACGTGAAAATTGCCATTGTTGCTGCAAAAACTCGTGGTTTTTGCAACACGCCCCATTAGTTCAAAAGGTGAAAAAGTGAGTTGAATTTGAATGCACGTGGAAAATGATCATCGGTAAAGAGTGTTCACCGTTGGTATGCAATAAATCAGTATGACAAGTGGTCGAAATGATCACTGCATTAGCCATGCCACCAAGAAGAAGTCTCAGCACTGTAGACCGTGGTCGAGCCATGGCATGGATTCAGGATGGTCAATCTGTTCGTCATGTTGCAAGACGTTTAGCAGTGTCCCACTCTACCATTCAGAGACTTCTTGAGAGATTTCAAGCTACCGGACATTTGGAAAATCGACCCTGCTCACGAAGAATTATATAAACCTTGTCTAAACTGAATGGCGGCCCTTAACTTTTGTCCAGTAGTATATATAAAGATTTCCGAACATAAGGATTGAGTTCGAGGACGTATTTTTTCCAGAGAAGTATTTGCAATAGGTCAGTGTTTCTCATGTGTCTCAATATACTCACCACCCATGTTCACATTTCCGTGACAATGGGACTACTTATATTGGGAAAGGTGCATATTCACGCACCGTTCTAGTGCGCAATCTGCCACCAGGGACTACATGGCAGGCACTAGGTAATTTTTTTCACTGTACTGCAGACGTTAAGTTTGTTTGCCTTTTGCCATATTCCAATATTCAATATAGAGAGGCTTTAGTTTCCTTCTATACCAATAGGGACGCTCGTATGGCTATTGCGCGGGACAATGGTGCGTATTTTCACCACCATTCCCTCCATCTACAATTAGTAACTGATTCTGCTTCACGAAGATATTAACGAATTATCACTTCGTCTCTATATCATTATATATATTTTTTAATGCCTGTAATATACAGTAATTTTGTTTATCAGTATCCTCATGCTCAGCCAATGCAGCATGATGTGTCTGTCCTTTCTTCGTTATTACAAAAGGGCATGCCAATTAAGATAAATTGGACAAATGGTACACAGATAACATTTAACAAAATTTTAGATTATTTTTTGTTTACAATTTTTCACCTCCTACTTTGAGGTTACGAGATATTACTCGTTGTTGTTATATTCTCCAGTAGACGCTAGTAATGTCGGCTTGTGAACTTCGCTGTTACAGGACTACAATGGTACACTGCATCCTACCCTCTACATATCAAGAAAGCTGTCAGATGCGGAAAAGAAGTATTCAACAATTGAAAAAGAACTTCTAGGAGTTGTATGGGCTATTCAAAAGCTGGAGCGGTTTTTGCTTGGGGCTCCATTTATAATACAAACGGACCAACGTTCAGTTGCGGCTTTGAAACGTGCCAACCATAAAAACCCAAAACTCGCACGATTCTTCATCCTATTTAGCCATACTCCTTCGAGATTCAACACATCCCAGGTTCGGACAATGTCGTGGCTGATGTTTTATCCAGGAATCCGACTTCCGGACCTGAAGCCTAATTAATGCACTGAAGACATTCGTGAATTCATGACTTTGTTTGTAATTAAGTCAATATCGGTTCAAACCAGAAAGTGTACAGAAAGACAACCTCGTTCCAAACCAGAAAGTGTACAGAAGAAAAGACTGTCTCGTTCGCAGCCTGCAATGGCTTTTGTATCATATTTTTGGACAAACGTGTATTATTTATTGCTGAATATCTCACGGGACATTTCGGAGATATATGTTGATGCGGAGATCAAACTTTTAACAGGTTTTCGTCTTATGACTATGGAACGCACACCTTCTACAATTCAAGAAATTACCAGGATTGGTTACTGCTGTATTGATACATGGAACTTTGGTATATTGAGCTTCTCTATATTGATATTTGTGAATTTTACAGTGATGTATTACTGCTCCGAATATTCTACATTCCAAGCATTCTGATGTTTCCTGGATTTGTAACTGAACTGACTTTTCTTGTTATATTGTATTTTAATGTGTTATTATATTGTCTATTCATGCATAGTTGATATTTAAATGAAAGTTAATTAGTAATAACTCACTATTATATTTAGACAGATTAATTAATGTCTTGTCTTTACTTCTCTTTGATTAGTAATAATTGTGTATAGATAACACACAATTTCTTTGTTCGCTTTATGCTATTCTTCATTACTTCCCTTTATTCTGATGTCTACTTCTTCTTGCTAAAAATATTTTCTTTCCTAATTTTCCTTTCTCACTACTTTCTATTGTATTGTTTATAAGCACATGCATTACATTTTAGTTTTAATTACTTTAGATTAATTATATATATATATATATATATATATATATATATATATATATATATATATATATATATATATATATATATATATATATATATATATATATATATATATATATATATATATATATATATATATAATTTTATTGTTTGAAATTACTGCATAGTCATATAGTTACCACATTCTTCTCTTTAATTTATTTAATTAATACAGTAGTACATATTATTTAATAGTACCATCACTATGGTTAGAAATTAATTTGTCTTCTTACTTCTTTAGTATCATAGGCTTCTCTAATTTGTTGACTATTGACGACATTTTCTATTAGTGACGTTTAATTATGTATTCATTGCTCTGACATACGTTTGACATATTTGGATGTTTATATGATTTTATTTCGCGATTTTTCGTTCCAAAATCTTAGTACGAGATTAACGTAAATTTTTTCGGTCATACTTTTGAAAAAAAAATCGTTTCTCGATTTTTTTTCAATCTACAGGGGGAGGAATTTGTTAAGGAAGATTTATCATGTATTTTACATGTTGACCATGTTTAGTTCTGTTATCAGTTAATCTACGCGCTAACAGTTCTATTCGTGGTCAGCATGATGTATTTTGCACTTATATGAATGTTAAACGAACGCGATGTTAGTCTGACGTCACTTAGATATGATGACGTAGTTTTGGTGCTAAACATAACTTATGCAAACCGTTAGACAGGGGCCTTTCGTTAGTAGATTTCGACCAAGGAAGACGTCGAAGCTGTTGCTCCTGGATATTGGAAGATTATCTATTCTTCTACGTGGCTGTACATTTTACGAAGGTCGCCACTGATATATATAAAGATTTCCGAACATAAGGATTGAGTTCGAGGACGTATTTTTTCCAGAGAAGTATTTGCAATAGCAATTTTATTATATTAACTCCATGTCTGGTTTTCGATACTTCAGTGATAACCGTGAGGGCACTGCTAGTAAATATTCCAGATATGCGACGTTCCAAGGAGGACTGTAGGAGCATTCAATGTACTCAGATTATGAATCAAATGCCATGAACTGTAATGTATTATCTCACGTGAATAAATATGAATGTACTTGTTGGACCCAACTACACCGACGTTGAAGTCCATTTCTTATGAGCCATCTTGTAACCAGCCTATGACCACCCAGACACATTCGCATTAAATCTACCACGATTTGCTCATCATCATCAACCACATATATCAAGTAAACTACACCCATCGCAACACTGTCTTATTTATCTCTTTCATTGTCATTGTGTCTTATTTATCTCTTTCATTGTCATTCTGTCTTATTTATCTCTTTCATTATCATTGTGTCTTATTTATCCCTGTCATTGTTATTGTGTCTTATTTATCCCTTTCATTGTCATTGTGTCTTATTTATCTCTTTCATTGTCAATCTGTCTTATTTATTTCTGTCATTGTCATTCTGTCTTATTTATCTCTTTCATTGTCATTCTGTCTTATTTATCTCTTTCATTGTCGTTCTGTCTTAATTATCCCTGTCTGTCACGGATTGCTTCCCCTGCTTTGCAGTAGTGGTCCAACAATGACCAAAACACAAGAGTATCTAATATTGGCTTCCAAGGCATCTACCTGCGCGCAAGATTACTCTTAGCAGAGGTGTAGATAAAATATTAATGACACTTCTACCGTACGGGAGAGGTCACAAGATATTTCCAGAAGTCACGAACAATGTTGCATTGGGCTAAAAAATTGTTAACGCATTATATCTGGTCCGTCGCCTTTTGTGAAGGATTTAAGCAATGGTTTAGCCCGTTCAAGCCCCCAGTTGGTGTAATCCAACGAAATCCCTCATAAGGTATAGCTCTGTTTAGAGGTAAATAAATGTCTAGGTATATATATAGGGGAGAGTGGGGAGAAATGGTCCCTCATTTTTCATTTTTAACCAAATTCGATATAACTATAGAAATAATAATAAGTTTGAGATGTTATTAATATGTGTAGGTGAAATACCCATTTATTTCAAAATATAGTCTACATAAAATGGTTAAACATTAAAACTTTTTATAAAATTAACATTTGAAGCAATGATACCATAGTGGTGTGAAATGGACCGCGTATGGGGAGTAATGGACTTGATGAAGGGGAGAAATGGACCATATGCAGGAGAAATAGTCCATGAAAATGAATCAATAAAATTGTAAATTACCAAAGGATATGTTGAAACGTAGATACCTTTCTGTTTTTTTTTTGTACCCTTGCAGCAAGTTGGCTGTGGTAATATTGCTTTAATTTGACTTATCTTAACAGTCCCTAAACCTTCTACAGCAGGCCAAAAAAACTTGTCAAACATTTTACCACTCTTTCTTAAAAAATTGATTTCCACATCGCCATCCTCATCTTCCAGCTGCATGACTTTCCCAATTAAATATTTCGTGTTTTTTCCTGTCTCAAACTCACACACTACATAATGACCACAATTTAAGTCTACACTTTCTACACCCTCCATTCTGACACTTACTTTCATCATCACTGTCACGCCCAGTTTCATCCATAGATAGGCCTATGTCAGAACCTGTGTCATCATCATATGGTATATTGTCAGTATCATCATCATAATCACTGACATTCTCTTCAGACACAAAAAGGGATTTCTTGGCCTTTGATATAGTAACCTACTTTCTGTTTTCTGATCTGTATTTCATTTTCATCTGCATTTCTGTCATTGCTGGAGATGATGTTGCCAGCATTGCCTTGCCACGTTTTCTCCCTCGATGGTTTTCCTTACGAGGGGCAGCCTTAGGAAATCCTTTAAATAACTCAGGAGGAGAAAACACTTTTAAAACTACTTTTGGGGCAGCATCATTTGGTGACACAGGAAATGGACTGGTCAATAAAACCAGGGAGTTTGTCCCACTGAGTGAGGCCCCTTTATCAACCAGGCCTAAATTAGGTTCAATCAAAGTAGGGACTAATGCTTCTGAAATCTGAGGCATGTCTGTGATGTAAGAAGGCAGAAAATCTTCAGCACTGAAAATATCTTGATCCAGTGGCCAAATGCCAGCAGCTTTAAACCCAGAAATTATGTTTTGTTGGGTAGAGGCCCTAACAAATGCAACGCCACCAAGCTCAGCAAGCTGATAGATGGAGAGGGTTTTTCCAACATTCTTTATCATCCATGAATCTGCTAAATGACTAAACGCTGCTTTCATGGGCCCAAAGACAGTTCGATCCAATGGTTGCATTTTGTTGCTTGTATGTGGTGGAAGAGTGATGACATGAATATGGTTCTGCTTTGCCAACTCCAGAGCAGGAAAGGAAAATCTGACTGTGCCGATAATTTGGGGTGAGGCTGACTTCTGAAGATTTGGACTTGTTAATATTGTTGATCAGAGTTGTCCGAGCAATTCCATATTCCCTGGAAGCTTGTCTAACAGGCATGCCTTCCACTACGGCAGTCACAGCAGCTTTCATAATGGACTCCGGTACTTTGCCTTTATCTGTTTTCCTCTTGTAAACACGAGTCATTTTTTTCTGGAAAAAAATAATTTACTGTTTAAAATAATTATAATAATTATACTTATAAAATAGGATTACATTGATAGTTTAACAATGATTAGTTCTATAGTTTACATTGATAGAATTTAAACATATTTCTTCAACTGTTTAAACAAACTAAGATTTAGGAAATATTTTGTGATGAATGGGATACATGTATAACGCTTCCGTGTTCGGGGAGAAATGGACCAGTGACGGCCCATTTCTCCCCACAGGTATTCAAATAGAAAAGACAAGCATAAACTCTTAAAGCTAAAAAATTTTAGGCATAAAGAACATTGCTTATGCAGGAAAATGGTAATTCTGTCTATAAAAATAACTTACCGTACAATCAGCGAAGCAGTGACAAAAATTGGACTTGCAATGTCACTTCAAAAACTCAACTATTTCCTTGTACAAAATGAGGTCACTGATTGTCAAAAAATGCGCGCACATAAAGAAACCGGACGTTGTTCCTGGAAATGATCTCATCCTACTGGTATTTTTTCATTATGGTCCAAATTAAAATGGAACATTCGTTTTTGAGATACAAGGGGCGGACCATTTCTCCTAACGGTCCATTGCTCACCACTCTCCCCATATATATATATATATATATATATATATATATATATATATATATATATATATATATATATATATATATATATATATATATATATATATATATATATATATATATATATATATATATATATATATATATATATATATATATATATATATAATATTCTGCCTCATACGTTTGCTTTCATACATATAAAACTGAAGCGACTATGATTGTTTAGTTTTAAAATAACATGTAACAATTTTAATAACGAATTAGTCTAAACAGTTAAAATAAATATGGAAAATTTGGTGACATTTAGATAAAAGTTTTCGTCACGGAGACGTAGGTGAGGATTTATCAAAAGTCCGTTGCTTTCGCCTATTTTACAAGAAACTTAACTCTAGCTGAGTCCTGCAACTGTGGTTCATCAATTCTGTGATGACGAAAGCCTTCTCCACACTCTCTTCCACTGTAGGCGATTAGGGTGGATGATACATAACAACAACATTTCATAACATCTAAATCCACCACAGTGCCAATAAAATACATTGTATATTTCAGCTCCTCACAATGAACCAATCCAATCGAATCTCGTTCAGCACTACGAGGGCAGGGGCGCTTCATATTAAAAAAAATACCCTCACGTGTTTCAAAATATTAAATTTAATACCCATGCGTGACCTCTTACAGTGATGTCATATCGTTGCATCAGACTTCCGCCGGGATCTTGTGCACAACTCATAAACACCATCTGTGAACTCATTTGATGTCCTGGTGCTAGCTATCGCCAATATTGTCTCTCCAGACAGATTATCGTGATAATCACACACAGGGATGGTCCCGTGAAACGATAAACGCGTCTACCACCTATGTAATCTGCCCACCTCAGATGGCTATCTGAAAGACAAGATTGGCTTCTATAGATGTTGATCGGGCGAGACCGTCTTTTCATGATAATAATCTTGCTCGCTGACCGGTGATAATGACTGGGTATTGTTACGATAATACCCCAATTCAACTGCCGGAACGTAAATAAGTCTGAGGAGTGGTAACAAGAAAAAGCAGTCCCATAGCAAATACTTCCGTAGGGGAGTGGAGTGTTAGAGACTTTCCCCTATTAGATTCAGCATAGAGAGTAAAATAATGAAATAATGCCATAAAAATATGCCAAATAATAGCGATGAGTGAGAGGAAGAGAAAAATGAAGGAAAAAAGTGATCCTGCCGAAGTGGACGTGTGATCACACAACCGTATCGTCACACTGTCATTGTCACTCTATGTCTTATGTAACCTTTTCATTGTCATTCCATGTCTTATTTATCCCTGTCATTGTCATTCCATGTCTTATTTATACCTTTCATTGTCATTCCATGTCTTATTTATCCCTGTCAGTCATTCCATGTCTTATTTATCCCTGTTCTTGTAATTCCATGTCTAATTTATCCCTGTCATTGTCATTCCATGTCTTATTTATCCCTGTCATTGTCATTCCATGTCTTATTTATACCTTTCATTGTCATTCCATGTCTTATTTATCCATGTAATAGTCTTTCCATGTCTTATTTATCCCTGTCATTGTCATTCCATGTCTTATTTATCCCTGTCATTGTCATTCCATGTCTTATTTATACCTGTCATTGTCATTCCATGTCTTATTTATCCCTGTCATTGTCATTCCATGTCTTATTTATCCCTGTCCTTGTAATTCCATGTCTAATTTATCCCTGTCATTGTCATTCCATGTCTTATTTATCCCTGTCATTGTCATTCCATGTCTTATTTATCCCTGTCATTGTCATTCCATGTCTTATTTATCCCTGTCATTGTCATTCCATGTCTTATTTATCCCTGTCCTTGTAATTCCATGTCTAATTTATCCCCGTCATTGTCATTCCATGTCTTATTTATCCCTGTCATTGTCATTCCATGTCTTATTTATCCCTGTCATTGTCATTCCATGTCTTATTTATCCCTGTCATTGTCATTCCATGTCTTATTTATACCTTTCATTGTCATTCAATGTCTTATTTATCCCTGTCATTGTCATTCCATGTTTTATTTATCCCTGTCCTTGTAATTCCATGTCTAATGTATCCCTGTCATTGTCATTCCATGTCTTATTTATCCCTGTCATTGTCATTCCATGTCTTATTTATCCCTGTAATTGTCTTTCCATGTCTTATTTATCCCTGTCATTGTCATTCCATGTCTTATTTATCCCTGTCATTGTCATTCCATGTCTTATTTATCCCTGTTCTTGTAATTCCATGTCTAATTTATCCCTGTCATTGTCATTCCATGTCTAATTTATCCCTGTCATTGTCATTCCATGTCTTATTTATCCCTGTCATTGTCATTCCATGTCTTATTTATACCTTTCATTGTCATTCCATGTCTTATTTATCCATGTAATAGTCTTTCCATGTCTTATTTATCCCTGTCATTGTCATTCCATGTCTTATTTATCCCTGTCATTGTCATTCCATGTCTTATTTATACCTGTCATTGTCATTCCATGTCTTATTTATCCCTGTCATTGTCATTCCATGTCTTATTTATCCCTGTCCTTGTAATTCCATGTCTAATTTATCCCTGTCATTGTCATTCCATGTCTTATTTATCCCTGTCATTGTCATTCCATGTCTTATTTATCCCTGTCATTGTCATTCCATGTCTTATTTATCCCTGTCATTGTCATTCCATGTCTTATTTATCCCTGTCCTTGTAATTCCATGTCTAATTTATCCCCGTCATTGTCATTCCATGTCTTATTTATCCCTGTCATTGTCATTCCATGTCTTATTTATCCCTGTCATTGTCATTCCATGTCTTATTTATCCCTGTCATTGTCATTCCATGTCTTATTTATACCTTTCATTGTCATTCAATGTCTTATTTATCCCTGTCATTGTCATTCCATGTTTTATTTATCCCTGTCCTTGTAATTCCATGTCTAATGTATCCCTGTCATTGTCATTCCATGTCTTATTTATCCCTGTCATTGTCATTCCATGTCTTATTTATCCCTGTAATTGTCTTTCCATGTCTTATTTATCCCTGTCATTGTCATTCCATGTCTTATTTATCCCTGTCATTGTCATTCCATGTCTTATTTATCCCTTTCATTACTCTGTTCTTCAGTAGTTTTATTGCTTCATTCTTCAGTAGTTTCATTACAGTGCTCTACAGTAGTTTCATTAATGTGTTCTATAATAATTTCATTACTTTGTTATTCTACAGTTTCAATACTTTATTCTTCAGCATTTTCATTACTTTGTTCTTCAGTAGTTTCATTACGTTGTTCTTCAGCAGTTTTACTGCTTTATTCTTCACCAGTCTCATTACTTCATTTTTCAGCAGTCTCATTACCCTGTTCTTCAGTAGTTTCATTGCTTCATTTTCAGCAGTGTCATTACTTTGTTCTTCAGTAATTTCATTCTTCATCCATGTCATTACTTTGTTCTTCAATAATTTCATTGCATTATTCTTCAGTGGTTTCATTACTTTGATCTTCAGCAGTCTCATTACTTTGTTCTTCAATAATTTCATTACTTTGTTCTTCAGTATCTTCATTCTTCAGCAGTCTCATTAATTTTATCTTCAGCAGTCTCATTACTTTGTTCTTCATTACTTTCATTGCTTCATTTACAGCAGTCTCATTACTTTGTTCTTCAGCAGTTTCATTGCTTTATTCTACAGTAATTTCATTGCTTCATTCTTCAAGTTTCCTATCATTATTCTTCAGTAGTTTCATTACATTGTTCTTCAGTAGTCTCATTGCTTCATGCTTCAGCAGCCTCATTACTTTGTTCTTCAGTAGTTTCATTACTTTGTTCTTCAGTAGTTTAAGTGCTTTGTTCTTCAGTAGTTTAAGTGCTTTGTTCTTCTTTAGTTTCATTGCTTTGTTGTATAGCAGTCTCATTACTTTGATCATCATTGGTTTCATTACTTTATTCTACAGTAATTTCATTGCTTCATTCTTCAAGTTTCCTAGCATTATTCTTCATTAGTTTCATTACTTTGTTCTTCAGTAGTTTCATTACTTTGTTCTTCATTAGTTCAATTACTTTGTTCTTCATTAGTTTAATTACTTTGTTCTTCAGTAGTTTGTTTCATTACTTTGTTCTTCAGTAGTTTCATTACTTTGTTCTTCATTAGTTTCATTACTTTGTTCTTCATTAGTTTCATTACTTTGTTCTTCAGTAGTTTCATTCTTCAGCAGTTTCTTTGCTTTGTCCTCCAGTAGTTTAATTGTTTTATTCCTTATTACATCCATTTCTTTGTTTCTTCCTTCCTTTTCACGTCTTTGTTCTTCCGGTAGTCTTTCTTTAACTGTCCATTGTTTGATTTTCCTCTTATTGTCAACTCGAACAGTGTTGTCTATCTAGCACACACACATCTATCGTTCTCTTTTTCTGTCTTCCACTCGCTTCCTAACTACCGTTCCCTCGCACAGTCGCACATTATACGCTCTCACATGCTGAACTTAACAAAGCCGGAGAATCTATAACATCACACACAAGGACCGACAGACGGTCACACATCTTCAGCTTTGCTGTCCTGTCTCTTGGTCACATTGTTCCCTGGACGGAAGAAAACTGAAATGGCCTTCATTAACTGATCATCAAGGGGGAAGCCGTCCGTGATTACAGCGGAACTACGCATGGGCGAGCAAGCCTTTTTCCATGTCAGCGAGTCCGGATCAGTGTTCGATGCATCGATTAGGGAATGATTCACGTGACGAGATTAGACACTGGACAGGCGAAAACTGCTACGCTTGGAAAAAACAAAAGTCTTTAGAAGTTGATGATAGCTAGACCTTTACTTAGACCACTGGTGAACGTCGGACTTTATGGGAGAAGAATAATTCATCATTATCTTTCAGGCCCCGTTAGTTCCTGGGTGCTGCTGATGAAAAACAACCAAAACAAAGAATAGGACGCACAAGGCGACTCATATGAGGTTGACAACCTCATCGTGTGAAACGAATTGTCACAGAAACCAGTGCTGCAAGATCATCTGACTCCTGGGTGCAGGCTTACTGCACGTGGACCAGCTGCATCGAAGACACCGTCATGCTTAACCTTCAGCTGCTCAAGAAGCATTGGCTTTCAACAAATTCATGCCCCGTCTTCCTGTCCACCGACTCAAGCTCTGTTCATGTCTTATGTATTCCTGTTATTTCTGTCTCCAGTTCTCTTCCCCAGTCTGTGTGTTTCGGTCTCTCCCCCCCCAACTCTCTTATTATGAGGATGCCAGAATAATGGCTATCTTGTAATGATATCAGCAGGTTTCTCCATTAAGTGTCCTATCCTTCGTCAGCGTCATCTTCTCATCTCTTAATCCTTGAGCACAGTGTTTCCCAAACTTTTTCGGGTTACCGCCCATTGGCTCACTGAACACATCCCTAGCGCCCCCTCCTTTCCCTGCATTACTGTGATGATAGTTGGGGGTGGCCTTTTACATTTTTTCTTTCTCTCCTACATTATCCATTTATTTCTTCATTTTTCGCACACGAATTCGGGCCATTGACACTCCCTAAATTGCTTTACCCTTTCTCACACTCAATCAATCAATACCCTTTAGCTCCCCAAGGAGTATAGGCCTTCAACAAACACATGCCAAGTCTTCCTGTCCTGTGCCATCCGCTCAAATTCTTTCCATGTTTTCCTCATCATTTTCACCTCTGTTTCCAGTTCTCTTCTCCATGTGTTTTTTGGTCTACCTCTGCCTCTCTTTCCCTGTGGATTTCTCACACTGCAATAGTGTTATTTCACGGGTAATTGACTATCTTGAGGAGTAATTTTAATTACTTAAGTGGTCGCGCCAGCTTGAATGCAGACGGTAAACGTGAAAATAATGGTTGACTTTGACGTAACTCATTTCCGACCCAGACAGAGCAAGCGGGTGACCACCTGTGTTTCGCGGTTGGTCACTGCGCCTCCCGACACCTCGGCGGGAGTAGTCGAAGGAAGCCATATTGTCTGTCTGAGGGAGCCGGCTGTGGTCCGCGTACGTCAGGGATTATCTGTCTGGCGGAAGATTTGAGTACGCATGATAATCACTTTATCATTTTTGTCCAGACATTATCGGCGTCTTTATTACCGATAAAACATGTCTGAAGAGACATTATGAGCAAGATAATCATTAAGGATGAGATCAGAGATGTGTTGGCAAGTCTGTGTAATAGCAACGGAAGTGATCATGCCATATTTGGAAGATAGGTCATGGGTTTAAATTTTAACTTAATTAGTTTAAACACCTACTTACTTAGTCGTTCCCCTTCTACCGTGAGGTGTAGGGGTTTTAAAGAGAGAGCGCCAGACTATGCTATAGGCTGTTTTCTTCCTGGCATGGTTCCATTCTAGTCCTCGGTCCTCCAAAGATAGTCTAATGTTGTCCTCCCAGCGGACTCTAGATCGTCCTGGGGGTCTGGATTCCTGGCTCTTTGTTTCCCATGCTTGTCGTGGTAGCCGATCTTCTCCCATTCTGCAGACATGGCCAAACCATCTTAGTTGGGACTGTTCTACTTGGGTCTGCTGGTGGTGGGATTTTAGGCCTTGACGTATCGTCTGGTTGCGGACCATGTCTCTTTTTGTTACTTCAACCACATTCCTCATATACCTCATTAGTTTAAACACGCTGGGAAGAATTAAAATTAACACACCGACCCCCTAGTTCTAAGAGTATGATTGGTTCAATCGAGAGCAGGAAAATAACAATAGCTCTGATTGGTAAGTTTGTCGGAAACCACATGTGGAAGCTTGGAGGAAGAAATGAGAATATAACCTAGCATAGTCGGAGACTAAGACAGACTGCATTACAACGTCAAAAGAGCAACTCCAGGAGCCAGAGAAGAATCGGACAGAATTCTAAATTAAATAGGACAGGACCCAAGTATTTTGGCACTTTTGAAACTTAAAAGAAAACCTGCATTTTTAAATACCAAGACTGTATACCTAGGAATCAAAGCACCCGTCATAAGAGGGATTCTAAATTTACCCCAGACCAAGTGTTCGAAGCATCTAATATAAGTTGCTGTGTCCATTCATCTGTGACAGGAGATTGTAGATCCCAAGTTGGGGTTAGTTGTACTTATTTTTTACGGGACCCAAAGATGCAACAATAGAGAATGCAGTCAGCGACCCATAGCTTGACTGCTTGCGTCAGGGTCAGCGAACCAGGGCTGACCAAGACCCTACTCCACCTCCACGTGGTGGTCCTGGAAACAGGCTGCATCACTGCAGTCTGGCTGAGAGAGTAGGGATCGAAGAGGGAAGGCAAATCCAGTCCCAAAAAATGCTGTGCTGAATTCGGATGTGTCGGCCGAAAGGCGCAGATATCGCAGCTCCGGTGTAAACAGACACAACGCAACCAACGTCCTTTTCAGGACGAACGAGGAAGAAGAAGTACTTATTTTTTACAATGTGAATTTGACATGTTTTTCTTGCTAAGGGGTTATACAAGTCATACGAGGCTGGCAACCTCAACATATGAAAATAGCATATTCATAAACCACAACAGCAAGCGCTGCTGATTGTTTCATGCTAGTTCGTACAGAAAACCGAAAGCAGAAGTAACCCCAGACTCCAAATGGAGCAGTGAGGAGTGATGATTACATCACATGTGCAAAGTGTTCACTAACCACCTACATTAGACGAGTTGTGTAGAGAAATGACCTCATCACAAAAGACTTGACGAAACATCTGTGGCAGTACTCAATCATTTGGAGAGCAAAGTGCTTAATAAAAGGCGAACGCAACGGACTTTTATAATTCCCATATCAAGTCTCTATGAAGACACTTTTTATTTAAATTTCACCCATTGTGACGTGTAAATTATATACAGTAATGCATTTCCTTACGTAGATCTATACATGACTTAGACGATATGCTTAAACTCCAACCTACCACCTAGCAGAAGATATAACGTCACTGATTGATATGCAGGCAGACGGCGAAGTGTGAGCAGAAGTGTAAAAACGATCTGTAGGGGATTCGAGTGTGTGTCTTTGCAGAGTGAGGTCGCATGTGTTACTACTCCCATATTTCATTTGATGTCGGCGATTACAGACATATTCTGATATTGTACATGGCTTCTCAAAATAGTAGAATACTACAGTGAAGTATTTGTGAAAGATAGTGTCGTGTGTGTGTCGATTTATGAGATGATGAAACTGTAGCCGACTTGAGACGGGTAAATGACCATGTTCTCATACACATGATGTTAAATGGATCCTAAATAACATTTAACTGTTTCTTTGGAGCAGAATACGTATTTTACATAATCAAACTTCAGTTTTATGTGCAACAGAGCCGGAGTCGTTGAACTGTGTATTTTACTCTCTATGAGTGTTGGGATGAATGAACCTACTACTTGGTCAAAATAGAATGTGTAAATTCTATTCCTCACACTGCACACCATAAAGTAACGCCACACCCATCATTCATATTCATTTTAAACTGTTAAAGAATAATTGATTATAAAATTTATTACGTGTTATTTTACAAATTAGTAGTTGATTCAATTCTTATAATTATAAAAACGTATGTATGTATCAGTCTCTTTAATATATATTTACATATATAAGCCAATAAATAATAAAGGATTTCGCTGAATTAACTCAGCTGTGGTCTTGAACGAGCTAATTATTACATAACTGTAAAGTATCAGTCTGTCTGCTCTGTAAGGAAGAGTGGTGTGTTGTTGAGATCAGGCATGCTCCAGTCTACCCAGCTGTAAATGGGTAACTCACCCTAGTCCTGAGTTAGGGAAGGCAAAGGCTCCAGGGGAAGCAGGCATTGTCACTTCAGCCGACGCTTGTACATCTGAAAGAGTGTGATTACCGCGAGAAGGTACTGTTCGTGTGCTGACCAAGAACTTGTGTCTACAATGCACCCCTGCTGGAATCTTAGTTTACTTTTTTTTACACACTGGGACATACGAGTACATCATGGTTCACAATCAATTTGTAGTATACATAGCAGATCTGAAGTCAGAACACATTCAAAAATGGGCAGTACATCAAAACATGTCATGATACATTAGCCACATCCCCCTACTGATAAACGTTTCCCAAAGTTACTTACGTGTTTGCGTAAATTATGCACGAAAGGTCGTTTCTAGCAAGATGAGATCTCCCTGTCACGTCCTGTAGTAGCTGTTCTCTGTGATCAAAACATAATGGCAACATGGCTACCTCCCTGTTGTACGACTCACGCGAATATAGCCAAAATTTATAAGCTGTAAAGGATTTCATAAATGTTTCCATTCGGTGATCAGGTGTAGCCATAACCGCTGCAGGAAAATCTGTCAGATAGAAAAAACACGCACAACTAGCGTGCACAAAAGTCAAGGCCTAACCGACGACAGATCATCAAAAATAAATGGGTTTTGAGTCCGCATCTATATTGACATAAGGAGAAGTATCGTAGAGACACCATCTCCTTGAGAAAAACCACTTCGTCATTTTTTTCTGACGAAAGGACAGCTCTAGTTACCCCGGTAAGCAGTCTCGGAACTCATCACGGTTCAAGAGAGTTAAGGCTTACAGGAAGTGATTCTACTTGAGAGACAGGCCATAAACACAATAAGCCAAATTTATGATCGGCCGTTTCTGGGGCAAGCGCAATATCCTGCGCACAATATCCAACAGCCCAAAAGATGAATCAAACATGATTATTCGCAGTGCATTTTCATACACAAATGAATGCATGTCTATATTTTTCCCCAGCCATATCGATTTTTGAGGTCAAATCATAACCCATCTTCACAAGGCGGCGGGTCGATACTAAAGTTAACATTGCTCTGGCCAGCATTGTTCAGCATTGAAATCGAGGGTTGTCAGAAAGTAATGCCCCACAATCATCCCAGAATAAAGTAGCGATGGCAATTTACACGTAGCAACAAAGGCGTAATTGCACTGCGTCCAACAGATAGCGCCGCTGAGTAAGGTTGGCGTCTGTGTACGACGTTACAAACAACAAGCTGTAATTGATTCTCGTGCAGTGAGGAACACAAATGGTTACGTTTATAGAAGTTGTGCAGACAAAACGAGCAGGTTTAGAGTTAAGGCTTCATGCAGTGGAGAGACCCATATGATCGGCCGTTTCGCTGCTGCCACCAGCCCAGTAAGTTGCCGTGCGCCGATGAAGTCGGAGGATCAGCATTCGACAATGAAGGTGACAAGAGCGTGATTCGTGCATGTGTTGTGGAAAAATAGCATGTGTGCGCGGAAAGAAACTACATTCCAATGGCTTATACAGGTAGAGGGAAGGCATGCATCCCCTTGTTTCGCGCTTTCGTAGAATGGACATTTGTGAAAAATAAATAGAAGAAATACATCCAATTATACTGTGCGTGAATTTCATACATTGTGAATAAATAGTTTCCGAGAAAAAAAAATGTGGGTCATTACTTTCTGAGCAACCCTCGTATCTCTTGAAATTACTTTGAGGTAGAAGCATCATTATCCTTCTACCTACAAAGCTGCCAAGAGTAATCTTGCGCGAAGGTAGATACCTTTGAAGACCCACATCAGATAAGTTTTGGCCACTGTTGGACCACTACTGCAGAGCAAAGAGGAGGCAACCCGGGACAATTACATTAAAAACTTAGGGTCTGTTTACCGTCACGGTTTTTTTCAGGCTACGATCCCTTTTTGTGAGTTCACGTCACATCATGTAACCTAAGTTCTTTTATATGTAAGCGTTATATTAAACAATATTGTGGAATTTAGCCTGACAAATCCTCATCCACCCCATTACTACTGAACACCCCCCTTGTCACCACCTTCTCCCTCATCGCCCCATCAGATCTTCCGAACTCCCCCAGGGGGTCTTTACCGCCCACTTTGAGAACCACTGCTCTAGCACTTGTCTGGTTCTTGTCATCAGGGTATCCACGCTGGTGGGTCTTTTCATAGTGATTCAATCTTTCTATTCTACACAAGCAATCATTTATGAAAGTCTATAACTTATTGGTTATTGTGTTTGTTGTTCTCCATGTTTCAGAGCCATACAATAGTTAGTTAGTTGCTTATCCTTTACAGGACGTGGCAATCAACCCCAGCTTTTATTGGCTGTTTGTGATTTTTCTAGGCAATTTTTTCATTCAGTAGTTTGCCATTGCTTTCTGAACGGTACGGCGCTTATACCATTGTTAAAAATCCACACAACGCGATCTGCTACCAAACCGCCTGCAGCAGGTTTCGAACCTGGTATATCTGGATTATGAAACTGCGTTCATATCCATTAGGCCACAGACGCCGACCCATACAATAGTACTGACTTGATACCTGAGTTGACGATTGCGATTTTTGTGTTGAACCTGATTTCTTTTCACTTCCAAGTATTTCTCAAGAGCTTCCGATCGGCAGAGTGGTTAGGGCTCTAGCCTCTCGCGGCAAAGGCACTGGGTTCGAAACGCGGTGGCGTCACGCTGCAGTCTACCCAGCTGTAAATAGGTACCTAACTCTGCTCTTGAGGAAGGGAAGGTAAAAACAGCAAGGACAGGGAAATGGTCACCCTACTTCTCGAAGCATGGAGATGGTATTGTGAAGTCTCTAACACTTCACCCCGCTACAGTAATATCTGCTACGGGAATAACTTTACCATTTTATGTTTCTCAATGCAAAGAAAGCTCTTCTTGCCTTGGTATATATGAGAGAAAAATTCAGACAGACACACTTGTACATGGGAGAAGAATGGAGTCAGACATATTTTTTTTAATACTGAGATGTTCTACTACAATGGCGTGATGCGCAATCGATACATTATCTTCTTCAAATTTCCGATTTCTTTAGGATTCTTGGTTTACGCACCAGACCTCCTTTATTCTACTTTTTTTTGCTTGACTATCTCTTTGCTACACCCATGTGTTACCGGAGCCCGAAAAGGAAGCAAAGAAATACGCTGAAACCTGCCACGCTTGTCGTAAGAAGCGAATAAGGAAGATTGGGCATTTAAAATATTTTAAACCACAAAAACTTCAACGAACAACATGAACAGGCCAGTTCCTGTAAATATGTAAGTTCAGCCACCAAAGACAGAAGAAGTTTCTCTAATAAGAAAACGCTTGACCTAACTTCAGATTAGACTTTGCATAAGACTGTTGAAGGCCCCACGGCCAGATAATTGATTAGGCAAAGTAGGCTGAAGCCTAGGGGCCCAGAGCTCTTGTGGGCTCATGCATAAGTTAAAAAAAAATTAAAATACGTACAGACTTTTCAATAAAATGTGTTTAATAATAAGAAAAATAATACTAATAAACATTAACATAAAATAATTACTAATTGTGACAATGGGTGCAGGGCCATTACAAATATTGGCGACATAACAAATCCCGAGTATTCTACAATCACTCTGATTCTCGGAATATCCACAGCCACAAAATAGGCTACTACATAAATCCATTGCACAACTTTGGCCCTCTACTCGCACACTACTATAGACATCCACCCTTCTCTTCTCTACGCTCTTCGCTGTCTCCTGTCTACTCTCTACTGACTCAACTCTCTACTATCTCAACACACTACTGATCCAACACACATCTCTCTCTCACTGACCCCTTTCATTCGTATTCACCCATAGCTAGCAGTTTGTCTTAACCTCTGCTCACAACATTGCTTTTAAAGAGGTAAGCAATGCTAACAAACTAACAAACCAGTCCATTAATAATACTTCTTTTTCGTTCGTCCTGAAAAGGACGTTGGTTGCGGTGTGTCCGTTTACACCGACACATCCGACTTCAGCACGGCGTTTTTTTTTTTTGGGACCGGGTTAGCCTTCCCACTTCGATCCATACTCTCTCAGCCAGACTGCAATGATGCAGCCTGTTTCCAGGACCACCACTTGTAGGTGGAGTAGGGTCTTGGTCAGCTCTGGTTCGCTGACCCTGACGCAAGCAGTCAAGCTATGGGTCGTTGACTGCATTTATCACTGTTGGTGCGTCTTCGGTCCCTTAATAATACTAGTGTATACCATCATCATGCTAAGGTTTGAACAAAAAATTAAAATTATTGTCTAATAGATGAAGGGGGCCCAAACACCAAAAAGCCTAGAGACCCTTCTTGGCTTAATCCGGTCCTGGATGGCCCATGCTCCTCCCATGCTCCTTGGTTAGTTGAAATAGGATGAATGAATCTCTCGTTAGTTCTTTCTTCCTTCAAGAATTGAAGTTTGCTGCATTAAGAGAATAGGTGGTAATGTGCTAGTTTTACGAACGGGCAAGAACCAACACTGGACATAGGAAAACTCTTTATTAGCCAGGCAGTGACACGTGACGTCAAGAAGACGAATGATAATCATCATCATCATTTTCCTTATGGAACACGAAGCCAGCACTGCAGCTGGTCCCCTTACAGAAAGCATACACAAAGCACTAACATGCTCCTGCATCTGTGGTTTTTGTAGCAATGCGTTTTACATCATGAGATAGCCAGCCTATGCATAACGTCATATTAGTCGCCTTATACGACATGCATGAGTTAGCAGTAGTCATATTCTTTACTTGTTTTATAAGAGACCCGAAACTACACGGGACTCCCTTGCTCCATAGGGAACCAAAATGGAGATGATAATGGTGAAACTATATGGCGAACTGCTTATGTGGAAATAAAGATCACTGTATAATACAGTCTTAGAAAGTGGAGACAAATGCTTCTCTTAGAGGAAATACGTGTGGAGTTTGGACAAATGTTGCACAGTTCCCAAGAAGTTCTGAGGTAGTGGCATGGGACTTGCACAAACAAGTTTAATCCCCTCATACTAATACAGATGAACACACCTATGGCAAGGCACACAAGCCAATAAACAAAGTTACTACTGATCAAGCATGTAATACATTAGCAGATACAACATACGGCTGAGAGTGGCAAGGATACAGCACGAAGTAAGGGATGAACACTCAAATATAAAACAGTTGCAAAAAGATTACTATTTTGAAATGAAATGCTACAGAAGGATGTTAAGAATTTCCAAGAAGTACGCACTCACTAAATGAAGTGTTGCATGGAATACATTAAGACAGCCAATAAAATGGTTTGGATTTTTCGTCAGGATAAAAAACAGAGTAGCCAATAACCTCGTGCACAGTTCCCAGAAGTGTCTGTGGTGGCGAAGACAGAATAGACCTGCTGATCGCTCAGTCATGACGACTAATATGAGGAAGTGCATGGGACTTGTACAAACGTATCAGACTCCACTCTTCTCCCTCAGACAAAAGGAAAACAGGCGCGTCCATTGCATGGGAAATATATGAAAGTGAAAAGAAATATATTTTGTTTCTCCCCTCATACTAATACAGATGAAAAACCTATGGCAAGGCACAAGCAAAGAAACAAAGTTACAACTGATCAGAGCATGCATATTCCCAGTAGCAACATACGGCTGCGAGACAAAGACACGCAATAAAACAGTTGCAAAAAAGATTACATCATTTGAAATGAAATGCTACAGAAGGATGTTGAGAATACCCTGGACAGAAAACAAGACCAAAAGAGAAGTACTGCACTCACTAAATGTAGAGGAAAATTGGCTCCTAAATACCATCGCAATAAGGAAGCTGAAATTTTTCGGTTATATAAAAAGACATAATAGTCTGGATAAATTAGTAATGGAAGGCATAATCCCTGGGAAAAGGTGAAGGGGACGACCTAGACGACGGTGGATCCAGGACATCACAGAGAATCTGAACATGTCTTTGGGTGATGCAGGTCGATTTGCCCAGAATCGTGATGCGTTCAGAGCAGCCGTAATGAAGACAACATTCTGGAGAGAATATGTCACATGATGATGATACAGAAATAAAGTACAACCCAAATATCGGAACCTTACAACCTTCATGGTGTCAAATCAGTTGCTAGAGAGAGCATCATTGTGTCAAATCAGTTGCTAGAGAGAGCATCATTGTGTCAAATCAGTTGCTAGAGAGAGCATCATTGTGTCAAATCAGTTGCTAGAGAGAGCATCATTGTGTCAAATCAGTTGCTAGAGAGAGCATCATTGTGTCAAATCAGTTGCTAGAGAGAGCATCATTGTGTCAAATCAGTTGCTAGAGAGAGCATCATTGTGTCAAATCAGTTGCTAGAGAGAGCATCATTGTGTCAAATCAGTTGCTAGAGAGAGCATCATTGTGTCAAATCAGTTGCTAGAGAGAGCATCATTGTGTCAAATCAGTTGCTAGAGAGAGCATCATTGTAAGAGCACATGCATGCATTAATGCAGGTTTCCTGCAAATGTAGCCGCATTATTGGTGGTTTCTTGCTACTCATGCAAATTTGAACAATCAGACGGATAGCCATGACAAGGCAGTCCTTCTTCTGGGATCATCAGAGTTAGGGGAGCCGCGCTGGTGTAATGGTTACCAGTACCACACTGCGCTGGCGATCGGATGATCCAGGTTCGAGCCCTGGCGAGGACATTTGAAGCAGTGTCGTCGACCAGGGGACTGGAATAACCTGAGTGGCTCCTGAGCCGACCCAGCTGTAATGGGTACCTCCGAAATCGGCGAGTATCTGCCTGAGTGGCGAGAGGACACCTGTCATTGTACAGGGAAAAAAAGGGATACTCACGTAAAATCAGTCTCATGTTGGACATATTAACCGGAGATTTCGCCTCGAGTTATAGCGGGCGTAAGATAAAAAAAAAAAAAAAAAAAAAATCAGTTAGAAGAAAAGAGGGATATTTAAAAGACACGAAGAAGGCAATTGCATATAGACATGAAAGGGATAAAGAAAGCTTTGAAATACCTTAAACAGATGGTACAAGACAAACAATCGTGGCGTGAACATATTGAGATCATCTTCACGTGTCGCTTAAGGGTGATTGATGATTGAATGCAAGTACAGACATAAGGAAATCTCACAATAATCGAACGGGCGCACGAGACGACCCTTGAATGTACAATGTACCATAATGTAACCAAACCGCTTGACGGAGTAATAAGAGTTAATGTCAGTGGACGAAAGCCATTCAAACAATTCTGGTATTCAGACAACAATTATTTTTAAACAAGGGGAAAAGGATTCCATACGGCCACAGGAAAGTTTATGCTTCAGACACAGTTCTTCTTCGTGGCCCTTCTTCGTTCCTTAAATAGAATAGGATTGCGAACGTCCGATTGGCAGAGTGGATAGAGCGCTGGTCTCTCGCAGCAAAGGTGCCAGGTGTGATGGTATTGCCTCCCCTGCTTTGCAGTAGTGGTCAAACAGTGGCCAAAACTCAAGAGTATCTATTATAGGATTCAATGGAGTCTATCTTTACACAAGATTACTCTTGGCAGAAATGTACAAAGAAGAGTAGTAAAGAATCTATCACATGGGAGTCTTCATAAGATATTCAGATAAGCGAAAACAATGCTGGCTATCGCTGAGCACGTTAATTCTATAATCTGCCGACACTTTTATGAAGAATTTAGCAATGGTTTATTCTAGCTCGTTAAGCCCCCACCGCTGATTTAATCAGTAGAATTATTATTATAATGCATATATAGCTCTGTTTAGAGTGTGTGTTTAGTAACTTTAACTAAGACAAACATGTAGTACATTTAAAAGGATTGAATCGAAGTCAAATTTGTAACATTACAAATAACAAAATTTAATAATCACTTTAACTTTTAACAGTTGGAAAATAATTTGAATATTTATGAAAAGAATTTCATCACTTGGATGGGATTTAACTGAATAAAGGAGGTCACTTGTGGCAGCGGATATTTTCACTTAGCTGCCAATGGTAGTTTTTTTCTCCCGCTGGGTTAGTTCTTTTCACTCTGCTCGCGCTCATCTCTGGTCAAAGTTCAGGCGCCGCAAGTTCCCAGAACGTCAAGGAGTAACGGCCAAGTTGGTTCTGCGTCTGTCTATAAGACCCTCTTATGATGACGTCTCTTACAACGCCAGTCCACTTCTACCTTCACTTGGTTCCAGAGATAGTACTTTCTGCTGGTACCACCAATAACTGGTAATAGAAATAGAAACGAAACGCTCTTCTGAGTATGGCGTTTTTCCGACACATTTATGTGCCCCCCCTCTTCTATTCTACCATCCCATGTCAGAATTTACCCTCGATGAGAATTAAATTTAATCCCTCGGGATAAAACTTCCTTTACATTTAAACTGAATAGCTTTAGCTTTACATTACATTTAAATGAAAAGGTTAAATGTAGAGCTATAATATGTTTTACATTTACATCTCCCCTGTTTGAAAAGTGTTCACAATATAAATTCATTTATGTTTCATTTACATTTACACTTGTGGAAAAGTTTGAAACTTCTATTAATTAAAATGAATATTTTCACAGACATTTACACTTGTTTAAAGCTTGAATACTTACATTAATTTTAAAGTGAATATGTTTATAGGGACATTTACATTGCTTTGAAAATGTAAGTATTATTTTTAGAATGTACATCATTTCTGTTAGCTTTCCCTCCCTGCTCCATAGGGAACCTGGAACTACTTTATGCTTTTAGTTCTCTTTACGAAACTAGAAATAAAGCAATCACCAGCCCATGCAGTGGTGGTTCATGAATCATCATTCTAGATACTGAGGTTGCCAGCCTCAAAGGACTTTGACATCCAAAGCGAGTTTCACACATTAGACTTCACATGGTAATATATACATATACATGTAAGTTCACATGTTAGTAATAAAATATGAAATGTAAATCACAACTTACGCTAATCCTGGCGACAGACTTGTTTGCTCAGATGAATAAAAGAGACGAATTGTTCTCTTACACGCGTCTGGGATGTCTTTAATTTTGACCATAGATTCCCACTCTGACTCCGTGTTTCTTCAGTTTCCTAGTCCCGGTGTTCCTTATTAAAATGTAAAGAATTCATGTGCTTTATAAGTCTTATTTGGTTCTCCAATAAAAGGTCTGGTTAACAAATAGGAATTATAATCTATTCTTCACTCTGGCGAGAACTGGTGTTGTCTTGGCGAGCGTGCAATTCACAGTGAGATAAAACTGCGAAAATGGTCAGGCTATTTTCCCCTCAATGTTGTTATTAATCTAATCAGAAAGATCCAATCATTTCAAACAGGTCGGGTGTGGCACTTTCAAAATATTTACTACATGGACAAATTTTGCAAAAGGTCACGTCTCCCATATATGGTAATATGATGTCTTACATACACTCTCACCAACACATTTGTAGACTCATATTGTCTAAAATGTAATAAATCCATGATTACTTTTAACCAAGTGACTGGAAGCGATTATAGCATACTTGTCTGCCCACAGGTGTCACACAGACAGTAATCTTGTTATCTGTCATATGAGTATGTGGTGAAAAATTCTAATATTTATATATATAAATTAGAACATAAATGTAAAGCCGAACGAAATAATACGATAGGAAGAAGAATGGAGAAAGACCAGTGCTTTCCCAGTATAGATAACGCCTTCGTTGTATAACGCCGTAATGGCTAAAACAAGATTTCTACTTGTCCTAATTCGTTCGTTCCTAAATAAAATGCTTAGGCTTAACGATACGGCGATAACCGTAGTTCTAAAAATAGAATGTGTAGTAAAATCTTCTAGACGACCTTGATTTTAAAAACTAACATTAGTGCAAAATCGCGCACAAGGTTATCCTTGGAAAGACAGACGGGCTTAGAAGAAAAAAAAAGCAGAGATAGATAGACGGACCATGGAACACAGTAACGCAAGCCACTCGCAGTGTGTCTAAAAATAATCCAACTCGCAGTGTGCATGGCCTGATTTTTTTCAAATAAACAGTGATGAAAAAAACTAACGATACGATGTTAGGTTTAGAAAACAGGTTTAATTCTTATTAGGAAACCTGATATTTTACGTAGGGCTCCTGATTTTATACTGATAGTACAGTCGTAAAGAATCGAACAGGTGATAGTTGAAATTAAACACTTAACATCGGGAAAAGATCGTATTCTTAACTACGCCACTTAGCCCCTTGAAAATCATATATTCGTGTACAGGAAGGCTAGGGGACTAGGAATATGTAATAAATTATCTAAAAAGTCCATTGGATAATTAGATATTGATAATAAAACATATAGAGATCAGAGATACTGTCAGGTTTGGTCATATCTGCTTGGGATGGAATTCCCAGAATTTTGTTGAAACATAGTAGTGACAGAAAGCCTAAGATAGTACGAGGGAGGCCA
The DNA here is from genome assembly GCA_024509875.1 of Oreohelix idahoensis. Lineage (NCBI taxonomy): Eukaryota > Metazoa > Mollusca > Gastropoda > Stylommatophora > Oreohelicidae > Oreohelix > Oreohelix idahoensis. The sequence goes on from JAMPIV010008760.1 coordinate 86,102, forward strand.
TGGGCTGAACTTTGAAGTTAAAAGAAATTTGATTGGGTGACCTATGAATAACAAATAAATGCCTAGAAACGGAGTAAAAGTGAATGAAAATATTTGAATGACTGTGTACTCTTTTGAAAATATTCAAAACGATTGGCCAATATACTGGATATTGGCAGAAGAAATCTTAGAGGGGACGCCATATCGTTACACACTGTGAGAGATGAGAGCAGGCAGTGTTATCCAAAATTAAATATATGATAACAGCCTGGACATACCGCAGATCAAACTGTGCCAGTCATCTTTAGTGTGTATTTCCTTACGAATTGTGGTAAGCTAGACATTTTTAATTTGTATTTTATATGAAAATTGAATGTGAAATGATAAATTATGTCTGTATGTGTGTGGTTCAGTAGCAAACATGAGGCAAAGCCTAGATATTGCTCCACCATGTAAAAGATTGTCAGAGAGGAGTATAACTGCATATATATATATTGGATTGCCATATAGTAACATAACACCTATCCTATTGTATGGAAGGGATTACAGCTGGAATTGCAGAGGCGTTGTCACCATGAGGGAGAGGAATACTGGTGTATATTGTCACATGAAAAGCTAGCAGTTGGCCTAAAGCGCTGAACTTTATGTTTGTTTGTACTGTCATGTACTTCAGTGTGGAATAATTTTGTATATTAGTTATGAAGAAGGAGGCACAACCTTCTCATTTCAGGGGCCGTGGTATAGATGGTGATATTGCATCGTCCGGTCTGAGTACTGCGTGATCCAGAAAGCTGGCAGCGGACTCCTTGCACAAGATAGCGGCCATTGTATATCATACTATCAAACTGAGAAGCAAGCGAGCAGAGGATACAGGTTTCCTGCAGCTGCATTATGAGATAAGCGCTTGTCAGCACGAAAAAGCTCAACCTTGAATAAAATACCCTGAACTGAACTTTATTATAAAAACAAAAGGGACAGAAATTTTAAAAAACCAGAATCTGTGAATCCTTCAATATTATTTCCACCAGTACAAACACATGAAGTCGTGATGACCAACAACAACCTAGCACTAAAAGCCAGTATTACCTCATAATAATACATCACAACACTACACTCATATTACAATAATAATATATGTCTGGACAAAGATTTTTTGTATAAATTCTTGTACATAAACATTGTGCTTACATTTGATTGTGATTCCTGATTCACATTGTAGTAGGATCAGGATATCTATATATTGAAAAAGCTAATACAGTGTATAAAAGTTAACACTTGACTTACTTAAGATAAATCTTTAGAGTGTTATGTGTTTGTGATTGTCATAGTGTTGTAAATTGTTGTGGATCTTAACTTAGGTGTTTATCTGTCTGTTGGTTGTTGTGAACTTACACTTCATCACTATCATAACCCTAGACATTAAACAAGTCATCATACAATTCAAGAATAAGTCTGATTGAGGTCGAAATGTGGTAGCATGCAAGGTTCTCTGTAATACACCAAACTTATTAGTTACAGAGGGAAGCCGCGCTGGTGTAATGGCTTCGGCGTTGTACTGGCGACCAGGTGTTCATGGTTCAAACCCGGGCGTCGGCGTTTGAAGAAATGTTTACGGCCGGAAATTTGACTGAATAGCCTGAACGGCTCCTGTGATAAACCCTCTGTGGATGGGAAGGAGCGAAGCTCCTGACCGGGTTGGAAGGAAAGTCCTCAGGTTCCCCAGCCTCGCAATGATATGTCATTGGGCCGAAGGGCTGAAAGCCCAAGTGCCGCTGGTTAAGAAAAAAAAAAAAAAAAAAAAATTAGTTACAGAGACCTTCACAGCTGATCTCATTCAGTACACTAAGTCCCCTATAACTATATTTATATAATCCCAACTCACCACAGAGTACGCAAACTCCGTGTCTTATCGGTGATTTAAGCAGATAGCGCTGGTCGATGTACGTGTTAATCTGCCGCGCCTATAACCAACAAATCTGGGTAGCGCCAAGCAAATGTGATGTATCATATCAGCCGCTCCTGCAAATGTGATATTTATCACCTACAGGGTGATTTAATAAAATCAAATATCTGCTACTTAACAGAAAAATAAAGAAAGAAAGAAAGAAAGAAAAGTGCGATAATTGACAGCACCTAATAAAATCAGTACCACAAATGTACCGATACTGCCGGGGAGAACCAAAGATCGATAGAGGTCGTCCATTTCGTCACACCGGGTTTGAATCACGGTACCGTCAAGTTTCAGTCCACGCAGCTGTAAATGGGTACCTGACTGTTCTTTTAGTTAAGGAAGGAAAAGGCAGCGAGGAAGGGAACTGGTCACTCCACCTCTCGATGCTGGACCTAGTATGGTGAAGTCTCTAACACGTCACTCCCCTACGGCAGTATTTGCTATAAAAAGTCTGTTAGGATAGAATAGTTTTTGTTTGTTTTTTTTTTTTTTTCAAGATAATGTCGTGTGTTCATGCATGGATGGATAGACAATGTAATGAAGGAAAATTAAAAACATATATAACATCGCATTTTTTTTGGTACTGTTGTGCGAATTATCAAGAATTAAACAGGGTTTTAAGGTACTCAAATACAAAAATACAAGATCTTAAGATACTCAGGATAATTCAAAGTTTTTAAAATAAGACTGAGTAAGATGTAGTGCACTCTAGGTAATTAGAATGTTTAAGAAACGGGATCAATACACTTTTCTTTTTAATTAAAATTTATTTTTTAGAAATTTCAAACAATCAATCGATAAATCCGTCAATCGATAAATCCGTCAATCGATTTCCTTTTGTTCTACAGAAAGCTTTGAAGCACCACTGCAGCAGGCTGCTTTCCAGGAAGCCCGCACCAAAGTGTTCACGTGCTCTTCTTGCAACAGTGGGCTTCAGTAGCGATTTCTTCTTCTTCTTCGTACACTCTCAGACGTCCACTCTCAGACGTCCAATCTCAGACGTCCACTCTCAGACGTCCACTTGAATGTTCTCAAAGAAAGCAGTAGTCAGTTTAAGGCTATTTGAATCCCCGTAAAGCTTTTCCACGAAAGGAACTGGCGTCGGCCATATGCGCTTTATGTAATGACGTCATCATGGAGCGACGTACGTTGCACTGTTTCGTTAGGCCTGTGGCCCAGTACATCCAATTTCAACTGGCATTTATGTCGGGTTGCCTTCTTTAGCGTTTGACTGTCCCGAGCCTATCTGTAATTTGTAGCGATGTGTTTAGCCTGATGAGATTGCCAGTCCCATGTACAACCTCACAGTAGTCCCCTCTGACGACATGCTTAAGGGAGCAGAAGTCATATTGTGTCTTTGTATCCGCAGGAAACCCCCCCCCCCCCGCCCCCTTTCCCCATGAGCTGCACGGGATTTTATTTAAAATAAAAATTACAGCGTTAGAAAACAAACAGGATTGACAGATCTGGTTTGTACAAGCAACAGGTTTGTTCCGTTTGGAACACGAACTTGAAAAAAATGTGAACTTCGTTTACAGTGGGCATTCAAATTTTGGCGAATGTTACTGGATGGCTAGCCATCAAATTCTGGCGAATGTCACTGCTTGGTTAGCCAGAAAAACAACAATTTTACTAAGTTCCCTGAACGTAAAATAAATAGCGAGATCATCGATAAAACGGGGGAAGATTCAGCAAGAGAACATGGAGCGAAAGATTCATTCATTCATCGGCCTTCAACATCTCCCCGAGGAGCTTAGGTCTTCAACAAACTTAATGCCAAGTCTTACCGTCCCGTGCCATCAGCTCAAGATCTTTCCATGTCCTCGTCAACCGCTTCACTTCTGTCCCAGAAGAAGGTGAGTCGGTGTTCCGATCTGTGTTTGTGTGTGTATGTGGTGCCACAATTAATGATTGAGTGAAACAGTTCATAAAGCAACGTTCAATAATCTCGACCAAGTAGAATTCAATTAATAACCCGAGTCAGTTTGACACACAGACGTAACATTTATTAACTTCCACCTTGGGGATCCATAACAACTCGATCCTAAATAATTACAATGCTGTGATCCATTCAAACATTAGTTAATCCAACAATGTGCTTTGTATATCCATGACATAGTTCCATGATATTTACGATAAATCCATTCTCGCAATTACTGTACAATAGACGATCTCGTCGAATCTGACACAACCACTTAATATCCGCTAGGCAATTATAGCTGCGATCATATCTCGATCGCTAGTTTAGAAATCCACACTGAATTATGATCTTTCACCATCAAAATACACTTTGGACACAACCATGACTTGTTCCTGTGAACATATTTTCCAGAATCCAGGTTTGTTAATCAGTCCCCCTCAACGAAAAATCCTCAATTGCATCACCGCGCCACATAACACAATCGCATCTAGGACTCTTTACTTTGCACCACAAATTTTCCAGAATCCTTTTGTTTTTCAAACATATTGCAAGCACATCCAATAAGTGATGTGCAACACGAGTCATAACAGTCGACAACCACTCCTTTCGGCTTTCTCTGGGTTGCATCATGAGCCTCGCTTGCCAGAAGACCCTCTTCTGTCTTGGGTAGCAGAACTGACTTGTGTTCTTTATTTTCTTCTTCCTCGTTCGCCTTCAGACTTCCACATTAATGACTATAATAAAGGTAGTAATCAACTCAAAGTTCCTCACATCTTCAAACAGTTTTTCGTTGACAGAAGTGGGTTGTTGCCATATGCTACTCCGTTCATTGCTGTAGGTTGGGCAGGACTGCAGCAGGTGTTCGGCTGTCATCGGGCTAGTACCGCAGGTGCAGAGATCTGATGCACCAATTTTGTATTTGTGGTATAGATGGTATCTCAGTCTGTTGTATCCAGTGCGTAGCCGAAAAATGGTGACCTGTTCTCTTCTACGCGTAGATAGCGGATGATGTGCATCATTTTTTAAATGGCCTGGGTGCTCTCTTTCCCATTTGGACTTGAATGTAGCTTTTATGGTAGTTTTTGCCATTTCGTAAGTTGTCTCTGTATCATTTTGTTGTAAGGCTCCTCCCTTCCTTAGCAAGTTTGTCTGCCTTCTCATTTCCTGCTATGTTGCAATGGGCTGGTATCCACTGGACTGTGCACTTGTTGAAGCATTTGGCCAGTCTTTCAAGATGTCACCGTAGGGTTTGCCCAAGCATTGTTTATGCTTCTGGCAAGGTTATATGAACGCTTAAAGTATGTCACCGTAGGGTTTGCCCAGGCATTATAAATACATTGCCAAGGTTGGGTGAACGTTTAAAACTGTTCACGAAGAAGAAAATAGAGTGAGGATTAAAGATAACAGACAACGGTTCACTAACTTCGCTTGCGTTAGTAAAACGTGAGTATTTTTCTAGTGAGTAGTAAATAAAGCTCGACCAATAGTTTGAGCTGGAAAACAGATTAGGGAACGAATCAGAGGTAGCGAAAGAAACGCACCAGGTAACAATGACTAGAGGTCAGAAAGGTGTGCGGGTTTCTGAAGGGCAGTCGGGTTTCAGAAGTTGAAGAAGCAAGAAGTGCTTTTGGCGGTTGCCACCAGTTTTAACAGATTCTGTGGTTATACAGATACGTTCAGAAGTTATACAGAAAATGCATAAGCTGTAAAGATAACTCAGAAGATTAAAGGATTCTGTGGTTAGACAGAAATATCATAAGTTTGAGAAGGTTCAGAGGATGTGATAGCTCTAGTCAGTAACTATACAAGATAACTAAGAAGTTTCGTATAGACAGAGTAGAAGATGATTAAGAAAGTTCTTATAGTCACAGTAGAGAGTGTATTTCGGGAGAGATTCAGGGAATTGCCTGTAAGTATGGTTTTGAACTTATCATTCATATTGATGAAAAATTGCAGGAGAAGTAAATCAGAAATCCCAAGTCGACATGTCAAATAAATGTTGACTACTTTGTTGACTAAGCAACCTAGAGAAGAGAAGTATTTGAATGATACATTGATGGTCAAGCTTGGTACTGTTATATACGAATAGATGGTAAGAATGAATTCCAAGGGGAAAACCATATTTTTATCAGAGTGAGTTCACAGAGAGTGAACCAATGAGTCGTCTACAGAAATAGTTACGACAAGTAAGCGACTGGGAGAGTCAACTTCTTTAAGAACTACCTGCATGCTCTCGCATGTAAGTATAGAGTATAGAAGACTTGTTACATGTATAAGAATTATAGTATGCTTTTCAGGACCGGAAATAGAGGCAGGTCTGACCAAGTTTGGTCAGGAGGAATAAAAGCACAAGACAATGAGTTGGAAGTGCTGATCAGGAGTATGGAGGCATATTAAGCAAACTGAGGTAGAGTTTGAAGAGGCTAAACAAGTAAATGGAGATGATAGAAGAACAAAGGGAGATTAAGTATATATATATACACGAGATAAAGAGTTTATGTATGAAGCAACTATGATACAACTGTATGTGAGCTCTATGAAGAATTACCTACGTTATTGAAGAATATTACATGTAAATAAATGTTTTTGCAAGAGAGAAAACATATGTTTGAGTCTATCCTTGAGGGTTGTTGTATGTAGGCCAGGTCAATAATCATTATAAAATCCACTATACGATCAGCCACTATAATAACAACGGAGAAGGAATAGAACGAGTCGAGGGTTGAACAAAGGAGGAAAAAGTAGTTCATCCAGGAATCACCAACTCTGGCGGACATGGCCAGTACTTATACACAATAGCATTAACTTGGAAGATAAACAAAAGAGACTTGTGTGTGTAAAAAACTTGAAATACTTCACTAGGCCACCTAGTGAAAACACACCTGGCTACAAAGAGAGTTTATCCGATCTTTAAATCCTTTAGCATGGTGACTCTTCAGAGCTGTTATTACTGAGAAGGCTTGTGTAAAGATTACTATTTGTTTTTTTGCATGTGCTTTTCATGCAATAAGTGGTTCAGCTGCCTGTTTCAGGGCTTCTGCTTCAGCATTGAAGTTATTTGTTCTTTATTTGTCGTATCTTCGTTGTTTGTGGAAGTTTTTGTAGTTTGAAATGTTTTTACACAATGGGGTAACCGGCCCATGCCCAACCGACTCAGTAGAAGATTTATTACTAGGCCACAATAAAGCCTAAAAATTAGTTATATTTGATAGTTGTGTGTTATATTAAATAGCTGTAGGTTTTATTTGTGTTTTCGCTATTTCTAGAGCGATAATCGCGTGTGTTATTTGCGTGGCGCAATTAATCCGCGCAGCGCACTAAAGTTGAGTGATTAGCCTAGAGCCTATATAAAGAGATAGCAGGCGGCAAACGGGCCTATTTTGCAAAAGCCGCCCAGAGAGAACAAACGAAGTTAGACACCAGAGCCAAGCTGTAAATGCCTTGAGCACGTGAGTTAATTTAGAATAGCATTAGTGTTCTATAATTCTGAAATGATATTGAACGTGTCTATTTTAATGGTTAATGAAATAAATAGATTGATGTGTTTCCAGGACCTGATAATTTAGTCTTGAAATATAAATGAGTGAAAATAATATGCGTGGATTGATTTTAATAGTGTAAGTCCAAATCACAGATGTGAGAGTTTTAGTAGAAATTATTTCATTCATCAGAAAGGCAAATATAGTATGAAAGTATTTCATACATGAAACCAGGCAGAGAAGCGATCTATTACTTGAATTTAGATAATATCGACTTGTTAGCAAAATAGCAAGATGGCAGCCACGTGGGGATGACTGTATAAAAGCGGCGCGAGGAGTCTGCAGTAACACTCTTAGTTATCAAGCCTATAATGTTACGCAGTTTTATACTGTGTGAATTGACACGTGGGCCAAGGCAGGATAAGATAATTTTCCCCAGTAATAGAAGAGAGAGTTTTCGTGGTAAATTTCCTTTAGGCGATGTATTTAGTTCCAGTTTTGTTAAAGTTAAAAATAATTATATTTTATTCTTTGATGCGACAGTAATTTAGTGGTATTTCACGATTATTGATTATTCTACTGTATATCTTTAGTGGGTTATTTTGAGTGAGGTGAGAATATGTATTTAGATTTCTGGAGAGCGCGAGGCACTCCTTGGTGCGTAATGCACGTTGGGTCAGGTGTTTCTCTGTTTGCTCCTTGTGGAGCATGGAAACACCAATGCGGCTGGTGTCCATCACAAGCCGACAAGAAGCATTTTTATGCTATTGCAGTGGTTGTTTGGGTAACGATGTGTTTCATGTGATGAGATTCCCAGGCTCATCAGTGGTCATATACGACACGCTTGTTGCCAGGCGCACCAGTCGTCACATACGACATGCTTCAGAGTGCAGAACGAATATTGAGATGGATCAGTTGCGAAGTGGTGGTTTATTCTCATTATTGAGAGTATTTGTTGTACATATAGTTGAATATTATTTTATGTCCATATTATTATTATTTAATTATTGTTATGTAAAGAATGGTTTGTAAGAGCACGTGGGCTCGCTTGGAGATATATATTTCTCTTCTCCGCTCCTGAGGGAGCATGGGGCCACCAGTGTGGTTTGCCTCCGCATGTAGCATTCAGATGCTCTTGCAGTAGTGGTTTCGGTAGCAACTGATGTTACACGGTGAGATTGCCAGCCTCATGCACAACACCATACTAGTCTCATTGGACGACATGCATGAGTGTGTGTGTGATAGCTGAGTGTGTGCTCTTGCAGTAGTGGTTTCGGTAGCAACCGATGTTACACGGTGAGATTGCCAGCCTCATGCACAACACCATACTAGTCGCATTGGAGTGTGTGCGTGTGTGTGCATCTTCTTCTGCGTTCAGTTTGTAGTCATGCTAAATCTGCAGGCCTGTCGCCAGGACGAAGTCCACAGTCTTTACCAGGTCGGCGCGGCAGCCCCATAGCTTCTGCTGGAGCTCAGCACCCCTTGGCCAGGTAGCACGTCGCGGTTCATCGTGGGTTGGACAGTTCTGGAGAATGTGTTCTGGGGTCTGGATTCCTGTTCCGCATGGGCATTCATTTGTGTGGGATATCTTGAGGCGATAGAGATGTCCTAGTAATATGCAGTGGCCTGTTCTCAGGCGGAACATTGTGGTCTGTTGGTATCTGTTTAAATGGTGTGTGTACATGATAGTTGAATGTTTCACGCAGTGTAGAAGGACAGTTTGACAGATGAGAGCATGGGGTCTCTGATTATTTAACTATAATGATTTTAACCAGTAGTTGCTTTGTTTGCTTCTTCAGATTAGCAATCGAGCACGGCTGGGTGTTTGTTTGGTGTTTGGTTTGTTGGTTTATTTGTTTAATGTTTGCTGTGTGTGTTTAGTGCCACTGACAGGGTTGTAGAAATAAATACAACCCCTGCCTTAAGAATCAGAGTTTATTGTTGATTAGGGTCGGTTGCGAGTGTGCAAGAGAGTGATCAAATGTCACAACATCATCACCTCGCCCACCCTAGCACACACACACACTTTTTTTTTTTTTTTTTTGATGTAACAGCAGCACTTGCCTCTGCAGCCCTAGTCGGCCAACGACATGTTGTTGCGAAGGCTCTGAGGACTTTCCTTGCAACCAGGTACAGCTAAAGAATGCATCGTCAGTGGGTTATCACAGTAGCCGTTCAGGCATTCAGAAACAAATTTCGGCGTAAACATTTCTTCTAAAACGCCGACGCCCGAGGTTTGATCTAAATTTACTATTCGTGTTTGATGGCAGCGTATTATTCAGTAATACAACACCGAATGCACATTACACCATCGAATATTCGGTGCAGCCCTAATATATATATATATATGTCCTTTGAATTCCATTTGTTCCTATGCTAAAGATCATAGGGCGTTCCAGTTTCTGGAGACAGAAATGAAAGAGATGAAGGAGACATAGAAAGATATTGAGCGGATGGCACAGGAAAGTAAGAGTGGCACAAATTTGTTGAAATGCTAGTCTACTTGGGAAGCGGAAGATACTAATGATGATGATGATGATGAAGAAGCAGAAGAAGAAGAAGAAGACAGAAGATAGTTACATTTTAAAAAAATACAAATTTGCCATATATTGATTACAGTTGTTGAGCCCATTACAAAAGGCGGACCTTCACTTAATTTCTGCCCGGGGTGGTCCTTTACATAGTCGTCACGCCACTCGAGGTGGAGGCAGTTGGGATTCGCCTTTTCATTCGGTTAATTTTTTTCTCTTCCTTTTTAAAAGTAGAGACGCGGAGGATGCGGTGGGCAGACCATGTTTACATCTGCGTTTGTTCACACCACACAAAGCGGGACAATCGAAACACAGACACGTTGAGGTGTGAATGAGTTTCCCTGTGCTCATTCGGTGTTTTGTTTAGTGCTTCCGTTGCTGCCACCAAAGGAGTACCGTCCTATCGCGGTGCTTTCAATGTGTGTCCCAGCGCGCACCAGACGGAGGGAGAAAAACTGATTTGCGAGGATTAAGCGGCGAGATTAGCCCGGTAAGTCTGTGATTATTAGAGCGCGGGTCGTCTCCCTTGAGAGAATCGCACTTCTTAATGGAAAATAAATGATGGTTCTTGTGTGAATTTCAAAGTTAAGCCTTTTTCTGTCTTTTTTTTCGCTCTTCCACTCTTTCGCTCATTCTTTCTACACGTTCTTCTTCTCCTCAATCTGTTTATCCCCCTTTTTACCACTATTATACACATTGCATTCACGTGTGTGGCTTTATGTTATTCTTCCTTATTTTATACATAATGTATATGCTTTTGTTTATCTATCAGACATAAAGGTCTTTTATATGTGTACATGCGCCCTAATATAACTTTCTAGGTTGAACGGGACGCGCCTCGCCAAAATGAGGCAAAATTTTATTGAAAAAAAATAATGCTTTTTTAATAGTGTCGTTCTTGTAATCATTTGTTCTTTCTTTCTGTCTTCCTTTTTTGTTCGTATGTTTGTCTTTCTTTCTGTCTCCCTTTTTTGTTTGTATGTTTGTCTTTCTTTCTTTCTGTCTTCCTTTTTTGTTTGTATGTTTGTCTTTCTTTCTGTCTTCCTTTTTTAGTTTGTATGTTTGTCTTTCTTTCTTTCTGTCTTCCTTTGTTTGTTTGTATGTTTGTCTTTCTGTCTTTCTGTCTTCCTTATTTGTTTGTATGTTTGTCTTTCTTTCTGTCTTCCTTTTTTGTTTGTATGTTTGTCTTTCCTTCTGTCTCCCTTTTTCGTTTGTATGTTTGTCTTTCTTTCTTTCTGTTTTCCTTTTCTTCAGTCTTTCTTTTTTTTTTTTTGTCTTCCTTTTCTGTCTGTCAGTCTTTCTTTCTTTCTTTTTCTTTTTTTTTCTTTTCCTTCTCATATTTTTTATCATCATCATTCATCTTTCAGTTTCCTTCAAATCAATATCTCAGACCTAAGGGTCTTTTATATTTGGACATGCGCCCTAATATAACCGACTAGATTGAACGGGACGCGCCTCGCCAAAACGAGGTAAAACGTTATTTAAAAAAAAGTTACCTTCACCATCATTTTCTTCCTGGCTAGCATATGATTGTCATTATTATTACATTATTATTACTATTAATCTTTCTACTGACTTTTCTGGCGTACTTTAAAACTTTCATTCTGTTTTGCTGTCCATACAGCTTTTATGTAGTGGCGTAACAGGGAAGAGTGGAGTAACCGGGAGGGGGGGGGGGGGGCGGCATTTCTCACAAGTTAGAGCCTTCTTATAATGAATGTCGCTCTCGCGTTCGTAAACTGTTCTCAGTGTCCGATATTACGAGCAAGTAACCCGCCAGCTATGACGGCAGTGAATTACGGTGTACACTTTCTGCTGCGTGTCCCGATGACGGCATTATTGCTCCCGTCGACGTTTCATTCTTGACCTGTCCATTTCAATTTCATTGGATCTTTGTAGTCAAACGTATCATGACTTATCGCCAGTGGACATTGCACTATGAAAGAATTGAAAGGCATGTGTGTCTTTTTAATGAGTGTCAATTTAGCTTTAACTGGCGCAAAGCGCACCGTTTCCGTATTTTCCCGAGAAATGCACCATGTAAATATTTCATGACCTGCGTATTCTTTTAATGTGTGTTTAATTTGATTTTCACGGCGCAATGCACGACGGTTCCGTATTTTCCAGAAAAGGCTGTGGGATTATTTCATTGTTGGTTACAAATGTTTCACTTAGAAAACTCTAAATATAGGGACTTTATTCTTGCGTTAAGAAATGCAGCACGTGGTTGTTTGACAAGCTCAAGTAAGGGCATACTCTCTATCTAGCACGAATAAGCAAACTAAAACACGCTAAAATAAGGGCATACTCTCTATCTAGCCAGGGCTGGTGCTACCATTAGGCCAACTAGGCGGCCGCCTAGGGCGTAGACCTCAGAGAGGCGCAGAGTGTAGAGTGTCAGTGTGTTAAGAGAGTGCGAAGTGTTTTTGTTTTTGGGGGGGGGGGGGGGGCGTGTGCAAGTACTTAGCCTTGCCAAGGGCGCAAAATAGTCTCGCACCGGTCCTGTATCTAGAACGAATAAGCACAATAAAACACACTAAAGTAAGGGCATACTCTCTATCTAGCACGAATAAGCAAACTAAAAGACACTTTAGTAATGGCATACTCTCCATCTAGCACGATTAAGCAAACTAAAACAGACTAAAATAAGGGCATGCTCTCTATCTAGCACGAATAAGCAAACTAAAACACACTAAAGTAAGGGGATACTCTCTATCTAGCACGATTAAGCAAACTAAAACACACTAAAGTAAGGGCATACTCTCTATCTAGCACGATTAAGCAAACTAAAACACACTAAAGTAAGGGGATACTCTCTATCTAGCACGATTAAGCAAACTAAAAAACACTAAAGTAAGGGCATACTCTCTATCTAGCACGATTAAGCAAACTAAAACACACTAATTATTGTAAATTCATCCTTCCATTTTTCTCCTATTTTTCCTATTTACGGAGCAAGCAGTGACTACTGTACAGGGATCAGCTGTAGTGGTGGCTCCATGCTCCAGATGGAGCAGAAAGGGAAGTTAATAAATAAATTAGGATAGCAAGCTCGTGTCTCTTTATTTCTTGACTTGGAAAATGATGATGGGTGATTTACTTCTTCCTTCTTTCACCTGTCAACTCCCAACGGAGCATAGGTCTTTGTCGTATATTTTAGAAAGGTTAGAAGATATTTATGGTCCCGTCTGAGCAGAGGTGACAGTGGTAAATATGTGAGAATAAAGGTGTAAGAAATAGATTTCACGAGTGAATAGTTAAGGAGAAGATTTGTCTCTGGACAGAATAGTTTCTCTAGTCCAGCCTATCTATCTTCTTCTTCTTCTTCCGTCCTTAGCCACCGACCGTCAGAGCAGTCAGTGGCCATTACGCCTAGTGGCGTCTTAGGGCAACAGCAGATAGGTTTTCTTTGCCACTGTTTCCCATCACGCCTATTGGCGTCTTTAGGGCAATGGCAAATCAATCCATCTGCTGTTGTTTCCGTAATCGAAGTGACTGGCAAACGGGTGATCAGCCCGTTGGTCAGCCTATCTATACGACTAAATTTTAGTGTAAAACAATCTTGCACCCCTCATATATCTAGACATATAAGTTAAACTAAACATAGCACACACAATTTATGTGACAACAAGACACACAAACGTGAAAAACTATGGTTAATTGGGTATGGGTCTGACCAACACACACAGTTAAGTTCTTTTTGTTGTTTATTATCATTAAACTTTGACAACATCAAAACATATAGAGAAATCAATAAATCGTGTTTACAGACATATGAAAATAACCGAAAAAGTGCCCTCCCCCTTGTTGAAAAAGGATCCCAAAAGAAGTTAATAACCCAAAGGTCACACTAGGTTACAGAATAGACTGTGAAGAACAAGTTCCCACTAAATTACTACTCAGTAAAGTACACACGTTTAGCGACAAAAAAAAAAGAAGTTAGTACCATGATTGTAACAAAGGAAAATATTCTCTCTCTCTCTCTCTCTCTCTCTCTCTCATACGTGGCCACAAACACTCTCGCTTACCCACTCGTGGTGTTGATATCCCTTGAAAAAAATTACAATAGTTCCTGAACCTATACTGTCAGGTGGGTTGCAAAATATGGCCACGGTCCAGCCTATATAATGAATAATAATTACAAGGTGGGCGCCAAATTTGGTGGTTTAATTTTCCCTGGATGAAAACAAGTGTCACCGCGAATAGTTACTGAAGCAAGACGTGCTCTGGACGTTTACATTTGCAAAAGGAGAAAATTAATTCCAGTATTGCGAAGCATCTGGTTGCTAAGACAAATGTTACAATATGTAAAATTGATGATGCTGGTAAATCCTATCGGCTGGCTCTATGGTGAGTGCCGATTTTGAAACTGCGTAGTTTTCTAGATCACTCCGTTGCTACGGCTGTCAAACGTCAGGAATATATATTCTTTCGTATGCCCAGTGGGCTGGAAAAATTGAATAAATAATTCTGGGTAAGGTACAGTCCAGTTAAGATTTAATATTAATGTTTATTTGTCTCTTTGGCCCAACAGGTTTATGAAGAAACTTGGGACTTGTAAGCCACGAAGAAGACATCATTAATCCTTCACTGAAATGAAGAAGAAAGGACCGAACTAGCCCAAAAATCGAGGACCCAAAATCAGAATAAGACCGCTGGTTTTTTTTATCAAGTTATATATTAGGAAGAAAAGAACATTTATGAAAAATATATGCTACTATCCTATCCACACGTGAGTTTTCCGCTATGGCATGTCGAGAAAAAGGGCATGCGCCCTCCCCCGTTATTGCCCGCGAGAAAATGAACAGCGCACAAAGTCAATTATTATTTTTTCATCCATACGCGCACTTTAACAAATATCGTCTGTCATTACTAGCTATAGATTGTCGGCGTCTATTGTTTTGTCAAATGATATTAACACTAGTCACTTATATAATTTCACACAATGAAATATAATGCGAATTCTATTCTGTCACACATCCGTCACGCGTAATAATCTCAGTCAGCTAAACCGTATCTTCTTGTGTAAGAAAGTGGGGTGATGGAATTTACATTAAACTGAACAACTGGCAAGAAAATATCTACGCGTTATGTTATTTCGCTAGTTTTAACGCTAGGGAATTACAGTGAATTACAATGGTAAACTTAACACATTTTAACACTTAAGCACAATTTCTATTACCACAAATCAGAAAATGAAATCCCCACGAGACTATTTAACACATTTAGCGAAGAAATGGTTCTGGTCTGGCGTGTTTAGATTATCCAACAATTTCTGAGCGACTCTGACAACTGAATTGGAGAGAACACAGTATATATACAGATCAGGGTGTTATTATCTCTAGAGGATGTTATAATTCACACGTTTTGCATAGCAGAGAAATCAGGAAACTGCGTCTCCCAGATGAAAGATTTGTTCGTTCGCTTTACTCAGCGATGCTGACCGACATCAGCAGATTTGGCCGTGCAACGGGCCTCTCTTAGATTACGTCCCCTTTCGCAGATCAAACATTTACCTCCCCCTGAAACGTACGAACATCAAAGGTGGTCGGGAAAATAGTATCGTCCGTGTATCTCTTCAAACAGTCTGTTGTTTCCATGCGCATCTTTCTAATGACCGATAATTGGCAAATCAGCTCGCGTGAGAAACTCAGGTAAACAAACGTGAATCGCTCCCCTGTGAAGACTGGTAGGTTGCGAAAAGTTGGTAAACAACTCTGTTGTTATGTTATGCCCAGAAAAAGGGCGTGGATTCAAAGGTGAGTCATACAGACAGAAAATTGCGTGGTTTGGCTTAGCCAATGGTAGACACTAAATGGGAACGCAAAGGCTGTCAGATTACTGTATCTATATTTCCATTATACGTCACAGTCTTCAACAAACTCATTTCACGTCTGTCTATCCCGTGCCATCAGCTCAAGATCTTTCCATGTGTTTTTTATCTCCTTCATGTCGGTCTCCAGTTCTCTTGTCCACGTGTTCTGTGGCCTTCCTGTACCTCTCTTACCTTGGTAATGCTGTGACAGTGCGAAGACGATGTGTGAAGGAGAATAAGAATTCGTGTGTAATGTTGTCGTCACTCTCTCTGGCCTACTTTCACACACGTTCCGCAAGTAGTATACAATGCGCAAAACAGGTATCATTCTGCAGGAGGCGCATGAGTTTTATATAGCAAAAAACGCGATCGATTTCTGCAGGAGGCGCGCTGTGGCGGCGCGTGACTTTTTATATAAGGAAAATGTGGCGGCGCGTGACTTTTTATATAGCGATATATTTTAGCCGGGGTGACTTCCTCTGACGAGCAGCTTGCGTCCTGGTAGGTTGTGTGGTTTATTTATGTGTTACAGCATGTGTTGTTGTTTATACAAAATATTTAGTTAGACGTGTATTTATATTGCAACAGTTATACGATATTTATTTAGAATAGGAAGACGATATATTTAGACAATAGGAAGACGATATATATTTACAATAGGTAGACAACAGTTATATAGACATGGGTAACAAAGAATTTAGTTAATATATTTTATTGTTCATATAACATTATCATATAGTGACATTGTATAATATTTATATATATATATTTGTATTGGAAGATGGGAGGTGTGTTTTCAAATAAAATTATAGTTAGTTATTTATATAGACATATATTACAACAGTTATACATACATAGGTAACAAAGAAGGGGGTGACGATGCATGGGTGTAATCTAGCGGGCGGGGTTAGGTTAGGGGGATTTTTGTGTGATGTTGGGTGTGTTTGTTTAGACATATATACATACATATATACATTCATATATACGGAGATGTGGTGACGTTGTCAGGATGCATCTGTGGTGACGGCAGCTTAGGTTACTAAGGTTTTTTTTAAGGGAACGGGTATTGTTTTTTTGGCTGGCGGTGATGACTCATGGGTGTGTGACTCATGGGTGTGTGTTGGGGTGGAGCTGGTGGTTGTATGTATGACGCAGGAGTAAAGTGTTAGATAGAAGTATTTAGTTAATGATCTCGTTTAAAAGAATACTTGAGTTAAAGAGGAAAATATAAAAATCGATAACGGCGGCTTAGGTTACTAAGGGGTTTTTGTAAGGAAGTGGGTATTGTTTTTTGTGCGGGGGAGGATGACGATGTATAGTGGGATGTAGATTAGGGGGGATTTTTGTGTGTATGACTCAGGAGTGAAGTGTTAGAGACTTGGCGGGTATTGTTTTTTGGCTGGCGGTGATGACTCATGGGTGTGTTGGGGTGTAGCTGGTGGTTGTATGTATGACGCAGGAGTGAAGTGTTAGATAGAAGTATATAGTTAATGATCTCTTTTAAAAGAATACATGAGTTAAAGAGGAAAATATAAAAAGCGATAATGTTGGCTTAGTTTACTAAGAGGGTTGTTGAAGCGAGTGGAGCCTTTTTGCGCTGGCGTGGGCGACGATGTATAGTGGGTTGTAGGTTAGTGGGGGCTTTTTGTGTGTTGTTGGGTGTGCTATTTAGACATATATACATACATATACACATACATACATACACACACACACACATATACACACACATATACACACACACATATATATATATATATATATATATATATATATATATATATATATATATATATATATATATATATATATATATATATATATATATATACATATATATACATATATACACATATATATATATATATATATATAAAATAAATAAAAATCGATAATGACGGAAAATATAAAAAATCGATAATGTTGGATTAGGTTACTAAGAGGGTTTTTTGAAGTGAGGGGAGTCTTTTTGTACTGCGGGCGTGTCGTTGTGTGTTGGTAGTGTGTTGGTGTTAGATACTTGTTTATACTAGCTCTAGTATCTAGAGGTGGGAGGGCAGTGTTAGAGATCTGACTATACCAGGTCTAGCATCTAGAGGTGGGAGTGAAGATGGGTGTGTGTGTGTGGTTGTGTTGGCGCGCGTCTGTGGTTGTGTGTGTGTGCATGTGTGTATGTGCGTGCGTTCGTGTGTGTGTGTGTGCGGTTGTGGTTGTGTGGGTGTGTGTGTGTTGGGGGTGTAGCAGGCGGGTGTGCCACCATCGAGAGGTGGGAATGAAGTGTTAGAGACCTGACTATACTAGGACCAGCGACTAGAGGTGGCAGTGAAGTGTTAGAGACCTGACTAGGGCTAACATCTAGAGGTGGGAGTGAAGATGGGTGTGTGTGTGTGTGTGGTTGTGTTGGTGCGCGACTGTCGTGGTGTGTGCACGAGTCTGTGGTTGTGTGTGTGTATGCGTGGGTGTGTGTGTGCGCGTGTTTGGGTGTGGTTGTGTGTGTATGTGTGTGTGTTGGGGGTGTAGCAGGCGGGTGTGCCACCATCGAGAGGTGGGAGTGAAGCGTTAGAGACCTGACTATACTAGGACCAGCGACTAGAGATTGGAGTGAAGTGTTAGAGATCTGACTATACTAGGACTAACATCTAGAGGTGGGAGTGAAGATGGGTGTGTTTGTGTGGTTGTGTGTGTGTGGTTGTGTTGGCGCGCGTCTGTGGTGGTGTGTGCGCGCGTTTGTGGTTGTGTGTGTGTGTGCGCGTGTATGTGTGTGTGCGTGAGTGTGTGTGCGCGTATGGTGGTGTGGTTTTGTGTGTGTGTGTGTTGGGGTGTAGCAGGCGAGTGTACCACCATCGAGAGATGGGAGTGAAGTGTTAGAGACTTACCTATTTTGAAACGTATCCAGACTTGTACTAGTCAGATCTTAATTACTCGAAAAACTAATCGATAGTTGACGAGTTGGCGATGTGACCAGACTTGTGTTAGCCAGGGCTTGATTACGCAAAAAAACTAATCGCTAGTTGATGCGTTGTCGACGTGAAATTTTTTGTGTGTGTGCTGGCATTGAAAGGGTATGACTCATGAACGTATTAACGTGAGGAAAAAGTAACAGCAAATACCCGATAAAAGGGCGGGCAAGTTTTTAACACAACGCTCACACTTCCATTTCTTACTGTTGGTATCAGTTTTCATATTTCCACTTCATAATTTTTGTATCGGTTTTCATATTTCCATTTCATAATTTTTGGTATCAGTTTTCATATTTCCATCTCTTACTATTGGTACCACTGTTGTCGTATTTCCACTGCATACTTAACATCATAAGTTTCATATAGGCATTTCACACTTCTGTACTATAATTGTCATATCTCGCAATTTTCTTAGTATAATTTTGAATCACACTAATGTTGTTTTATATTTTTCCATTTCGCAAATGCATAATTTTTACCTATGGAATTACAGAAATAACAATAAAAAAATAATAAAACATTACTGATATGGGACAAAGTCAGTTTCCAACTTGTTAAGTTCATAGTTGTGTCATTACTGGAGGGCGAGTTTCCACATATTTACTCGCTACCCAGAGGCAAGCTAATCCTACGAAGTCTAAGGCTTTGTCTTTGGTCTCTTTCTACCTTTATATATCTAACTGAGTTGTTCTGTTTTACATTAAAAAAATATTTTACATATTATTGTTTTTATAACATAGAACCCTGTTTTTACACTCAATATCACCCATCTCTTATACAATATTACTGATCATTTGTTTACAATAAACCGGCACACAGTTAAGTTCTTAATATACATATATTGCGCAGACGTGAGCGCGGTTCGTTTTGTGACAAACAGAGAGAATAATATTGTCTGTTTTATTAAATTACACTCATACACAGTTATTTTATTCAACATGAGAACCCCTGTTTTCAACAACGTGAGACCCACTTTCTTCGTTACTCACTCAGTGTAAACCCAATAGTGCGAGAATCACTGCCCCGTGCTACCCTTTTTTGGCTGGCGGGGTGACGAATCTTGGGTGCGTTGGGTGTGCGTGCCCGTGTGTGTGTGTGTGTGTGTGGTATTGATTTTGGTTTGTCTGGTGTTGTGTATGATGATTCTTCACTGTCACTTTTAAAGAGGTCACACCGCAGACTTGTGTAGATTGACCAATTATTGTGGAGGTAGTGTATTCTTAAGCAATAACACGAGATTTTTGTGTATTTCGTTGAAGTTTAGGTATAGGTACACTATTCAAAAGTGGGCTCATCAGAACGTTGTTATCTATGTGGATACATTTGGTATCAGTTTTTCAAATTTCCACTTCATAATTTTGTATCGGTTTTCATATTTCCATTTCCTAATTTTTACAACACAACACAAGTAGTAGGACAGGTATCCGTGTTTGGTGTTGCGCACTAACAGAGAGTTGATTAGTTGAAAAAACTAATCGATCGTTGACGTGTTGTCGATGGGAAAAAAATGTGTGTGCGCTGCAAGTGTTAGAGACATGACCAGGTCCAGCGGTGAGATGTGGGAGTGAAGTGTTGAAGACATGACCAGAGCCAACACCTAGAGGTGGAAGTACAGTGTTAGAAACTATACTAGGTCTAGCATCGAGAGGTGGGGAGTAATGTGTTAGAGACATGTGGATGTGTTGTAGTCCTGTTACACACAACAAGTAACACAAATACAGAGATATAAAAATCAACATACTTTTTTTTTGATGGTGAGCTTGACGTGGTCTGCTTTCAACGGATGATTTTTTTTTTCAGAAGGCTGGTCTTGGTCTCAGACGGTTTTTGATGGTCCACTGGTTATAACGTGAGGTGATAGAAATGTGCCCATGAGGTGATAGAAATGTACCCATGAGGTGATAGAAATATGCCCTTGAGATGATAGAAATGTGGCCGTGAGGTGAAAGAAATATGCCTGTGAGATGATAGAAATGTGCCCGTGAGGTGATAGAAATGTGCGCAGGAGGTGATAGAAATGTACCCATGAGGTGATAGAAATGTGTCTGTGAGGTGATCGAAATGTACCCGTGAGGTGATAGAAATGTGCCTGTGAGGTGATAGAAATGTACACGTGAGGTGATAGAAATGTGCCCGTTAGGTGATAGAAATGTGACCACCGGTTTTGGTAGGAAAATTTAGATATTACTCACCAAAGTATATTCGCACGTGTAACAAAGGCTGGCCTCGGTAAAAACTTACAGTTGCGGTCTTCAGCCCGCTCTCCAACGGTTTAACCATTTCATCACTTCTTGTCATGTACACCCAGTTGGTGGGAACATTGGAAACCACCTTCAACGAGGTATGAGCGCTAGTGTCTGTCGTTATCACACCACCTCTTCAGTAAAGTATGACCATGAGTGTGTGGGTGTGTGTGTGAGCGCTCGCGTGCGTGGTTGTGCGTCTGTGAGTGTGTGTGTGTGCGGGCGCGTGTGGGTGTGTGTGTTTGTGGGTTGTGTTGCGGTGTGTTGTATTGTATTGTGTTATGTGTTGTTTATTTATACAACAGTTATACGTACATATTACAATATATATTTTACAAACAGTTATAACATCTAGAGGTGGGAGTGAAGTGTTAGAGACATGACCAGGTCCAACATCGAGTAATAAAATCTACTCACCCCAATGTCCATCTAGTGTTATGTAAATGACCCGTACACAGTCGAGGTTTCCAACATAAAAAGCCAGGTTGGACAAGACCAAATAGACAGTTTTATTGAACACAACCGTAGAAATATATGTCACAGGCAGACTAGCTTATGGTGCCAACTAGAGACTCCTTAGTGTTACAGGTTACAATCGGGACAATGTCGAGGCCAGTTTCAACCATTTTAAGAAAAACCAACACCCACGTGTTTCTTACCACTCGTTGTTAAACTCGATCGATGGTCTGCGCTCGCGAGGAAAACATTATCAAAGGTAATCGATGAATGAGTCATACTCGGTTAGGGTTTCAGCGCTAAATATAGACTATCGGAAACAAGTTTATGTTCTTTTGATCCTGTATTATTATTTTATTTACATAAAACTTGTTTCCGATGGCGTGACGTCACCCACCCTAACCGACTACAAACAGTATGACTCATTCATCGATTACCTTTGATAATGTTTTCCTCGCGAGCACAGACCATCGATCGAGTTTAACAACGAGTGGTAAGAAACACGTGGGTGTTGGTTTTTCTTAAAATTGTTGAAACTGGCCTCGACATTGTCCCGATTGTAACCTGTAACACTAAGGAGTCTCTAGTTGGAACCATAAGCTAGTCTGCCTGTGACATATATTTCTACGGTTGTGTTCAATAAAACTGTCTATTTGGTCTTGTCCAACCTGGCTTTTTATGTTGGAAACCTCGACTGTGTACGGGTCATTTACATAACACTAGATGGACATTGGGGTGAGTAGATTTTATTACTCGATGTTGGACCTGGTCATGTCTCTAACACTTCACTCCCACCTCTAGATGTTATAACTGTTTGTAAAATATATATTGTAATATGTACGTATAACTGTTGTATAAATAAACAACACATAACACAATACAATACAACACACCGCAACACAACCCACACACACACACACACACGCGCCCGCACACACACACTCACAGACGCACAACCACGCACGCGAGCGCTCACACACACACCCACACACTCATGGTCATACTTTACTGAAGAGGTGGTGTGATAACGACAGACACTAGCGCTCATACCTCGTTGAAGGTGGTTTCCAATGTTCCCACCAACTGGGTGTACATGACAAGAAGTGATGAAATGGTTAAACCGTTGGAGAGCGGGCTGAAGACCGCAACTGTAAGTTTTTACCGAGGCCAGCCTTTGTTACACGTGCGAATATACTTTGGTGAGTAATATCTAAATTTTCCTACCAAAACCGGTGGTCACATTTCTATCACCTCACGGGCACATTTCTATCACCCCACGTGTACATTTCTATCACCTCACAGGCACATTTCTATCACCTCACGGGTACATTTCGATCACCTCACAGACACATTTCTATCACCTCATGGGTACATTTCTATCACCTCTTGCGCACATTTCTATCACCTCACGGGCACATTTCTATCATCTCACAGGCATATTTCTTTCACCTCACGGCCACATTTCTATCATCTCAAGGGCATATTTCTATCACCTCATGGGTACATTTCTATCACCTCATGGGCACATTTCTATCACCTCACGTTATAACCAGTGGACCATCAAAAACCGTCTGAGACCAAGACCAGCCTTCTGAAAAAAAAAATAATCATCCGTTGAAAGCAGACCACGTCAAGCTCACCACCAAAAAAAAAAAGTATGTTGATTTTTATATCTCTGTATTTGTGTTACTTGTTGTGTGTAACAGGACTACAACACATCCATATGTCTCTAACACATTACTCCCCACCTCTCGATGCTAGACCTAGTATAGTTTCTAACACTGTACTTCCACCTCTAGGTGTTGGCTCTGGTCATGTCTTCAACACTTCACTCCCACATCTCACCGCTGGACCTGGTCATGTCTCTAACACTTGCAGCGCACACAAATTTTTTTTCCCATCGACAACGCGTCAACGATCGATTAGTTTTTCAACTAATCAACTCTCTGTTATCGCACAACACCAAACACGGATACCTGTCCCACTACTTGTATTGTGTTGTAAAAATTAGGAAATGGAAATATGAAAACCGATACAAAATTATGAAGTGGAAATTTGAAAAACTGATACCAAATGTATCCACATAGATAACAACGTTCTGATGAGCCGACTTTTGAATAGTGTACCTATACCTAAACTTCAACGACATACAAAAAAAAATCTCGTGTTATTGCTTAAGAATACACTACTTCCACAATAATTGGTCAATCTACACAAGTCTGCGGTGTGACCTCTTTAAAAGTGTCAGTGAAGAATCATCATACACAACACCAGACAAACCAAAATCAATACCACACACACACACACACACGCGCGCGCACGCGCGCACGCGGGCACACACACACACACACGCGCGCGCGCGCACGCGGGCACACACACCCAACACACCCAAGATTCGTCACCCCGCCAGCCAAAAAAGGGTAGCACGGGGCAGTGATTCTCGCACTATTATGTTTACACTGAGTGAGTAACGAAGAAAGTGGGTCTCACGTTGTTGAAAACAGGGGTTCTCACGTTGAATAAAATAACTGTGTATGAGTGTAATTTAATAAAACAGACAATATTATTCTCTCTGTTTGTCACAAAACGAACCGCGCTCACGTCTGCGGAATATATGTATATTAAGAACTTAACTGTGTGCCGGTTTATTGTAAAAAAAATGATCAGTAATATTGTATAAAAGATGGGTGATATTTTAGTTAGATATATAAAGGTAGAAAGAGACCAAAGACAAAGCCTTAGACTTCGTAGGATTAGCTTGCGTCTGGGTAGCGAGTAAATATGTGGAAACTCGCCCTCTAGTAATGACACAACTATGAACTTAACAAGTTGGAAACTGACTTTGTCCCATATCAGTAATGTTTTATTATTTTTTTATTGTTATTTCTGTAATTCCATAGGTAAAAATTATGCATTTGTAAAATGGAAAAATATAAAACAACATTAGTGTGATTCAAAATTATACTAAGAAAATTGCGAGATATGACAATTATAGTACAAAAGTGTGAAATGCCTATATGAAACTTATGATGTTAAGTATGCAGTGGAAATACGACTACAGTGGTACCAATAGTAAGAGATGGAAATATGAAAACTGATACCAAAAATTATGAAATGGAAATATGAAAACCGATACAAAAATTATGAAGTGGAAATATGAAAACTGATACCAACAGTAAGAAATGGAAGTGTGAGCGTTGTGTTAAAAACTTGCCCGCCATTTTATCGGGTATTTGCTGTTACTTTTTCCTCACGTTAATACGTTCATGAGTCATACCCTTTCAATGCCAGCACACACACAAAAAATTTCACGTCGACAACGCATCAATTAGCGATTAGTTTTTTTGCGTAATCAAGCCCTGGCTAACACAAGTCTGGTCACATCGCCAACGCGTCAGCTATCGATTAGTTTTTCGAGTAATCAAGATCTGACTAGTACAAGTCTGGATACGTTTCAAAATAGGTAAGTCTCTAACACTTCACTCCCATCTCTCGATGGTGGTACACTCGCCTGCTACACCCCAACACACACACACACACACAAAACCACACCACCATACGCGCACACACACTCACGCACACACGAGCACACACACATACACGCGCACACACACAACCACAAACGCGCGCACACACCACCACAGACGCGCGCCAACACAACCACACACACACACAACCACACACACACCCATCTTCACTCCCACCTCTAGATGTTAGTCCTAGTATAGTCAGATCTCTAACACTTCACTCCCACCTCTAGTCGCTGGACCTAGTATAGTCAGGTCTCTAACACTTCACTCCCACCTCTCGATGGTGGCACACCCGCCTGCTACACACACACACACACAACCACACCTAAACACGCACACACACACCCACGCATACACACACAACCACAGACGCGCGCACACACCACCACAGACGCGCGCCAACACAACCACACACACACACCCATCTTCACTCCCACCTCTAGATGTTAGCCCTAGTCAGGTCTCTAACACTTCACTCCCACCTCTAGTCGCTGGTCCTAGTATAGTCAGGTCTCTAACACTTCACTCCCACCTCTCGATGGTGGCACACCCGCCTGCTACACCCCCAACACACACACACACAACCACACCCGCACACGCGCACACACACACACGCACGCACACACACACACACACACACACAACCACAGACGCGCGCCAACACAACCACACACACACACACCCATCTTCACTCCCACCTCTAGATGCTAGACCTGGTATAGTCAGATCTCTAACACTGCCCTCCCACCTCTAGATACTAGAGCTAGTATAAACAAGTCTCTAACACCAACACACTACCAACACACAACGACACGCCCGCAGTACAAAAAGACTCCCCTCGCTTAAAAAAACCCTCTTAGTAACCTAATCCAACATTATCGATTTTTTATATTTTCCGAGAAAAACTCTCTTGATGACAGGGGTCCCACTTTTATTAATGAAACCCAATCAGGTAGCATATGAATCATACAGAAAACAATGTTGTCCACAAGTTTACTTTGTAGGTAATTCCAATACAACACCATATAACCAAGCTATTTAGGTATTTTCTACGTAACACCATATAATAACCCAGCACAGACAGCTGGACTCTCTGAAATAAAATGAAACAAAATAAACTAGCATCGTACTAATGGACAAACATCATCTACGTAATAATACATACATATGTGTAAAAATATGCAAGTACATGCACTTATATGTCCATGTGTGTGTGTGTGTGTGTGTGTTGTGTGTGTTCATGCAGATCTGTGTATATATGTAATCATACAATAAACATATCTCAGTCAACAATAATGCCTTCATACTCATACTAAATACTAACTACATCATCACGCGAGAGAAAACTTAAATGAAGCACTTCTATCTATGATGAAATATTCCACACAGCGCACTGGTCTAAATGACATCAATTTATCAGTATCTTAGAGGCCTTGCTACTCTAAAGAACAAGCAGATATATACTCTATTCTTACAGCTCTATACTAAATGTACTAGGCATAGGCTACTCACGGAGCTAGAGTGTACGCTAATCTTCCTCTCGCAAAAATCACTGATATAAAATTAACCACACTTACGGCTCACAAGAATGCAATATAACCACTACTTAACACTACACAAATAAAAATAATAATGGTAATAAGTACACACTTGTATACAGCGCAATGCGACACTAGAATTCTTCTTATACATTCACTTTAGTACTTTACACATTTAACACACAGTCTCAACGTTGAAAATAGCGATGAGATATGCGTGAAATTACACTTAAAAACACATAAATCGCCAGTCAGCTTCTATCAAACTGTTATACATAGACAAACTCTAAAAAGAAAAAAACTCTTAAACCTGAAACGTCTAATATTACTAAATCTAAAGTATTATAAAAATGTACTTATATGCAAGCATACCTCTATGTCGTCAGTTCTCTTAGCACAGACGCAACATATGCGTATCAAATCCTCTACCTCACTGGTGTATCGTGACGAGGGTGCATACCGCACATGGAAGACGATCTGGCTTCCTTTAAACTCTGACTCGACTCTCTCACTGTTTCAATTTAAATCTTCATCTCCACACATGTACCACATGATAGCCGCCACGTCAAAATGTCAGGGAAAGCTCCTCCCATCCCTCTAGGAAGCAAATCAAGAGTCCTATGCTCAGTTGGGATGACATCAGATCACATGTTAGTCAAGATTAATCGACACAACTCAAGCTCCGCCCACTAATGGGCTGTTACATCCCACGATATCCGTTGCCTGGAGTCACCCCTCACGGTTTCGTGCTCAGCAAGGTGTTTTCCTCTGGTGTCAGACAGCGCCAGGATGTCTAACAACCGAGGACTGTCTCCCATTACATCTGATGCATCTCACACGTTTGTCTACTTCACGGATGGCAAATGTGTGTTTCGTTTAAATCGTCCATTCCTGTGTGAGAATGCCAACATGAGCACAAATATACACCGTAGACAAGATCGACAACTATTACTCAGTCAAAAATTACACCTTTCTGGCCACACGGTCACAATGCCATCAACAGGTTTCCTCAATGTGTGTCCTATCCATCTCCATCGTCTTCTTCTCATCTCTTGTTCCACTGGCGCTTGTCTGGTTCTTGTCATTAGTCCTACATTAGTGATCTTGTCATTAGTCTTACATTAGTGATCTTGTCATTAGTCCTACATTAGTGATCTTATCATTAGTCCTACATTAGTGATCTTGTCATTAGTCCTACATTAGTGATCTTGTCATTAGTCCTACATTAGTGATCTTGTCATTAGTCCTACATTAGTGATCTTGTTATTAGTCCTACATTAGTGATCTTGTCATTAGTCCTACATTAGTGATCTTGTCATTAGTCCTACATTAGTGATCTTGTCATTAGTCCTACATTAGTGATCTTGTTATTAGTCCTACATTAGTGATCTTGTCATTAGTCCTACATTAGTGATCTTGTCGTACCGCTTCAATCCTTCTGCTCCTACGCATTCATCCATTTATGACAGTATGTATCTTTTTGATTGTTGTTTTTTGGTAGTTCTCCATGTTTCAAAAGTTTAGATCATTTACTTATTTAATAACATTCATGTATTCATCATCTTTAAGTTCCCAGAGGTCTTCAACAAATACACGCAAAGTCCTCCTAACCTGTGTCACCTGTTCAAGTTATTTCCATATCTTCTTTATCTCCTTAAAACTTCAGATTTTCTGCGAAGAAAGAATAGGTGAGTCAGCAGCCCTGACTCATTTCGGTTGTCTCTGATTTGCGTCATAAGCTTCCTTAAGGGGTCGTCCACATAGGACGTCCTGCAGTGATGGGGAAAGGAGGTCAAAATGTTGTGACGAAGTGTGACGATTTGGGGGGGGGGGGGGGGGGGGGGGGGGGGGGGTGGTTGCTTGAGTAAGTATAACGTTACATAATTTAATAATGTTGGAAACAGACAGTACATGAGCACATCTCTGAGATGAAATGAAACAACTGATATAAAAATCTTGGAGACAGAAATTATAAGAGCAAATCTCTAAGTAGAAAGGAACCAACTGATTTAGGAACGGTGGACACAGAAAGTACATGAGCACATCTTTAAGATGAAGTTAAACAATTGAGATTGTTGGAAATAAAAAATAAGAGAGGATATATGTGAGATTAAATGACAGAATTGATATAGGACTGTTTGAGATAGGAAACAAATGAGTACATTTCTCAGATTATATGAAACAATTGATAGGACTGTGTGAGATAGGAAACAAAAGATCACATCTCTGATACGAGATGAAGCAATTGATTCAGGAGTTTTGGAAACAGAAAGTACATGAGCCAATCCCTAAGATGAAATATAACAACGTCTATAGGACTGTTTGAGAAGAAAAAAAATCCCATCTCTGAGATTAAATTAATAAATAAATAAATGAATAAATAAAGCTAGATGTCAGGCACTCGTAAGACAGTATGGAGGACGAGCGCCTGCTTTTAAATATATTTATTTTTTTCGTTTATTTACCACACACAGTCTCAGATTTCCTTCTTACTTTATTTGTGAGATGACGTGACAAAAACAAACAAACAAACACACAGATAAACAAACAATCAAAACCACAATAGAGACAAACAAAAAACAGAACTCATACAGAACTGTTCGTGACAAGAAAACAAATCACCGGAAAGTGTCCTCGACAGCTGTTTCAGACGAGTCATCGTAAAAATTTTAAGACAACGACTTGCCTTCTCAGAAACAGGTCATCGTTTGGCATAAACTAAGAGATGATGGTAATCCAAGCGTGGAATTAATCACCCGCCGTTCTCTCACATTATTATTCGACAAGAAAATAACAGACGAGAAAGAGTTTTGTTTCCAAATGGCAGCCATAAAGACCAGTGGCCTCTATTGGACCGAAGCATCTCTCGGGTGCCATAAATGTGAGGCAATTCCATTTGTCGCAGTCTAATACGCCCATTTGTCGTGTGTGTATGCGCCCCAAGACTCCAATTCTCGCCCCTGAATGTCTGAAATTGGTATTAAAGAGTGCTGGCTTGAAGTATGCGGGCTCGTTGTTCGGCGATGACAACGAAATTATAGGGGGAAACTCTACAGCCAAGATAAAAGATAGAAATAGGGAAAGAAATACAGAACAGGGGAGATGACTGTAAGTAATGACGAGTGACAATCTAATTTGCCGTAGAAGATATTTTTACCTTAGATCGTTTGCGCATGATGCTATTTTTCTCCCTCAATGACGACAGTCAAAAATGTCTTACCCTGCGGCAGTAATCTGTGGTGGCAGCTTCCACCTCCTGTCACCTTTATCACGAGGTACGCCCATCGTCTTTTCCCGCCCCCTTATTTAAAGCCGACTATTTTTGCATCACTTTAAACAATCAAATCGTCTTCACGTTCTATCGTAATTGTTGCTTACACAAATTTTAAAAATTTTATAGTTTGCGTCTGCACTACTGTTTCATTTTTCGGGTAGAACCATATACTTTTCTTAATGGCCTTGTGTAATCGGGTAGCCGGCAGCGTCTCTATGTACCAGTAGTAGCATGGTTCTTCTGTGTTTTTTGAATAACTACAATTTTGCGCAAACACTTATGTACTATTTCTTCACGCGTAGCTGTTTGTGAAATGTGTGTGTTGTTATTTATTTATTTACCTTCTTGAGATGTACCATGGAGTACCTCGGGTGTTCCACTCAAAAGGCGGATTTTCGTGCGTTTAGGTTTTTAGTAAGTTATTCGTTCATTTATCGTTTGTTCCTTGTGGAGCATCGAGACACATTTGCAGCTGGTCCCATTGCAGCAAGACTTCACCAAGAATTCATGAGATCTTGCAGTTGTGGTTTCTGTGGCAGAATGTTTTACGTGATAACGTTTCCAGCTAGGATGCATAGTAACACTAGACGGTGGAATAAGCAAAGACCTCAACAACAGAATGAATAAAGTGAGAGTAGCCTTTGCTAGTCTCAACAACATCTGGAAGTCCTCCCAGTACAGCACAAACACCAAATTAAGATTATATGAGAGCTGTGTACTTTCTGTGCTTCTCTGTGGTGCGGAATGCTGGAGAGTAACAGAGAAGAAAATGCCGAAATCGTCCTCTTTCCACTCAATTTGCCTAAGAAAAATTCTCTGAATCTTTTGGCCGAATACTATCACCAACCAAGACCTGCTTACTCAGAGCAACCAAGAGGATATACACGCCATCATAGCTGGCAGACGCTGGAGTTGGGTTGGCCACGTCCTCAGAAGAGACCCTGATGCCATCACACGAACAGCTTTGCTATGGACCCCTGAAGGAATGTGAAAGAGAGACAGACCATATAGATCCATATCCCCAGACCTAAGGGTCTTTTATATTTGGACATGCGCCCTAATATAGCCGACTAGGTTGAACGTGACGCGCCTCGCCAAAACGAGGCAAAAGTTTTACATTTAAAAAAAAAGAGGCAGACCATAAACAAATTGTCGGAGAATTGGAGTCCGAGATGCAAAGAATGAACCAGAGCTAGTGCAGTGTACGAAGGATGGCCGCCCACCAAGCGAAGTGGAAGCAGTTGCTACAAGACGCCACCAGGCGTGATGGCCACAGACTGCTTTGACAATCGGCGGCTAAGGATCAAAGAAGAAGTTTCCAGCGCGCAACGTAATTTTAGTCGTCTCTTGTGACATGCTAGAGGGAGAAGTAGTTCTATTTTGTCTTTGTCCCCTAAGCTACCCCCGGGAATAACACCCGGGACAAATCATAAGTTATTAGTTATGTGTGAAATTATTTTAGATTCTAAATAATAGATGGATATTTATAATCGTGCTATTTCTATTGTTATGAAGAGATTGGGGATAGTAGAAGGTCGTACTTACGGCTAAATATCGGATACGGTAGCTCGACTGCTTGTGCAGTGGAACAAGAGATGAGAAGAAGACGCTGATGATTGATAGCATACACATTCACTCTTTAAGTCCGCAATTATTATCCACCCTGTGCAGTAATTTTAATTTGTGATAGATTAAAAACAACGCTCAGAGAATTGTAATGGCACAGGTGTCAAATCTGACCAACGCTCTGAGCATTGTTCCGGAGTCAAAGAGTTAAGAAAATATGTTGATACCAGGCAATCAATGTTCTGGTTTCTCCAGGGTAAGAAAGCTAGAGGAATACCAAAGAACGCGCGGGAAAGAGAAATGTAGACAAACATGAAGGGGATGAAGAAGTCACGGAGAAAACATTGAGTTGATGACAAGAGACAAGAAGAATTGGCATAACTTTGTTGCAAGCCTATGCTCCTTTCGGAGGAAACATAAAATGTTGGGACTTACGGCTAAATATCGGATGCGGTAGTGCGACTGCTGAGCGTACTCTCTGCTGAAACCTGCACGCAGCTGCAGCAGTAGGGACAGTTGTGTCTTTATTAACGCGAGTCCCATTTCAGTCAGTACAGAGCAGTGCTATTGCGCAACCGCGTCAAGGAAGATGGAGGTTCTCAGACACCATATTATGTTGTTTTATAGTGTTGCAGCAACGTGGTGTTTTTTTCCTTCGTTTCTATTTTCTATTTTCTTTTTTAAATTGATTTCACACAGTTCAATCATTAATACATTTTTAGTAAATGGTTCTCCACACACGACGTCACGCAGTGAAGGGGGAGGGAGGTTTAAATTTTGTGACGAAGTGGGACGATAGTGGAAGGGGGATGAAGAAATGTGGTGTCACATATGAAAAATACGAAGAAGGACCGCCTCTGTCATAAATTACGTCGAACAAAATAGATTGTGTAACCTCCATCTTCATATTCTACTTGTATGCGCAATGGTTAATAACTCCCTCGTGTGCGATATATATTAATATTTTAATATTGTGACGAAATTCGACAGGTGGGAGGTGGGTTAAAAATGGCTAAAAGTGCTGAAGTATTTTGTGGAGGACCCCTAAGAGAAACAAAAAGAGATTTCATTTTTACCGGGAGAATAGAAAATTATGTGAAAAGATACGAAGATAAGCAAGAAAAGAAAAACACACACAAAGAAAAATACCCATTTCTGAACCTACTACAATATCATATAGGGTAGTTGAAGACCTTGCCTACCCTCCTCAGCCAAGCACAGGTTTAGAACCACTGCTTCAAAGCAAAAATGCAGACGTTTACAAGAATTACGCAAGAATAGTGGTTGGAGGTGGGAGTAGATAACATTAGGCTTAATTGTGCTTTATTTTAGGAGATATATATATATATACAAAAAGTCGCTGACCAGTGTGAGATATAACACCTTTGGGGATTTCTGCGGTTAGATTTTGAATCAAAGTCTATTTTGCCTTAAATCCTACCCCCTGCAGACCCAAGTAGAACAGTCCCAATAAAGATGGTTTGGCCATGTCTGCAGAATGGGAGAAGATCGGATACCACGACAAGCATGGGAAACAAAGAGCCAAGGATCCAGACCCCGAGTCCGCTGGGAGGACAACATTAGACAATCTTTGAAGGACCGAGGACTAGAATGGAACCAGGCCAGGAGGAAGACAGCTGATAGGATAGTCTGGCGCTCTCTCTTCCAAACCTCTACACCTCACGGTAGAAGGGGAATGACTAAGTAAGTAAGTAAGTAAGTCTATTTTGTCACTTAAGCCGCCCGTAGACGTGGTCCCACGGGCAAATCGTCTCTTTGATCCCGTCGTTCCGTAGCTTAATTTACCTTCACGAACGAACGGATGTGTGTGGGGGGGGTGGGGGGGGGGACTGAGATTGATTATCTCCCCTTGACCAATGTCTACCGAAAGTACGTCTTAACTTATCGACCTTGATTTTCTTCATTAGCTTATCTCCCCCTTCCCTCTTTCTACGTGCATCTATCAAAAGGTACAACTTTTGAATTATCGCTCTTGATTCTACAAATATATGACCCGTCCCCTCTCTCTACACGTGAAACGGTCTGGTTTTAAACATTCCTAGTGCCTGTTAAGACAATAGAGAAAAGAAAAAAATAGGCGTGGCTAAATTATGAGTGAGACAGATATCATGTACAAAGGTTCTGCATTAACAAAACTAATAAGCGAGAAAAGGTGGAAAACAGGTGGAAGCAAAACGTGTAGATATCATGTAATGTATTTATATACTTCTGTTACAGTGAGACGAAGAAAGAATAGAACTTCTGCACCTTCAGGTATGTCTTACAAGGTGACTAACAAGAGGTTTGTGCATAGAGTTGGTAACCTCATTATGTAAAACAAATTACCACATACGCCACTGCTGCAAGAGTGCGTAACTCTTTGATGCAGACTTCTTGCAAGGTGACCAACTGCAATGTGGATCCATGCTCAACAAGCAACGCAAAGGAAATTGAAGATAATGTAGCAGATCACTATAACTTCTTGGATGCATGAGTTTGTTAAAGCTCGATATAACGGCACGTGAAGCTAAAAAAGTATGAATACCACTGTTATATACAGCCAAGTTGTACATGATATGCAACTTTTGCGTTGTTTTGGCGTGGCCTGGTTGTCTGCATTTATTTTATTGTAAAATAGTTGGTGCGTGTTTGTATGCGTGCACACTGGAATGTGTGTATGTGTGGGTGCATGTGTCTGCATGAGTGTGTGTTTTCTGGGCTTTCACTTCAGTCGCATTCAATCAACCGATTACTATTTTTCCCTACATGCCAAATAGCTGCCTTCTAGTAGTACTGTAAGTTTCTGGTGCAAATGTGTCAAATTTCAAAAAAATTCGTATTTGATTTAATTCACATACGCCTCTACAAAGGTATTATACAAACAACCAAGACACGTCTGGTAGAGAGAAGAAATATCAACAGGCTGGAGGGATGGATATCTGACTAAGTAGCCAAAGAAAGGAGATTTGCAGAGTAAGGATGTATCAATGAGTGCAAGGGAAAACTTTAAACTGAAGCTTACTAGAGATTTAAAAAGGCCATAAATAAAAGAGGGAAGAACAGACAGGTTTACGACAAAACAAAATCATGTATAAAAATGATAACAATGCGCAAAAAAGAACAGAACTTGGAACTGAATTCACCACTTTAAAATTGAATTATCGACCTAGCAAAGGCCTTCGGCAGTTTTTACCGAAATTAACTTTGGAAACGGATGAGGCATTATGAAATCTCTCATGAGTCTATTAACGTAATGAAGAAAACAGTCCTGCAATGAAACCAGCTACAGTGGTGGCTCAATGCTGCATAAGAAGCCAACAGGAAGATATTGAGGATGGTCCTGAATCGCGTTACAAATTACTTGTTATGATGTTGTTAACTGTTAAAGATATGCAACGTATGTACTTGCGCACTATTTACAGTTATTCTGTCTTTTGTAGGCTAGGGTTCCGGAGATAGGTCAATGAATAATGGTCTCAAGACTTTAAATCCGCTTCTGCTCTTAGTAAGAATGTTCATTATAAAAGAGTTGTGATACGGTGGACCCCATGTCATTGCAATATTCCTGGCAATGAAGCAGCGGACAGGTTGTCAAAGGAAGGTGGAAATCCACCTCAGTCAGAAACAAGCATAACTTATGAAGAGGCCAAGAGTTTTATCTTGAGCAGATACAGAAACAAATGGGAAGCAGAGCATCCAGGCAACTAGAAAAAAGATGCATGTTACCAGTTCAGCAGAAGCGAGCAAGTGGTAATCTTCAGACTCCGGAAAGGCCACAACAGATTGAAATACAATCCATTAAATAACATAAAGATAGGAACTACTGACGAGTGTAAATGTTCCACCGATAAAATGGCCACTGAACATCCACTGCAAAAGTGTCCAACATATGAGAAACAGAGAAAGCACATATTTCCGTCACCAATATTATTCCCGGACAAACTCTATGGGGATACCAACAACTTCAGACTGACCATTGCTTTGTTTAAACGTGTTCAAGTTAACGTCTGAAAGTGTTCGGAAACGACGAAGAAGCCAAACCGTGAGACGAAAGTAAAGGCAGCAATAAATCTTAGAAGTGTTAAGAGAGAAAGATTCACCCGTTTAAGGGAAAAAAATGTGACCTCCATTTCTCCATTTCGAATATTCATCGAATTGTTGTTTTCTGTTATATGTCCCCTGTTGGCCATTTTGTGTGCAACGTTTGACGAGAACGGGAGAAAATATGGCTGCCCGGATGTCCCTTGAGATACCAGTTCTGAGATCATACAAACCGTTTTTGTAATGAGAACTGATGTATTGCTTCTAGGCCAGCAACTCTAGCTGGCCCCAGTTGTAGAACTGCGCTATAAAATCGCGCGCTTTCTTCTCGGAGCGCCTTATTTGAAAGATATTGCACATGTAATAAGATGTTGGTTGTCGCTCAATTTTGCTATGGTTAAGATGTGAGAATATCGCAGCTGTTAAACGGAAACAAAGATTTATTGCATGTTGCAGACGACGGTGATCTATACGAGGACAATGGTAGCCACTGAAAGAGGATAGATGAAAGAAATAGGAAGAAGTAAATGACAAGGGAGAAGATGATAATCTAAAGATTACCGTGGTGATGGGAAGATTGATGATTGTGAAAGAAGAAGGCTACAGTCAATACGATAGCCTTCCAACTTTCTTTTTTTCCTGTTGTTTCCAAAACTGTTACTCATGTCATTTTACATTATCAGCAATACTTTTATCTCCTCGTTGAGCGCAGGTCTGCAGCAAACACATATGAAGCATTTCTGTCGTCTGCCATCAATTCAAAGTTTTTCAATGTCTTCTTTATCCCCTTCCTGTTTGTCTCCAGTTGTTTTCTCCATCTTTTTAGTATCACTTTCTTGAGAGTCTGTTTGTCAGTGTGGTAGGAACGTTAGCCTATCCCGGCAATGTTACCGGCTTCTGGGTTCGAAACGTGGAAGCATCACGCTCCAGTCTATCCAGCTGCAAATGTGTATCTGACTCTGCTCTTAAGTTAATAAAGGCAAATGCAGCGAGGAAAGGAACTGGTGATGCCCACCTCATAAGCTGGACCTAGTATGGAGAAATCTCTAACACTTCACTGCCCTACGGCACTATCTGCTATTGGATTGCTGGATATCCACTCCCGTTAAAGCTTACAGCCTAAAAAAAAAGCAAACAACTTCAGCATTAAGAACAAGTCATCTGAAGCAAGTAATTCAAATAATATTCAACTCAGTCATCCAGGACAGTAGAAGGTCTCGTATTATCGAGGTTGACGACGCAGTCTACATCAGTGGTTCCCAGAGTAGACGGTACCGCCCTCTGTTGGCGTTGAGAGGATCCAAGTGAGCGATAAGAGAAAAAGTGGCCACAGAGGGGAGTTCAGTTGTAAGGGGGTGATTGAGAATTTGTCAGGCTAAATTTAACAATATTATATAATATAACGATTACATGTAAAGACGGTTTGATTATTTGAGGGCCCTGAGCTCAGATAACCATCGCCAATCATAGATTCTAACCGTATTCGTCTGCTACGAAAGCGAGAATGAAGGATAACGAATCCTCTATTGGTCATTCGGTCAACCCCGAAGAAAGAGAAACTTACAACAAGAAGGATGTGATCATCTCACTAAGACTTAATAAGAAATTTGTAGAAGGTGAAAACCATTGCTAAATAGTGTTTACCGGCTAGTGTCTATCGGCAAGATACGTCCAAGTGTACTTTTTGCTGGCAGCTTAAGAAAAAAGATATCTGCAGGTGTTTCAAAAAGGACCAACTTTACTTTGTTGCAGTTTGATTGTCTCAGTGCTGTTGTTGCTGTTGCTGAGTTAGTAGTTGCTCTTATCTTCCACTCTTTATAATTTTGTTTCATGTATTTATGTAGGGCACGAAAATGGCACAGATGCTGGGGATGTGTTCTGTGAGCCAAAGGGGTAGTGACCCAAAAACATATGAGAAACACTGGTCGAAAGAAAATTGAAAGGGTCTGTTCTGCTGACTCATCTTCTTACTTCTAGCAAATTCTCCAGATCGGGCATATCAACTCTGAAAAACAGCTCGACAATCTAATTTTTCTGCCAAAAATTGTACCTATACTTTGTAGCAGTATGGCAGCTTGTGTACCCTGACAATCCCCAGAGCTATGCCAGTGGGAGTTTTACTCCTGGTAGGTTCAACCAAGCTGGACTGGTCTGCGTGGGTAGGGGTCAGACAAAAGCTGGTACCCTGGTCCTCCAGGTTGGGGGTTTTAGCACAGGGCCGACACACCTGTCTATGTAAAAAATCACACCTGTTACGGAAACGGCAACAAATGGAAAAACTTTGATACGGGACGGACATCCGGAGTCTCAGGCTCGTATGACTGCCAGTGGTGAAAGCCGAAAGGAAACCATTGTCATGATAACGGATGCCCTGACCGCAAAACACGAATCCAGAATTGGATTTTGGAACGTCAGAACTATGAATGAGGCAGGAAAGCTGAGACAATTCACAGTAGATATGAGGAACTACAAATTACATATCCTGGGAATAAGCGAGAGCAGATAAACAGGGACAGGGAGAATAAAAACAGCTACAGGGGAAACAGTACTTTATTCTGGTAGAGAGGATGGTCAGCACAACGAAAGTGTAGCCATTATCATGAAGAAAGGAATGGAAAGGTCATTACTGGAATGGAAACCCATCAACAACAGACTGATAAGAACAAGACTGAGAGGGAGATTCACCAACACCACAATTATTCAACCCTATACACCAACAAAAACTGAAAGTGAAACTAAGAACGGCTGGACCAACTGCAACTACACAGAAAAGGTTTGACATAGGCAAATTGAAGGACCGCCTTACCAGAAAAGCTTTTTGCGGCTGATATAAAGAAGCGATATCAATTTGCCAAAAGTCAGGAAAAGACATTGACTGATGATATAGACCAGACATTCAACACCATTTCAACAATATATAAGGAAAGCAGCAAATCATGCTTGGGATTCCAGGAAAGGAAGAAGCAAGACTGGATGACACCAGAAACATTAAAGACCATAACGATGAGAAAGGAAATGAAAAGAAAGAAAACAGAAGCGAAGTCCCCCAGGTTAAAACAACTATATAGCGAACAGTACAGTCAGCTGGACACGGAGGTTAAACGCCAAACCCGAGCCAACAAAAGGAATTTCCTAGACGATCTTGCAAGACAGGCAGAAGAGGCAGCACTGAGAAATGAACAAAGCACAGTATACAAAATAACTAAAATCATCAGCGGAAAACGAGGTGCAAACAATATTACATTAGTAAGAGATAAGCAAGGAAATCTCATCACGACAGCAGTGGGACAGGAAACAAGATGGGCAGAGCATTTCATAGAAATTCTGAACAAGGAACCACCAGAGACACATTTGAATGTTCCTGAGGCTGAAAAGGATCTAGATGTTAATACAGACATTCCACGAAAAGAAGAAATCATCACAGCAATCACAGGGTTAAAGAATGGAAAAGCTCCTGGCCATGATAACTTAATTGCAGAGCTATTTAAGGCAGACCCTGAGCTAGCAGCAGAACTATTAGAACCACTATTTGCAGAAGTCTGGAAAACGGGGACAACACCAACGGAGTGGAACAGAGGAATAATTGTCAAATTGCCCAAGAATGGAGATCTTGCAGACTGCAATAATTGGAGAGGAATAACTCTTCTCTCAGTTCCCAGCAAAATACTAGGCAGGATAATTATACAGAGAATTTCAAAAGCTGCATACCACAAACTGAGGAAAGAACAAGCAGGATTTAGAAAGAACAGAAGATGTGTAGATCATATATTTACCCTCAGGAACATTATAGAGCAGTGCTCAGAATGGCAAAGACCGCTGTACATTAATTTCGTTGATTTTGAAAATGCTTTTGACAGTATACATAGGGACAGTTTATGGAAAATACTGAAGCTTATGGAATTCCAAGCTGCATAGTGTCAATTATAAAAAGCCTATATGCCAACTTTACGTGTAGCGTTGGGCGGAGCAACCTAACATTTGAGGTGAAGACAGGAGTACGACAGGGATGCCCCTTATCAACCACTCTATTTTTAACAGTCATAGACTGGGTGATGCGCCAGACAACAGAGGGCAGTCCAAGAGGAATAAGATGGACTACATTTTCTACATTGGAAGATCTGAAATATGCAGATAACATTGCACTACTAGGACATTCACATAAACACATCCAGGAAAAAACGGATAGACTTAATAAGTATAGCCAGCAGGTGGGCGTGACGTGTAATGGAAAAAGAGTCTACAGTAGCTGACAGCCTATTGGAACCTCATAGCTGCTCTGTGATTTGCTAGCTAAAAACCTGCATTATACAGTCTGTCTTTATTTACACAAGCTTACTCTATCGTCCCGCCTCTTTGTTTTTAACACTAGCTAACGCAATGTTTACAAACTGCGTGACCTATCTGTCATAACAGGAAAGCAAATCAGGCTGTTTTTACCTCGTCCACTCACGCGAAGCTCATCTGTCAATCACAATACTTCTCAGACAGGCAAGCAGCTTGAGAGAGACGAAACACAGACCCCTTTTGAAGTTTGACTCAGGGGAAACTAGAACTCCCATGGGGGCTTTGATCTTGAGAAGCGGGCATTCTACAAGGTAACCCGTTAGCCGAACAGAAAGTCTTTTGATATCCGTCAAAACTCCAGACGAGAAACTTTAATCGACCGACACGAAGTCTTTTATCTTGATACGCCTAGCTTCTGAATTTTTGGTCTCACTGGAGCTCGAATATAACGCATTTAGAGATCAGAGAAATTCAATGATATATATACTGTTGTTTTCTTAACCCCATCATCAGTTGTCAGTCAGAATTTTGAATAGTCTAGCGCAGTCCTAGAACCAGTCTTTCTTGTTGGAATATGATGTACTTGAAAATCGTGGAGATTTTCATTTCTGAATTTTCTGGTAAAAAGGATAATAGTGCTAATGATTTAAGAAGTGATAGCTTTTAACATTTGTTCTTCACTTAGATTTTTGTCGCTAGTAAAACGAGTGAAATAAAGTAACACGTAGCGTTTTCATACCAGATATTCTATTAAAATGTTAAATCACGCCACCCGCATACCTTAGACCGTAATGATGTTAACAGTATAGGCAGACGCGACACTTAATATCTACATGAGAGAGATAAACCCGACGGTTTAGCTGACTGGACTTATAGGCAATAAAGCGACTGCTAGGGGGAGTCTAGATTACAAGTTATATTTCATTTGTGCATATTTGTCATTATAGTGTCTATTATTTTTAATACCATTCGACAAACTAAAAGACGCCGAAAATTTAATAGCTATTTAATGACATGCGATTATGTTTAGGTAGCGCGTATGGAGAGATTAAATAATAATTAACATTGTACGCTGAACGCTGGCGCGAGCAGGGGCAAGCGAATTAATATAATTCAGTCCGACCGAACTCAGCGTCAGCGGCGTCTGCTAACTTGTAGGCGTAAGGAAACACCGTGTGCCTTTTAAATTTAATCAGGACTGACGGAGTGGAAAAGAGATCGTCTTGTCCCGTCTGTGTGTAGATATAGTAGTAGCATTTGTTTTCATCAATGTTTCCTTGTATTTTTCGCAGACCTGATTACAAGGGCGTCCAGCGGTCTTTTTCTTTTTCGGATTTGTTATTTTTCTTCTTTTCTTGGCTTGTGTGTCACCGATTTCATTTGTAAACGGGCACTCGCCAGAGAGCATTGGAGGACAATACATTTTTAACACTGGACTTACCAAACCCAGATTTATATTTTT
Source organism: Oreohelix idahoensis (assembly GCA_024509875.1). NCBI lineage: Eukaryota > Metazoa > Mollusca > Gastropoda > Stylommatophora > Oreohelicidae > Oreohelix > Oreohelix idahoensis. Next base: position 127,132 of record JAMPIV010008760.1, read on the forward strand.
ACCAGCCACAGTAGTAATCATTATTTTATCCCGACTCCTGACAGTCGTAATTCAAGGGGATTATACCTGTCTAAATACCTACGCTGTGCAGAATCGGCGCTTTTAACACAGAGTTGGCCGATAGATGAACCATCATCATCATATGAACATTATTTTTAGCAACCAGATGTTTCCCAATACTGGAAGTATTTTTCCGTTAAAGAGTGAACCTCAAGAACTCTCACAGTTTTAACTATTTGTAGTAACTCATATACAGGAGAAGAACCATATTAAGCATTCACCTCACTAGCTAATTTCTGGGGATGGACTGGGGCCAATTAGGATCTGCGACAACTGGAGTGACAGAATATTAAATGAAAATAGATAATATATTCATGGACTAATTCTGTTACCAAGGGATATTACAGACCTACCATACCAGGCAATTAGGTAAGAGTGTGAGAGTGGCCACTGCTTGAAAGAGTGTGTGAGTATTTTTCTTATTTGCGGGAAAACTATTCATATATCTGATTCGTCTAAAAGTTTGTTTATTTTACTGGGTCTCATAGAGTACCACTACTGTTCATTCTGTAATATAATGCTAACCTTCAACCTTTGGGTTAATAATTTTAGGTTTTTTTTCTCTATTCGCGGAGAGTGCACTTTTTCTGCTTTATTTCATATGCATGTAAATGACTCTTTGATCTTTTTTTCCTTTAGATATTTTGATGTTGTCGAGTTTAAATGATAAAAACTACAAATAAACTTACCTTTGTGTGTTGGTCAGACCCATACCCATTTATCCGTAGTTTTTTTTCTCGTTTGTGTGTCTTGTTGTCACATAGCTGTGTGTGTGTAGAGAGAAACTTATCTGTTCTTGATAGGGAGGTAAAAGCTGTCTTGCAACAAAGTACAGTCGTACGGATAGGCTGGAGGAAACAACCTAATCAACCCAGAGACATATCTTTCCCTCAATCTACCACCTGTGAAAAAATCTATTTTCTATACCTTCTCGCGTATCTGTCGACATCCACTCTACTCATACGGGCCAATTAGAACAATTAAATTTCCGTACGACAGTGGGCTTGAACATCAAACTAAAGAAGACAGAGGTCATGACGCTCAATGTGAGCAACCCTGAGCCCATATCAGTAAGGAATCAGCAACTGGAACAGACAGACACCTTCACATACCTAGGATGCATAGTAACACCAGACAGCGGAGCAAGCAAAGACATCAACAACAGAATAAACAAAGCAAGAATAGCCTTTTTTAGTCTAAACAACATCTGTAAGTCCTCTCAGTACAGCACAAGCACACAATTAAGATTATATCAGAGCTGTGTGCTTTCTGTGCTTCTCTATGGTGCGGAATGCTGGAGAGTTACAGAGAAGGAAATGTCGAAATTGTCCGAATCTTTTGGCCGAATACCATCACCAACAAAGATCTGCTTACTCTGAGCAAGCAAGAGGACATGCACACCATCATAACTGGCAGACGCTGGAGCTGGGTTGGCCATGTCCTCAGAAGAGACCCGGATGCCATCACAAGAACAGCTATGCTATGGACCCCTTAAGGAAAACGAAAGAGAGGCCGACCAAAAACAACTTGGCGGAGGACTGTGGAGGCTGAGATGCAAAGAATGAACCAGAATTGGGGCATTGTACGAAGGATGGCCACCAACCGAGCAAAACGGAATCAATTTGTTGTTGCCTTACAAGACGCCACCAGGCGTGATGACCACTGACTGCTTTGACGGTCGGCGGCTAAGGATCAAAGAAAGAAAGAAGAATGCACCAACAAACGACAGCGATCAAGGACGAGTTCTATCAACAGCTAAAAAAAGGAAATGGAAACTGCACCCAGGTATGATCTTATTATAGTAATGGGAGACCTTAATGCGAAAGTGGGAGCACACAATAATTATAACGAAAGAGTAATGGGGAAATGCGGCAGTGGAACAGTAAATGAGAATGGGGACAAATTAATAAGCTTCTGCAGTATTAATAACCTGGTAATTGGAGGAACACTTTTTCCACACAAAGAAGTGCACAAGTTAACGTGGGAATCACCAAACGGACGGGACAGAAACCAGATAGATCACAAAATGATCAATGGCAGATGGAGACATGCATTACAAGACGTGAAAGTAAGAAGAGGCGCAGATGTGTGTAAAGGGCAATTTTTACTATCTTGCAATATAATACATTTATATTCTTATGTTCGCAAATATTTTGGTAAGCAAAGTATTTCCTTTTTAAGTGCTTAAGGAGAAGTCATTTTTGGGTTGCTTCCCTTGAAAATAGTTCTGTCATCTTCGATCGGACTCCGCAGACGACTCTAGGCCTACTGCGATTTATTCTGTGGCTGGGTAGGAATAGATTGTTCTTGCTTCAGTATATCTATGGCCTGAATTTATACGTAGTGTTTGTATGAGTAGGACGAGTCTGTCTTATATATGGATATCTTTGCATTTCTAAGTCGAACTAATTTGGTTGTCGCTAGAAAAGGTCAAAGGCTATGCAGCGGAAGTATCGCTAACAAAGAGTGTGTATCTGAATGTCAGTACGCGAATGGTAGAATGATTCGATAGAGTTGACAGGTTGGTAGTACATCACTCATACTCACACTGTTCGAATTCAAGAAGTACTGGAACTACGGTGGTCTTTTTATAACATTTAATGGGACGCACACTTGGACAGTACGTGTATGGTTACAGGAACAAATGTCGACATAGACAGCATAATGTTGATCACAGGAAAATCATCTTAAGTTAGCATTCATGCTTGGCAAATATCATAATGGAGCATTCGTAAATAAGCATTCAGCGTTCCATCATGTAAATCATCTGGCTTTACTGACTGGGCACGTCCGACCATAACCAATACATAGGAAGGCTCCTAGACCTAACCTCGTCTAGCGAATATTCCTTCACGTAAAGTTCAATATATATATATTTCATAATATAGGAATCCCAGACATGGGTTCTCACATGTAGCAGTGATCTCTTGGTTCATCGAGCGATAGTACAGGCATCCCTTTTTCTCACTCGATAAATACAAAGTATATGAATTTCAACATGGCTGTTCTCTCTCTCGTGAGCTTCACTCACTATAGAATATAGACCAAAATTAGTCATTCATTAAATGTCCTCATTTCTTCATAGGTTCTCTCATAGAGGTAATTGAATAATATCATACAATTCAGTGCTGATACATAGGAATGTCTTCTTCCTTTGAATGGATATTCTTTTTAAAAGTACCACTGTGCATCTGCTTATCAACAACGATGGCGAAGCCCAAGTTCATAATAAATTGTGGTTTTACCTTTTTATGCGAAATATAACTTTGCCATTCCTTGGCAAAAGAGAATAAACACTGGGGTAAAGTACATACAACATGTCTAAATGATTATCACTTTTCCCCATCCATATATAGATCACTATTTCGGCAAAAAAACCTGCTACAACAAAACTCGGCATCCTCACAGGATGACAGCCATGGATCACACCCTTTGCTAGCGATACTTCCGCTGCATAGCCTTTGACCTTTTCTAGCGACAACCAAATTAGTTCGACTTAGAAATGCAAAGATATCCATATATAAGACAGACTCGTCCTACTCATACAAACACTACGTATAAATTCAGGCCATAGATATACTGAAGCAAGAACAATCTATTCCTACCCAGCCACAGAATAAATCGCAGTAGGCCTAGAGTCGTCTGCGGAGTCCGATCGAAGATGACAGAACTATTTTCAAGGGAAGCAACCCAAAAATGACTTCTCCTTAAGCACTTAAAAAGGAAATACTTTGCTTACAAAATATTTGCGAACATAAGAATATAAATGTATTATATTGCAAGATAGTAAAAATTGCCCTTTACAGTCTTACCACACCTCCCGGGAAAAAAAAAAAAAAAATAAAATTTTTTTTTTAAATACATCTAGGAGCACCGTAGAATAGGCTCACAACGCAAGAATACTGCGCAGATGAAAATATCAGGAATAACTATAATTCCTAATATGACTGGTGAGAATATATATCTCAAAATCTGAGAGAAATTGTTTCCCTACGAATAAATGTTTCCAGGAAGGTGTGATGTACGTATAATACAATTCTGGTAATTATACAATGCATACCAAAAATTCACACTACAATCTTAAATTTATGATTTATGAAGAAACAATCATCAAAGAACAGCGGTGAATTAACATCAATAAACCGCTAAGTAGCGATACCATCATTCTATTATTAAATTACAAATGTGTATCTTAGTAAAGAAACAAAAAATAACTGTTGTAAAGTTATACATATTAAAAAGATCCAATATTTAACAGTTAAGTGGCATCATGTGGGCATCTGGACAGAATGTCCGCCATCACATTTTCTGAACCACGGATAGCTCGTACCGAAAAATGAAAAGGTTGAAGAGCGATTGCGTATCGAGTTGATCTCGAGCTCTTCAAGTTTTTACTTTGGATAGCCGTAAGAGCTTTTTGGTCAGTTTCCACTACGAAATGCGCGCCCAGAAGGAATCTTTGGAGTTTGAGAATTGACCAAACCATTGCCAATAATTCACGGTCTAAAACCGAGTAATTCCTTTCTGCAGCATTAAGTTTTCTGGATATGTACATTACAGGATGCAGAGTTCCAGAGTACTCTTGCATTAGTGCCGCTCCAATCCCAGTGGATGAAGCGTCACTACGAAGAACAAATGTCTTATCTGTTGTAGGTAACACTAAAATAGGTGGTGATGAAAACATAGTTTTGATCTTCTCTAGTGAAGATTGGCATTCATGAGACCAGTGAACCATGTTAGGCGACCCTTTCTTTAATAGTGTAGAGAGAGGTGCCATGATAGAGGACAGATTCGGAATGAAACGTCCATAAAATTGTATGAGACCTAAAAGACTTCGCACTTGCTTTTTAGTCCTAGGGATAGAGATGTTAAGTATCTTAGTGATATTATGGTCTTCTGTCTTCAAGAAACCGTGACCTACTCGATGGCCTAAGAAAGCAAATTCGCTAAAGCCAATACAAGCTTTAGATGGTTTTGCTGTCAGGTTATACTCACGCAGAGTTGATAATAATTCAACTAATCCTGAATAGTGATCTTCCCAAGTATCGCTGAAAAGACAGATGTCGTCTAGATAAGCAATGACATCTGACCGATACGATAGGATTCGACGCATCATGCGTACAAATGTAGCTGGTGCGTTCATAAGGCCGAAAGGCATAAAAATTCCATTGGAAAAGGCCTCTGGGAGTAGAGAAAGCGGTAAGAGGTTTGGCGCGTTCGGATAATGGAACTTGCCAATATCCTTTAGACAAATCAAGTTTAGTGAAAAAATGCGATTTAGAAAGACGAGTAAGTAACTCTTCTAGTAAAGGCATAGGTTCAGCATCGAACTTCGTAACTTGATTCAATTTGCGATAGTCAACGCAAAGACGTATGTTATTGTCTTTTTTTTCGAACAATAACCATCGGCGAAGAATATGCAGAAGTGGATGGTTCGATTATTTGTAAATCTATCATTTCATCCAACTCCTTTTCAACCTGTGTTTGGAAATGTATAGGGATAGGATAAAGTCTAACCCTAATTGGAGTATGTTCAGTTAGAACAATGTCATGCTCAATGACATGAGTTTGTCCAGGGATGTCAGTGAGGACATCCTGAAATGTTTGTAACATAGACGAAACTTGTCGCCGTTCTCCTAGAGACAAATCAGGAGAAACAGTAACGTCTTTCCATGTTTCACTAGAATGAAGTGGGATCATTGGAAGCGGGAGATTAACATCCGAAAAACTTGTTTCCTCATCCTGTATTACAGACAGTGATGAGTAATGACCATGTTTGACATGAGAATCGTCCGTTGCCTGGAAAATAGGCTGTAGATAGTCAGGACGTTCATGGAACTCCGTAAGCATATTGATGTGGAAGGTTTTATGCTTCCCGTTAATATCGACGATGTAGTCAACATCTGAAATTTTCGATATTATATCGTACGGACTTTTCCAACTAATAAGGAGTCTATTTTCACGACAAGGTAGCAAAACAAATGCTTTGTCACCAGGACAAAGTTGTCGTAAAGTTCTCTTCTTATTAGCAAATTGTCTTGCCTTCTGCTTAGCAAACTCAGAAGAGGACGTTGCCAATTTGCATGCTTCGATAATCTTTTGTCTCAGCGCGATGACATACTCGTAAGAAGATTTTGTGTCATCGTCAATATTGTCAGCTGTTATAAGATCATGCAGCAAAGACATTGGGCCGCGCGGTCGCGCGCCAAAGACAAGTTCAAAGGGCGAAAACCCTGTATGTTCATTGGGGACCTCTCTGTACGCGAAGAGGGCCGCGGGTAAAACCCTATCCCAATCCTGAGGATGATCCTCAGTTATCTTCCCTAATAAGTTTTTAAGTGTTCTATTTAGTCGCTCGACCATCCCATTGGACATAGGATGATAGATGCTACTCAAAGATCTCTCTATCTGTAGAGTAGACATTACTTGAGACATGGTATCCGATATCAGTTGGGTGCCATGATCTGATAATATTTCTCCGGGGAATCCCAGCCGAGAAAATATAAGCCAAAGAGCATCTGCAATGTCAGCGGTAGTAATGCTCTTTAGAGGGATAGCCTCTGGCCAACGTGTGCACATGTCTACACACGTTAAGATAAACTGATGTCCTCTAGCAGATTTGATCTTGAATGGACCAATGATGTCTATCGCCATTTTCTGGAATGGACGAATAGGAATATCTGCAGCCTGAATAGGCGCAGCATGACGAGGACCTTTGGATTTGACTTCTTGACATACTTTACAGGATCGACAATAGATCCGTATGTCCTTGTTCACAAAAGGCCAAAAGAAAGCCGCAAGAACTCTTGACTTAGTACGGGAAAAACCCATGTGACCAGCACACTGAGAGTCGTGTGCATGTTGTAAGATCTTAACTCAAATTCTTGGGTACAAGAATCTGAGAATGACTTGACTTAGTGGAGTCTTGCACCATACGTACAAGTACGCCATTCTTCATTGTAATCCAAGATTTACAATTTGAATCTTTATTCGGATCACCTTTTGTTACAAGAGTGAAGAATTTCTTAAGAGTCGGATCTTCTTCTTGTTGTTTTATAAACGAGTCACGAGAAATTACCAAGGGATCATCTTGGTTATGCACTTCATTATCTTCAACAGATGAAGTTTCAGGCATATTGAGAGCTTGAGCTCTAGTGACTACTGCATTAGCAGATTGCATATTTTGATTTTCCCAAACGGAAATTTGCTCCGGAGTGCATTCTTTGACTCCGTGAATGCGACCGATGATAAGATCAGCGATCGGATCCGGCAAAAGACATGCGTGTACATCTCCTGTGAAGAAAGGAGTAGCAATCCTAATGATAGCGGTAGAGTATTTCTCTATGGTGCCGCCAAATGTTACGCATTTGACTACTTTGCCTGTAGAATGAGAAGGATCTATGAGTGACTGCCTAACCCCAATAGTTGTGCATCCAGAATCAAAAAGTACTGAGACTGGATTGTCATTTACTAAACCTTTGTGTAAGACAAGAGAACCTCTCCCATCATGCGCGATTGACGCAGGAAGAGCGGGAAGAGGATGGCCACAGCTTAAAGTAGACACTGTGGTTGGCTCAAATAATGTTTTGCATTGGGGGCACTGAGATGCTCTCCCAAAATCAAAAGCGGCACATGCCATATTATTAGAGTCATCATTATCTTTATTTTGTTTATAGGCTTCGTGGGACTCTTGCTGTGCAGAGTTCGCCTGGTAATGAGCTTTATGTTTTTTGAATTGTGCTCTACCTCTGTTATTATTGCCTCTGTACTTATCATTGTTTCCACTATTATAACCTCTACTCGGGTTTGAATCATAGCTCCTTTGGTTACTATCATCATATTCATTATAATGAGTATCTCGGTAATTATGATCCTGTTGTCTCCATGAAGGAAAACTTGGATAGTTTCTAGAATGACTTCCTTTGCGAAAGTTCCTGTAATTATGACCACCCCTGAATCGAGGGCTGTCAGCTCTTCTCCAGGTATTCGAAGAAGAACCCTGAAATGATTGGTTACCTTGGTTCTGATAACTGTAATAGTTACCTTTTTTATTAAACCTATTTTGAGGTCCTTGGAATTTGTGAGAGTGATTAGGGTTGTATGGTGTTGCAGAAGCAACTGGCATACCTTCTTTAACCTTACTGTTGCTAATGGCTACGTCTGGATGTGCAGTGACGTATTGGGTACAATACTGTTCCATTTCTTTTAGAGACTTAGGTTTACGCTCATGTAAGAATTCGAGGAAAGGTTTATTTATACTTGACATAATCTTGTCTCTGAGTATCAAGTCCATAAGGGCTTCATAAGTCTTTTCTGTTTTGGATAGCTCAATCCAACGATCAAATGTAAGTCGTGTCCTTGCAATGAATTCTGAGAATTCTACACCTGCCTCAGGCACCATTGTCTTAAACAACTTCCGATAACCCTCTTCAGACAACTGATACTTCTTTAATAAGGCTGCCCTAATAACATCATAGTTATCTTTGTCAGCCTCTTCAACCAAACTTAAACTAGTCAGAGAATCACCTTTCAGATTTTCTGATAACTGGTTAGCATATTGTGATTTGTCCACATTATGTGCTCGACACGAGCGTTCAAATCTGTTTAGCCAGAATGTTATGTCATCACTGGAAGGGTTGAACGCTGGTACCTTGACCTTGTAAGTAAAGGGTTTACCATTACCACTAGATGCTTGATTAACATTACTTATGTTTGTTAACTTTAACTTTTCTAACTCAAATGCTAAAAGTTCTTTTTGGTGTTCATGTTCTCTTATTGCTTTTTTTTTTCTTGAGCTTCAGCTTGTAATTTTCTCTCTTCTGCAGCAGCCTGTAATTTTTTCTCTTCAGCAGCAGCTTCATCTTTTCTTTTCTCTTTTTTCCATTTCCATCTGGAATCTTTTTTCATCAGTCTGTATCTGCAATTTCTTTTGTTCATCCTCTCTTTGTAATTTTCTTTCCTCAGCTTCTAATTTCTTTTCTTCAATCAATGCTTTTCTTTCTTCTTCAGCAGCCAATGCTTTGTCATATTGAGCAACTGCCCATTCTTCTAACTGCTGACCAGTCTTATCAAGAGCCCTGCCTTGTGTGATAAAATAATCCAAGGTAGACATCTTGTCTAATAAGATCAGTAATTTGCAAAAGTAAATAAATTTACTTTCTTAGTCTTAATCAAAGACTTTGTATGATAACTTTGTAACCTGTGAAAAATAGTACTTAACTATCCCAATCACTGTGGGAAACAAGCCTTACAAAGGTCTTGTATAAATCCTTATATAATAACAGCTATAAGTTGCTGGTTCACTCTATAATATAAGTGCAGTGCACCAGAAATAGTGTTTTATATCATCAACTGTGTACCTTTAGTAATAGCAATTAACTATCAGTTGATTCTTGTACATCAATTTATATGATCAACTATATTTTAAATAGTGTATGTCGATCAGGCACAAAACAAAACAGTTATACAGAAAAACATGAAAACATTTGCGGAAATGAAATAAATAAAATTGGAAAAACAATAAAAGATAAACTGCAAGAGGATAACAAATACAAATAACGCCACAGTATATAAATATAAATTGAGAATAGAACTGAAAGATAGAATAGGGTAGACCAACAAATTACAAACAAATCAAAACAAACTAAAGAACAGAGGAATATTACAAAAACAACAATGAGTACAGACTTCACAGCTAACACTAATAGCAACAGCTGTCGCAGCAAATTTTCAATGAAGAAATTTGCACCTATAGAAACGCACACATCAGACCCTCTATTACGTGGGATACTCTGCTGTGTGACACCGCCCAACCGAAACAACAACCCGCTGGATACAAACAAATATCACATATAAATAGTTAAACATAAATACATAAATGCATAAATAGTATGGCAATATGATGTAAATAGAGTGTTGCAGAAAGAATGTGTTGGAATGAAGGCTCAGTTACACTGCCTAATAGTACAGTACTGTGGTACTTTATTAAACAAATACTTCTGGTCTAATTATTTTAAATTCAACACAGAAATAGAAGCTCCATCGTTGATTTGAATGATAACAATCAATGTAGGACTTCTCAGTTCAATAACATTTTCTTTCGCAAACACTGTCAAATATTCTCCAGTCCTGATGTGTAATGTTCTATGTTTCAACCAAGCTTGCTGTGTAACACTGTCAGTTGTATGGCAAATGTCCAATGAACCAAATGTCAACAAACCCTGACCTAGTTACTGCATACTCTCGACAGGACAGGTCACGCTGACATCACTGTAGAGTTGTACTGCTGATGTATTTGTGTGTCGTAACAGACCCCAAGGAACGTCTGGTCTCAGTAGTTTACTTCTCAATATGGTCACTGTGCAGGTTGACCCAGGAAGCTGGCACACCAGTTGTTAAACCATCGAATCATTCTACCATTCGCGTACTGACATTCAGATACACACTCTTTGTTAGCGATACTTCCGCTGCATAGCCTTTGACCTTTTCTAGCGACAACCAAATTAGTTCGACTTAGAAATGCAAAGATATCCATATATAAGACTGACATTCAGATACACACTCATTGTTTACACTCACATTCTTGTCGGAGCCTCATCACGTTCCAGGACAAGATGACCTGTATGACCAAAACTGTGCTGGGTTTGATGAGTTGACAATCGTTACACTTTACTACACCAGTCCCAACATCTACATTTATCCACTGGTGGACATTCACATCATTTAGCAAATAAAGCATGATTCAACAACTAGTAGCCAGTATGAGTTAACAACTACACACAAAGAAAGAGTTTAACAATGTGGGAAGTGATCATCACCTAGTAGTAGCAAGACTGAAGGTGAAACTCAGAGCTGCTGGACCAGTTGCAGTCAAACAGACAAGATATAACATCACGAAACTTAAAGACCCCCTCACCAGAAAAGTTTTCGTGGTCGACGTAAAGAGACGATATCAGATTACCAAAATCCAGGAAAGAACAGAGACCGATGACGTCGACCAGAAATCCAACACCATCTCAACAATATACAAGGAAAGCAGCAAGTCATGCTTGGGATTCCAGGAAAGAAAGAGCCAAGACTGCATAACACCAGAAACGCTAAACACCATAGCGAAGAGAAAGGAAATGAAAAGAAAGAAAACAGAAGCTAAGTCTCCCAGGTTAAAGGCAATGTACAGTGAACAGTACAGTCGGCTGGACAAGGAAGTAAAACGTCAAACCCGTGCTAACAAAAGGACATTTCTGGATGACATTGCAAGACAGGCAGAAGAGGCAACACTGAGAAATGAACAAAGCACAGTTTATAAAATAACTAAAGCTATCAGTGGAAAACGAGTTGCAAACAACATAACGTTAGTAAGAGACAAGCAAGGAAATCTCATTCCCATAGCACAGGGGAAGGAAACAAGATGGGCAGAGCACTTCAGAGAAACACTGAATAAGGAACCACCAGAGACTCAGCTGAATGATCCTGAGGCTGAAAGTGACTTAGACGTAAATACAGACATTCCACGAAAAGAAGAATCATCACAGCTATCAAAGGGTTAAAAAATGGAAAAGCGCCTGGTCACGACAATCTAAATGCTGAGTTATTCAAGGCAGACCCTGAACTAGCAGCAGAACTATTTGAACCACTATTTGCAAAAGTCTGTGAAACTGAGACAACACCAACAGAGTTAAGTAAAGGAATAATTGTCAAATTGTCCAAGAAGGGCGATTTTGCAGGCTGCAACAACTGGAGAGGAATTACTCTCCACTCAGTTCCCAGCAAAATACTAGGCAGGATAATCATCCAGAGAATTTCAAAAGCAGTTGACCATAAACTGAGGAAAGAACAAGCGGATTTTAGAAAAAAACAGAAGATGTGCAGATCCATATATTCACCCTCAGGAACATTATAGAGCCGTGCTCATAATGGCAGAGACAGCTAAACATTAACTTTGTTGATTTCGAAAAGGCTTTCGACAGCATACACAGGGACTGCCTATGGAAAATACTGAGGGCTTATGGAATCCCAGCTGCATTGTTTCCATCATAAAAAGCCTCTATTCTAACTTTACATGCAGTGTTGGATTGAGTATTGTAACTTTCGAAGGGAAAACAGGAGTACGACAGGGATGCCCCTTATCAACAACATTATTTTTGACAGCCATAGATTGGGTGATGCGCCAGACAACAGAGGGCAGTCCAAGAGGAATTAGATGGACAACGTTTTCTACACTGGAAGACCTGGAATATGCAGATGACATTGCACTACTCGTGCATTCACATCAACACATCGAAGAAAAAACCAATAAGTATGACAAGCAGGTTGGCCTGAACATCAATCTGAAGAAGACAGAGGTCATGACACTAAATGTGGGCAATCCTGAGCCAATAACAGTAAGGACCCAGAAGTTGGAACAGACAGACACATTTACTTACCTAGGATGCATAGTAACACCTGACGGCGGAACAAGCAAGGACATTAACAACAGAATGAAAAAAGCGAGAACAGCCTTTGCTAGTCTCAACAACATTTGGAAGTCTTCTTAGTACAGCACAAACACCAAATTAAGACTGTATGAGAGCTGTGTACTTTCTGTGCTTCTCTATGGTGCGGAATGCTGGAGAGTAACAGAGAAGGAAATGTCGAAACTGTCCGCCTTCCACACAATCTGCCTAAGAAAATTCTCCGAATCTTTTGGCCAAACACCATCAGCAACCAGAACTACTTATTCGGAGTAACCAGGAGGACATGCACACCATCATAGCTGGCAGACGCTGGAGTTGGGTTGGCCACGTCCTCAGAAGGGACCCTGATACCATCACAAGAACAGCTATGCTATGGACCCCCGAGGGAAAGCGAAAGAGAGGCCGACCAAACACAACTTGTCGAAGAACTGTGGAAGCCGAGATGCAAAGAATGAACCAGAGTTGGGGCACTGTACGAAAGATGGCCGCCGACCGAGCAAAGTGGAATCAATTTGTTGCTGCCCTACAAGACGACGCCAGGCGTGATGGCCACTGACTGCTTTGACGGTTGGCGGTTATTGATTAAAGAAGAAAGAAGAATCTAATTTTGCCGATGATCTAGCTTTTGGTTTTTTTTTGGGTTTTTTAAGGACTATCTTCATTGCACACGGCCAACTCCATCAGTGCTCCGATCTCCTCCCTTAGATCACACAAGGAGGATCTCAGCATAGTGCATGAACTTTGTAGTACCGGCGAGAATCTCAATGTGTGCATATAGGAATCACAGATTGTATAAATATTTTTGTGATGGGTAGATTTCTAATGTTTAAATTTTGCCAGGGCGGCGGCCTGATAGGCCTACTCTTTACGATTTTTAACTGCCGTGGGATATTTAAAGTGCTCAACTTGCACACGGGACCTCCTACTTTTTCGCTCTTATCCAAGAAGGCTAGGCATCCGATTTCACTACACAGGAGACTAGGTGGAAGGGTGGGAGGTGAGTATGCCATCATTAGGACCACTGGTTGACCTAGCTCTTATCACAATTGGAACCAGATACAAGAAGAATGAGAATACTTAATGAGGGGTACAGACATTAGTCTGAAAATCTACGCAAGAAAATACACAGACTTTTTAGAATAATAATTAATACAGATACGCAAGATCAACATAAAAAATTAAGCCTTTATTTGAATTCTTACATAACAAATGAACACATGTGGCCTTTATCCTCAAGATGCACGACCCACTAAATAAATTAAAAACTAAACTAAAAACGAGGTCCTCGTTTCAAGGTATATATGATACGTTTCTTTGGCAACATTTCGCAGCAAATAAATACATTTTGATAAAGCCGCGTATCATAAGTGACAGAAAATATATTAAATGTGTAATTAAAATGAGATTAAGTTTAAGCGATTGGACAAAAGAAATAAGCTTTTATTTTTCTTTTCTATTTTCTTTCAAGGATTGAAATATTCACGGGAGACCAGATCACAGATGGTACACACATCAGAAGATGCAAACCTTATAAATAGTCGCGTATTTTAAGTAAGTTTAAGCATCCGATGATCCGCTAGACTGGTTTATCATAATTTTAACGCGTAACACGAAAATAAAGCGTGTAGTAGGTGTTTCTTGGTTCGCGTAACCAATGAATCCTACTTGATCATTATGTCACTGCTCTTCATAATCGCTTCCCGTTTCGCTCTTTATGGAACATGGAACCAGTACAGCCCACTTGCAAGAGTCCTGCACCAAGGCATTTATGTGCGTTTGCGGTAGTGATTTTTGCAGCAACGTGTTGTAAATGATGAGGTTGCCAGTCGTACGTGCAACCTCCTATTAGTCGCCTCCAACCACATGCTTGAAGGATCAGGCTCTTACTCATTGACGTCACAGAGATTCCCGAGAAACACACTGGTCTTATCTGAAAATGTTTTGAGCTGACTATTACTGACTCTTCAAGCATCAACCAGCACCAGCTAAGAAAGATGCTGTAAATTATCTTGGACATAAACATCACACATACATTTTCAGATTACGAACAGGGCACTGGTTACTTAAGTCTCATAGAAATAGAATACACCCAAAGAAACAGTACAAACTGTAGACACTGCCAACACCCACATGAAACAGTGGAATAACCCCTGTTGCTTTGCCCAGCATTGCAAGAGACGAGACAACTGCTCCTACCAAAGAATCCAACCATGGAAAATACCTTATATCGCAGACCCGAACAACTAATCATATTATGGCATCAAAATTACCAAGGGCTAACGCTCAGTAATGGTGGATCAAAGACAAGACAAAACTAGCTGCACAATTTGATATTTATTTCTTGGCTACGTCGTGCTCCTTAACGATGGAAAAAAAAGGTGAAAATGCAATCAAATATTAAGACAAACAGATGATTAGCCTGTTGGACCTGGACTTGCTCTCTAATAGAAAATTCTTTATCAAGAGTACTAATTATGCCCCACAGGAAGAAACCCGGCTATAGTATAGTTGTTTCATTATCTCTTATACGATTTGGGGTGTTTCTCCCATATTTGGCAGGTCAGGGTGGCTCAGAAGTATGGCGTCCGCCTCTAATTCTTAAGGTACAGGG
Organism: Oreohelix idahoensis; assembly: GCA_024509875.1. Taxonomy (NCBI): domain Eukaryota; kingdom Metazoa; phylum Mollusca; class Gastropoda; order Stylommatophora; family Oreohelicidae; genus Oreohelix; species Oreohelix idahoensis. Next base: position 142,255 of record JAMPIV010008760.1, read on the forward strand.
TGTGGTGAGATAAAAGTAGATAGTTAAAGAGTTCCCAGAAGTTAAGAAGAGAGCTGGTGAACTAGTGGTAAGGATGGCGCAGGACAAACCAGGTAGATAACTGCACAGTTCTGGATGGTAACTATACAAGAGAGCTTTGAAGTAAGTCTCTGTCATGATAGACCTATCCTATGCTTCAAGGGTGTCTCTGTTAATAGTTGATGTGAATTACTCATAAAAGCCCCCCTAATTCATATACATATAACAACCAGTTTCCTGTGTGCCACAGCTCTCTACATGTACTAAATATATAAATAGAATAATACATTTATTTCTATTTCAAGTAAAAAGAATTACTTCAATCTCCTTTTTTTTTTCTCACGTCTGGCATTTTTGCAAGTTAGAAGTTAATGGGGTGCGAGGCTTCTGAAGTTTTGAAAAATAATTTTTTTTTGGGTTGATATATTCCTTTCAAAGGGTGTAATTCCTTCCCCTTAACAACCCCACCCCCACAACACACACTGTCCAAGGAAAGCAATCAGACCACATCAAGTATTAATGGAAATATGTAATTACAAGTCATTTTGTTAATGCTTCTCCCACTTATTTTAAAATATAATCAACTATTTTTGATAATGTAATTTGTAATTTGAGGGACCTTTACAACAACACAAAGAAGCTAACAGGGAAATTTAAGCAAGCAAATGACCTCATAAAAGATAAGAATGAAAAATTGCTTAGTAATATACAAAAACAAATGAAGAGATGGACAGAACATTTTGATGAACTTCTCAATAGACCAGCTCCAACTAATCCCCCAGACATCCAGCCAGCAAAAGAGGAGCTACTAATCAACTGTGGACGACCAAGTAGAGAAGAAAGAAAGAAAGCCATAAAGCTTCTGAAAGATGGAAAAATGAAATTCCAGATGAAATTCCAGCAGAGGCCATCAAAACAGATATTGATTCCTCTACAGAGATATTATATAAACTACTTGGCAAAGTCTGGGAGAGAGAGGAAATACTAGCAGAATGGAAGGAAGGTTATCTGGTCAAGTTGCCTAAGAAGGGAAATTTACAAGAGTGCACAAATTAAGAGGAATAATGTTACTATTAGTGCCAGGAAAAGTATTAAACAGAATCATCCTTGAGAGATTAAAAGAGTCCATAGACAAGCAACTGAGAGATGAACAAGCAGGTTTTCGACAAAACAGATCCTGTACAGACCAGACAGCCACATTGAGAATAATAGTTGAACAAAGTCTGGAATAGAGTTCACCGCTGTACATCGAATTCGTGGACTATGAAAAGGCATCATTTGAGGCTGGCGACCTCAGCATATAGAATGATGATTTCATGAACCATCACTGCAATGTCTGGTGACTGCTTTATTGCTAGTTTCTTACAGAGAACTAAAAGCATAGGTAGTCCCAAGTTCCATATGGAGCAAGGGGGGGGGGGGAAGATGAAAGAAATGATGCACATTCTAATTATAATATTTCATTTTCAAACCAGTGTAAATGTCTATTTAAACATATACACTTTAAAATTAATGAAAGTTTCAAAGCTTTTCAATCAGTGTAGATGTAAATGAAAACATATTCAATCTATATTGTGAACACTTTTCAATCAGTGTAGATGTAAATGTAAACATAATCTATCTATACTATTAACCATTTCATTTGAATGTAAAGTAAATGTAAAGCTATTCAATTTAAATGTAAAGAAAGTTTTCTCTCGAGGGATTAAGCTTAATTCTCATCGAGGGTAAAGTCTGAGGTACAGGGGATGGTGGAATAGGAGAAAGGGACACATAACTATGTGTCGGAAAACGCAATACTCGGGAAAGCGTTTTGTTTCTATTCTTTTACCATAGTTGTTGGTGGTACCAGTTGAGGGTACTATATCTGGAACAAGAAAGGCAAAAGTGGCTTAAGCTTAAAGACGAGGGACTAACTTCGTAGACACTCCCTTACATTTCTGGGAACGTGATGCGCCCTACAACCTTGACCAGCGACGAGCGCGATCAGTCTACTAAGAATCAAACCATCAGAAGGAGCATAACCGTCACTGACAGCTAAGTAACTCCTAAAAGCTGCCAAGTGACCTCCTTTACACATTTCTATCCCATCACAACAGTGATGATAAACTGTTTTCATAAATAATTATTCATTTCTTTAAAACCTTGTTAAAACCTAAATGACTATTAAATCTGTTATTTGTAAATATGCAAATTTAACGTTGATTTAATCATTTTGAATTTACTGTAAGTTTGTCTCAGTCAATTTACTAAATACACTCTAAACAGAGCTATACCATAATAATAAGAATTCCACTGAGTAAATCAGGGTGGTGGTTTGAACGAGCTGACATTATTAATTCCTTAATTCTTCATAACAGGTGGCAGACCGATATAGGTTAACAATTGCCTTGCCAATGCAGCATTGTTCTTGACTTTGGAAATATCTTATGAAAACGCCATTGAGATAGAAGCATCATTATCTTTCTATCTACAACTCTGCCAAGAGTAATCTTGTGCAAAGGTAGACACTTTTGAAGCCCAATATTAGATACTCTTGAGTTTTGGTCACGGTTGAACCACTACTGCAAAGCAGGGGAGGCAAATCCGTGACAGGCTCTGAGATATTGAGAGCACCAAAAACAACAACCAAAAAGCTACAGACTTTTATAAATGGGTGCTTGCGTAGAATAGAAGGACTAAAATGGTATGGTAAAGTCACCAATGTAGAATTGATGACCAGAACCAGACAAGTGCCAATGGAACCAGAGTTGAGAAGAAGACGCTGGCGATGGATAGGACACACATTGAGAAGGCCTGTTGATAGCATTACAAGGCAGTCCTTGTTCTGGAATCCACAGGGAAAGAAAGGCAGAGGTAGACCAAAAACACATGGAGAAGAGAACTGGATACAGAGGTGAAAATGATGAGGACAACATGGAAAGAACTTGAGGACACAGGACAGGAAGACTTGGCATGTGTTTTTTTAAGGCCTATGCTCCTCGGGGAGCTAAAGGGTATTGATTGAATTTGTAAATCATAGTGTCAATGATTGTTAACTTTATACAACTATGAGTTAGCTTATATTAAAAATGAAACATATCGTAAAATCATCGATATTTACCGCTCCGGCAGCCGTGGCGCCCTGTAACAGCATTACATTGGCCTTTTATAGTATTAAATGGATATGCTGGGACAGTGTGTCAAAACTCATCCCACGTCAAACTTGATGTCTACAGTTTGTCTAGCACTTAAAACTAGCAGCTTCTAGTGTAGTACTCTTAGAACTGGTCATAATACATCAACGTTTAATAATAATAAATTCTTTAAGCGCCAAACACGGCGCATAAGGCAGAAACCAGTGCTCTCCAGGTTGTTCGTTGTGACGCCACTCCTCTTAGCTCTTGCACATTATTTAGGCCCAACGTTCTTCCTTCTCTTATTATTGTTCTTCTGAGTGTTTCTTTTGGTCTTCCTTTTTTCCGCTTACCCTCAGGAACCCAAGTGAGCGCCTGTAGTGGTATTCTGTTGTTTTGCATTCGTAGGACATGACCGATATATGACCATCGTCTTTTCCTTATATAGTCGGAGACATATTTCTGCCTAGAGTCTTTCTCTTATTTGTCGATTAGTCTTGAATTCTTTCCAACTGATGTTCATGAGTTTTCTAAGACATTTGTTCTCGAATGTATTCAGCTTGTTCTCCAATGATTTTGTTATTTTCCAACTCTCACAGCCGTATGTTAACACTGAGATAACATTTGAATTAAACAGACGAAGCTTGGTATGTATATTCAATGATCGTAATTTCCAAATGTTAGATAATCAACGTTTAGTGGTATCGATTTGTGTGTGTGTCCGTCTTTAAAGAATGGACAGACGTCGCACATTGGCAAAAAGGACCACCAGCTCTGGTTGGTGGTTTACTACTCTCTGTGGATTATAGGCCTTCAACATATTCACACTAAGCCTTCGTGTCCCGTTGTTACGGGTGATATTACTCTTGTAGTATATAGTTGAATATATTGCAAAGTTCAGTGACAAAATAGGCATCGTACTGACAAACACGAATGGAGACGGGCAAAAACATACATGACATCAGTTCTGACGAATCCAAGCCGTGATTATGGGTCCACATAATATGGTTGACGTTTATTAATAATAGCAGATAACGACATCATGGAAAATGGCATGGCATATATATAGATACTTCGTCCTGTCCTTCAATAGTCACGTCTCATCAAACCATTTCTGGCCGCTGTACTAGGGGTGCATACGAACGATGATCACCCAAGTAATGTGGGTCAGACAAATGTAGACGCTGAATTATATAACGAATACTTCTTAGGTTGTCACAAACCTCTCACTAGGTTCTGGATCATCTTATACAATATCATAATAATTGTGGCGGCCTTCGAATAATAGAATATGCCGCTGATAGCTCAACTTCCACAGTATCTCAGGAGCTTACATATAATACGTCCTTCCTCGAAGACTACAAATCACGAAAGGACAAGAATATTAACCGTTGGCATAAATTAGTGCAGAACGCATTACGTCATTAACTACCGATGACGTATTAAATATCTCGCCTTCAATATAAGTGAAAACCGTGCAAACACATGATTAACCACAGAGAGACATATTACCGCGTGTATTAACTGGTAATAGCCTAAGTGTGGTCAAGATACACATTACTTTAATATTCTGCCTTAACACCTGTGTCATCCCTTTAAGGTCTTTACAAGTCTTTTTTTTATTCCGTTTACGTTTGTCTCAAATTCCCTTCTCCATGTATTTTTAGGTCTCTCAATTTTTCATATCACTTTGATTCTAGAACAAGAACTGTCTTGTAATGCTGTCGCTTGGTTTCTTCATTGTGTATCCTATCTAACGCCGCACCTTTTACATCTTGCACCACTAGCATTCGACTGTGTATCCTATCTAACGCCGCACCTTTTACATCTTGCACCACTAGCATTCGACTGTGTATCCTATCTAACGCCGCACCTTTTACATCTTGCACCACTAGCATTCGACTGTGTATCCTATCTAACGCCGCACCTTTTACATCTTGCACCATTAGCATTCGACTTCATTATCTTTATCAAGAATTATCCGAATTATTTTCAGTCATTTATTAATTCACTATTTAATGGGCCGTGTACAACTATATTAGGGCATTTTAGGTTCCAGGCCCCCGTCGAAAAGCAGAAACCCCCGGAGAGCGGAACACAGCCTTTTTAAAACTTGGAAATACATATAAAATCCTAATAACATGTTTACACTATCATATATTAAGTGCACAATAGACCTAGGGCTCAAAAAACATTTCGAAAGTAAAATGCATGTGCAGCATTTAAAGTGAAAGGCTTACGGCCCCGCATTGTATCATTACTTTACTTAGATGTCATCGTAATTGATTTAAAAAAAAAATGTATATATGAAATAACATAATAGATTTTAAAAGTTTGAAAGTTTGGAAAATTGCCAGAATAGAGAGGGCCGCTGAGGGCACAAATACTGTAAACAGACTGCATTACCAACAATAAAATGGCGCCCTAATCCATTCTCGGACTGCTGAGCGCGTCAAGTTGAAAAACGCCGAAAGAGCAGAATAAGCGCAGAAAATAATGAACTTGTACGTGAAAACCGCCGTAACGACGAAAAACATTGCCAAACTGTGTGTCTTTTACTGTGAGTTTGGCATAATGAAATAAACTTACTGTTTCAAGAGATTGAAAACACTTTCATTATGTCTTCAAGTTAATCTTCTACTAAGTGTCCTCTGGTCACGTGTTGTTCCCGAGGGTCACTGAGGAATCAAAGATAAAATAAGACTTCTGCATCCTCAGGCATGTCGTACAGGACAACTAAAAAGAGGTTTTAACTGGGGGTGGCAACCTCATCATGTGCACCAAATTGTCACAAACAAGCACCGCTGTAACAGCATGTGACTGCTTGCTACAGGTTTCCTGCAAGGGGATCAGCAGCAGTGGTGGCTCTATGCTGTTTTAAGGAGCACATCAGTCAATCTCTACTCCCTGTCGGCGTCTGTGGCCTAATGGATATGAACGCAGTTTCATAATCCAGATATACCAGGTTCGAAATCTGCTGCAGGCGGTTTGGTAGCAGATCGCTTTGTGTGGATTTTTAACAATGGTATAAGCGCCGTACCGTTCAGAAAGCAATGGCAAACTAGTGAATGAAAAAAATTGCCTAGAAAAATCACAAACAGCCAATAAAAGCTGGGGTTGATTGCCACGTCCTGTAAAGGATAAGCAACTAACTTTAACTACTCCCTAAGGAGTATAGGCCTTCAATGAACACATATCAAGCCCCCCCTCCCCCCCTTTTCAAGTACCATCAGCTCTTTCCGTGTCTTCATAATCATTTTTACTTCTATCTCCAGCTCTCTTCTCCGTGCATTTTTTGGTCTACCTCCGATTCCCTTACCCTGGGGGTTCCCAAAATAAGGACTGCCTTGTAATGCTATCAAAAGGTTTCCTCAATGGGTGTCTTACCCACCGTCGGTGTCTTCTTCTCATCTCTTGTTCCACTGGCACTTGTCTGATACTTGTCATGAGTTCCACATTGGAGACATTGCCATACCATTTCAATCTTTCTGTTGTACCCATTTATGACAGTCTATAGCTTTTTGATTGTTGTTTTTGTTGTTCTACTTGCTTCACAGCCATACAATAGGATTGTCTTGACATTTGACTTGATGACAATGGAAAATGATGATGATGATGAAATTTCCTCGTCATTTTCTTTACCACGACTCGAAGATGTTTACTGTAAATACAAACCTTCTTTATTCCCCCCCCCCCCCCTTTTTTTTACGGTTCATATCAGTTTCTTCTAGATCTATATTAATATTGGGTGAATCCGCCTTCCACGCCTTTGGGCTAAGATCAGAGAGTTAGATCCTTTCTTATCAGCTTAATATCTCATAGGCGGCTTAAGTATTTTCCGAGTCGGTGATAAGCTGTGAGATTACAGCTCCTCTGATTTTATTTCCACGACGAAAACAACTGACAATGACAACGTTGAATGAACAAACTTATGTCTCATGTGCGACGCTTCCAGCGTCTCTAAACAATTCGCGATGTCTTTTGATTTGGGGACGAAAACAATATATATTAAAACTTCTTTTGAACGGATTAATAGGGGTAATTGGATGGTCCAAAAATGGCGATTGTCCTAACTGTACATAAGCAGTCTGATCACAAGAGGTATTACAGTATATATATATATATATATATATATATATATATATATATATATATATATATATATATATATATATATATATATATATATATATATATATATATATATATATATATATATATATATATATATATATATATATATATATATATTGCCGTAGATTTTTGGATAGGAGAATTAAGACTAGGGGTTGGTCCCTTCTGAATAGGTTAGAATAGTTGATAGTCACGGTGAGAGTTAGTAACATGAAATAGAATTTCCACAAGTGAGATGATAGACTGTGATATAGAGGCTGTCTCTGAAAAAAAAAAAGAGGAAATCTTCTCTCTTTCACCTATCCTCTACGACAGCTTTAAAGGCGTCAGACAGTCTAAACACAGATATATATATTACATATATTTCTATCTACTCACGGACACGCACATACACGTGACGACAGTTAAACACACAGTCGTGGTAATCTATAACAAATGATATATGTATATATTATTTGAACGAGCTGACCAACGCACT